>JAZDUA010000729.1:0-502500 GCA_038098605.1 Gryllus longicercus | reverse complement strand
TTTATAACTGCTGCTTGGAAAGCATAAAAATATGTGGAATTCAATATTACTGTCTACCCTCTAAAAAAATTAAAACCATGCTGTTTCATGTCTCCATTCTTCAGGTCTGAAGCTCCTTTTGACTATCATAAACAGCAACTTCCTATTTACTTACTTTGAAATGAACTAATTGCTCCCATGCAAACATTCTTTACTTGGTAAATCATTGTTTTAAAAGTGAAAATCACCTAATACTGGATCCGAAATTCGAATGCCAGGCTGTGATTTGAGCTTTTCATCATATATGCCGGAAACTCCACCTGACAAAACATTTTAGTGTTGCTGAGCATTTGTTAACAAAAGAAAATGAAATAAGTGCTCTTATCACTACAATATAGTCAATTTAAATGTGCATATATTTTAAGATTCTGCACCTGCACTGAGGAGGAGCGGGGATGTACCTGCAAGAGCTAAACCTCCAAAAATGAAAGTGAAGTCCAAAAATAGTTAAATTTTATAGATTATGGCTTAAAGAATGTACATCTTTGGGCAATAAAATTGCAAATTTTATTAATTTATTTTCTCCTAACTGAGGACAACATGAAAAATTTATCGAATGTTGAGCAAGATATTCTGAACTTTGGCTTTAAAATGGCCTTACACACTGATTTATTGCTTCAACCATTTAGGTACTTTTGTGCATGTAGTCCCTTTTTCAGCTCCTAAAAGACGCTGCCATTATGAATTTGGTAAATTATTATGTTCTGCTTTATCACCATCCCACATGATTTAATAGTCATTGCAAATTATTTTCACTCCTTTATTTATTTAAAATATTAGTGTTGTAATTTTGCTTCTGACAGTAGATGCAAGAAGATAAAATTATAGTCTGATCCATACTGGCTCAACCTACCCTCAGTTTTTATGTAAATGAAAAATAGTTCCTATAAAAAATAATACATAAACTAATATTCTGCACGTATGCATCATATCCTGGTCAGGCTACTCTTACTGAAAAAGAATGTAAATTTTTTTTGGCCATGTACCATCATCACATTAATTAAATGCATTTCATTAAACTGCAAGAGCATTTAATTTCATTAAACCGCACCTACATTTCATCAAAATGTAGGTAATTTTATTGTGAATACAATGATATGAGGTTGTCTAGCTAAAAGTTGGCTACACTTTAAACTATGAATATATCAGTGAATTTGATTATTTGAATGATTGCAGAACAGGGAGATGTTGCACATACTATTCTATGTGGTAGAAAAGGACACAGCATAGCAGCTGTGCATAAGGCAGCTCTCCAGTAAGAAAGGGTGGATGCTCTGTTTCATGAAGTAAAAAATATAATGTTTATTCATTTTCCATGTATTCATTAAGAAATAAACTGTGTATATCTTCTTCTCGCTCTCTTTCTTTTTTGCAAAGTGTTTTGAAAAATTGCAAACACAAAATTAACATAGCAAAACTACAGTATAGATTAATGAGATTAATTTCCTTAATGAAATTTCTTTTTTAAATGTAGATCTTGAAATAATGTTAATCACTGAATGTTAATTAATTGCTGAATTGTTGAGAATTGCAAATGCAGGTACTCAACTTTTTTTTAAAGTGCTAGGAAGGCAGAGGTTGATGGTTGGCTGTGAGGCTCATGGTTTAGGGGCAATGTGAAGAACGTGCTAACTCTAAAGATCTGAGTTCAAATCCCAGTGTAGGCAAAAAAAATTGTGTTTGGAAACACTTTTGCAGGTTCATAAGGGTAAATGCTTTTTTGATGAAATTTGGTTTGCTCCTTTGTGCCCATCTCTGAGTCAGTATCACAGACATGGTATAAGTTTCCTCAGAGTTTAACCTGTGACAAGCTACAATTTCAAGCAATAAACTCCACCCTGTCTGCGATAGTGCTTCCACAAAGAAAAAAAGAAGCAAATCAAATTTAGCCGAAAAAGCACTTACCATTATGATCTCTGAGCTGCCCATTTGTATCCGCAACGCAATCCATTATGCTACCATTATGTTACTCTTACCATTATGTTCCCCAGAGCCACTCAAATAATGGAAGGAATTGTGTGCTGTTATAGCACCACTAGTTTTCATGTTCAATATTTTTACTGTTTTAACATACTCAGGAATCTTATTCTGAAGTTTCTTTTCCAGTTAATTCCAGCTTTTCATTTAATAGGCTATCCAAGTATTGTAAGGAATGCCTTATAATCAGACTTTGTAAATTATTAGTATATGAAGCATTGTAGTTTATTTGACAAATGTAACTTTTTACTTGTAGTTTCATCCTTTTTTCACTTGCTTCCCTGAATTGGAATTGAAACATCTTATTTCCAAAAAAGTATGATTTGTGAACGGAACACTAAATTATTTTGTTTGTCCAATGCGTATTGTATTTGCAGATTTACCTGCTGAAGTAGAGCACTATCGTGACCTTTGTCCTTTGAAACCGGTTGCTGCAGCTCCCGCAAATAAAACCCAATTGATGGGGTATTCTGCTTCATCTTATAAAGCAACAAATGTGAAGACTGGTATTCGCTATTGTCTGCAAAGAATACATGGTACAGTATGGTTAATTTTTCAAGTGTTTTGTAGATTTTATAGAATGTACTTACATTTTAAAATCCTTATCTGCTGGACAGTTTCTATTAAAAATTAAATCTTTGGTTGATAAGCAACAATGTTGTGAAGCTGCATATCTTGAAAATTATTTTGTTATTAAATTAGTTATTTCAGTGTTGTATTTTAGTTTTTGTCAATGTTCATATATTGGAAGTTCCAAAGGATAGATATCAGAAGGAGCTTTACAGATTTTTACATTCTCATATAGCCCATATTCAAAAAGATATGAAGTATAACAGAAAAAGAGTCTTTATATTTTATGATATAAACACATTTTGGGGGTCTCTGATACTGAAAAAGTGTTTTTTCCCCAAAAACATTTGTTTGCCCATCCCAACTACTATTGTGTCGTCCACTGGTCTGCCCTGCCCCTCTGCCCCTTCTATTCAGTCCAATCCTTCTGCCCAGTGTTAAAGTTTTTCCACACCCAATTAATAACTACATTACCCTGCCAAACAGTCAAACTGTTTCAGGCTGAAATAAATTATTTCTGATGTTGTGGGGCTCCTAATGACGAGTATTGCATTAAAATTGTAGTGATTTCATTCTCAATTCATGCAAAGAGACTTTTCAAATTGGAATTTTCCTTACAATTTATACAATTCTTTCATTTATTCAACACATAATCCTCACAAGATTACTAAAAGTGAGTTAAATCATTTATTTATTTAACTTGGGCACACAGTTCTTCAATGAATGCCCAACATGTAAATTGTTCACATCATATACAATTTTGGCAAATATAATAAATGTTTTTACGCAATATTCATGTATGTGCAGTTTGCATTGAAATGTCTACTCTCATATGTTCAATCCTCACAATTTTTCCACAACTTGAAATGGTCAAAAAGTTATCTTTGTTGAATTGCTTTGTTATCAATACTCTCTAGTTTGATATCTGTGTAGCATGTGAATTGCCTCCATTTTTAATTGTTAACTTTTTATGTTCACAAGTAGAGTTTAAGAACTCATGCGTGTTACCAAGTTCAAAAAATTATTTGTGTAACCTACATTCATCGAAGAGATATGTTCTGAGGTAAACGGTAGTTAACATAGCATTACATAGACCTTATTCCTTATTTGACTCCTACCGCGTCCTTCCTCAGTGGGGTGGGAGAAGGGTCTTCCCGTGGTGGGACGTCAAGGAGCAGCGAGGACCGCTCTCTGACGGGACTGAGCGTCTCCAGGCCTTGTGGCATTTTATAGTAATCAAGTAATAATGTAGTATAGACATGCATGATATTTTTATAGTCTTCGCAGCTTAGTGTTATGTCAACATTTACGAGTTTCGTGACATGGAAAAGCACTGTAAAAACAAATCATAACCGGCTAGCCTTCATCTGTGAACAGAAGACAACCCCCTAATTTTCTAAATGGTGTATTTTGTGGAATAATTTTTGAAAAATACATATATGTGGGAAAGATGGCCTCATTATAAGTCTGGCACGTTGAATTAATTAACAAAATGTATTTGGCACAATAAAATTACAATCTTATACTCTTGAAATACAAATCGTACACTCTCTCGTGGCTCGGCTCAAGACGGACTGTCACTCCTCCAAAATGCCTTCCTCCTCACTGCTCGCCCGTAACAGTGTTACCAACCGCGGCGCGTACTTCCTCTGAACTAACGGCGGGAAAACCCAAAAACTCTTCGGCATCCGATTCCCACACTCGGCCTTCCTGACCATCATCCGACTCGGATGATAGATAATCTTGTGGCCATGGCTGCATAAACTCTGCACAAGATGTAGTTGCTCTCGGTCCTTCGCAATCACCCTCTCGGCTAACATCGTAGGTGTCGTTTCCCTTGACTTTGGTTATTCGATATGGACCAAGATTTTTTGGTTTCAACTTCAGACCCGGTCCAAATTGAGTACGTTTGATTGCAACCAAATCCCCTTCATTGTACCTTGTTGCCTCAGTTCGGCGCCGGTTAAAACTCGCTCGGTTTTCATTTTGCACCTTCTCTATCTGCATTTTGGCATCTTCTCTAAATTCGTCTCGTCTGTCTTCAAATATAGCTATCAGCTCTTCATTTAGTAGATCTAAAACTCGAATATCTGTCTTATTTCGCATCTTTACGCCAACCAAAAGTTCAAATGGCGATCTGCCAATACTCCGTTGATATGTTGAATTTATAGCTCTCTGCACATCAGGTACCACCTTATACCATTTCGTGGGATCGCTTATAGAAAGCTTGGCTATGATGTTTGCTATCGTCGAATTCATTCTTTCAACCTGGCCGTTGGCTCTTGGTAAACCTGTCGTTATCAGCACGTGTTTAATATCTTCGCTCCTGCAGTAATCCTCAAATTCTTGCGAAGTAAATGAAGTCCCTCTGTCGGTGATAATTTGGAAAGGATTTCCAAAGTTTGTCTTTTGTAGTTCTAATTTAGCGATCGTCTCATTCGATTTTGTCGTTTTTACAGGATAAAGCCAAGTATATTTTGAAAAACTGTCCACCACAACAAGTATGTGCTTGTATCCTTTATGCGTAGATTCAAGAGGACCAATATGATCTACATGATACGTATGAATGGGTAGACTCTCTTTAAACAATGGATGTAGAACTCCTTCCTTCTTTCCAGCTTTCCTGTTGACAACTAGACATCGTATGCAATTCGATATTACTCGCTTCACCTTGTCTGTCAAATTCGGTATGTAGAACTCTTGCTTAATATCTTCTTCTGTCCTTTTGCACGAGTAATGTCCTTTTCGAGTAATGTCCTGCTCGTGAGCAGTTTTAATAATTTCCGTCTGCATGCCTCGTGGAACCACTAAAGTTTCTCGTCCATCGCTGAATTTAAACAATAATCCGTCTCGAAACTCAAAATCATCATACGGCTTTTCTTTCAGAATTTGTTTGATTGCTATGGTTCCTTCGTCTTCTTCTTGAGCCTTTTTAATCTTCGTGGCCAAAATGTCGGCAAAACCAAAAAGAACAGTAGTACATCGACTCAGTGCATCAGCGTGCTTCATTCTCGAACCATCGCGATGCTCAATTGTATAAGAATATTCCTCTAATGACATTGCCCATCTGGCTACTCTTGGCGAAATATCCTTTTTATCCATTGTCTTTTGGAACGCTGCACAATCAGTTACAATTTTGAAATCAATACCTAAAAGGTATACTCGAAACTTTTTAAGTGCGTTCATAACAGCTAGTATCTCAAGCTCGTGGCTGCTATACTTTTCTTCTTGTTCAGTCGTCTTTCTACTCATATGACACCGGGTGGAGCTTGCCATCATCTGGGCACTTCTGCAAAAGCACTGCACCGTAGCCAAATTTGCTCGCGTCCGTGTGCAACTCCGTTTCATACTTCGGGTTATATATGTTCAAAACCGGACTGGACGCTAGAAGGTCCTTCAATTTTTGAAATGCTTTTCGCTGATCCTCCTCAAATCGAAATTCTTGATCCTCCTTCAGCATGTCACTCAATGGTTTAGCTATCAACGCGTACTCAGGTATAAACTTTCTGAAGTAGCTCGTTAAACCAATGAAGCTGTGTAGTCCTGTCTTCGTCAAGGGTTCTGGAAAATTCTGAACTGCTATCGTCTTTTCCAAAGATGGTTGAATTGTCCGTATTGAATCGTATATCCAAGGAACTGTACGACTCTTTTCATGAATTGACACTTTTCGAAATTAATATCCAATCCGTAATCCTGGGACAACTCCAAAACTTGCCTAAGTCGCTCCAAAGCTTCTTCGTCGTCCTTTGCGGGAATAATTATGTCGTCCATATAAATCAAAGCGACGCCCTGTGCCATCAATGGTCGAAATGCTGTGTTGATAAATCTCTGGAATACTGCGGGACTGTTGCATAATCCAAAAGGAACCTTTCTGAACTGATATTGACCTGCATGTGTGATAAATGACGTGTACTTTCTACTACCTTCCTCAACGTCAACGTGGAAAAATCCATTTCTAAGATCCATCGTGCAAAATACTCGTGCGTCTTGCAGTCTGTCCAGTATATCATCGATGAGTGGTAAAGGATAGCGATCCTTCACTACGATCCTGTTTAACTTACGGAAGTCAATACAAATTCTGGATGTACCATTCTTTTTCTTAACGACGAGCACCTGACTGGCATATTCGGAAGAACTTTGTTCTATAATTCCATCATCGATCCATGTAGAAAGTTGTTTGTCTACTATTTCCTTCTCCTGTGGTGATAATCTTCGCGGATTGCTGTATATAGGTTGTTTGTCCTTCACGGAAATCTTCATTTTCACATCAGTAGTTTTTGTCCTCTTCGGTACATAATTTGAAACCATATCTTCTACTTTCTTCTTAACCTCCTTGCTAACAGTACTCTCGATCTTTATTTCCGGTTGTTCTACAATTTGTATACACATGAGATGGGCTTCTAATCGTGGTTTCCTCACAGTTACTCCGTTTTTGTTCATGAGGACTTCAGCCTGATCCAAAAGGTCGTTTCCAATGATCATATCCATCTTCATAGCATCTTCGGAGACTACGTAAACATCTGTCTCAAATTCAATCTCATCGATCTCAATCATGGTTGTAAAATATCCTTGCGGAGACACAAAATTTTTTCCGAAACCGGATATAATCATATCTGTCTTATTCAACTCGGGTGCACTTGCTGAATCATACACATTCCGTCTTATCAAGTTGAGCTGGCTTCCACAATCGATGAGAGCTTTGACTGTCTGATTGCACAATTTAACGTCCTTGAACTTGTAACCATCGGTCTCCTTAGAGTTCGCATTCATAGTCACCGATTTCTTGGGATTTTGTTTCCTTTCCATCGTACAGTCAGCTGAGATGTGACCAAAACCACCACAATTAAGGAATTTCTTGCCTTTTCCTTTGTGCTCGCACTCGTTCGACGTGTGACCAAACTCACCACAATTGTAACATCTTTTACTCGTGCCTTTGTTTACATGTTTAGTGTTGCTGTCACTTGAAGTTTTGACATCCTTTCCCGTCGAGTTCTTCGGATTCTCGTTGTAGTTTGTTCTAAACGTCTTCTTCGTCGGTATCTTCGCGGCTGCTTGCTTGTAATGTCTCAATTTTTCTTTGAACTCTTTCAAGTTTTGCGCTCCATACAACAATAATTTTGTTCCGGAATCATCTTCGATCCCATCAATAATATATTGAATCAATGCGTCGTCTTCGATGTCACCTCGGCTAGCAATTTCTCTCATCACCAAAAAGTACTCTTGCAGAGATTCTTCTCGTTTCTTCTTTCGGTTGTTTAACAGTCGATGAATATCTGCCGTGCTGGTTTTTACATCAAACTCTTCTCTCAAAGCTTTTTTCAACGTGGACCACGATGTTATTCCTTTTTCTCCCTGAATAAATAATTTTGCAAGGCCGTCTAGTGATTTCTTGGCAAAAATAAACTTCTGTAAGGAATTCCAATCCATCAAAGTCGCTGCCTCCTCGAAGTCTTCAATCCATTTTTTTACTGGATATCCGTCACTGCCATTATACGTCTTCAAAGTGCCTTCAATATCGCGGAAAGTCAATGAAAATTTCGGCCGATCCTGCACCGGGGATGAAGAACGCGAATCAAACACGTCGTCCGAAATGTCTTCTATTTTTTTCTTCTCAATTTTCAGCTTCTTCTGTAAACCAGCCGATACTTTCCTGAGTGCATCCCTTGTCTCATCCATCTTATCATTTAGTTTATTTTTTTTATCAAAATTCTCGTCGTAATCGTTCTCTTCTTCGTCTTGTTCGATTTTTATCAGAAGGTTTCCCAAATTCGACAAATAATTGCACACATCATCGATCATTACTTCTTTCGTCCCGTCATTGATACAAAGAATACTACATATAGTGCCCAATTCTGCCTCTGTAAATGAATTATTTATAAATTCCTTTTTCAATTTAAAATCTTTCGAATCTAATTCAAATGTGAATCCCGCGGATTCCTTTAACCTTTTCCGATTCTTCCTATCTTTTGGGATATCTTCGAATATTAATTTGTGCAAGGTTTGAATTGCTTTCGCAGGCGCAGAGGTTATGTTTTTATTTATTTTGTCGATATCTCCCAACGTCGCCATCTCTCGGGAAAATTCTAAAACTTTTTGTTACTCTGTCGATAATATAGGACACCGTCGATAATGTGTGAAAAAGTTTTTTACCTTCTAGAAGCGTCGAATCGTGTAATCAAATTTCTCAAGGTCCAGAAATTTTTCGTTTTATTTCTACTCACTTATTTTCGAATTCCGGCAATTATTGTCGTCGTTTGATTCACTCGATAATTAGGGTTAAAATAACACCACGTCGTCACGTCGAATGTCGCCACGTCGTCAATTGAAAATCCACCGTCGTAACAACCTTGACAAATGCCTTCAATCTGGAACTGTCGTCGTAAATTCCAAATTGTCGTCGTGCAGCGCGTCGTATTTTCTCAATGTTGTTGTTCAAAATGGCGGCCGGAAAGTTCCAGACGTCTCGTCGCTATCCGTCTCAATCCTCGTCGAAATCCAACGTAATCCCGGACGAGCCCCCAAATTGTGGGAAAGATGGCCTCAAATTATAAGTCTGGCACGTCGAATTAATTAACAAAATGTATTTGGCACAATAAAATTACAATCTTATACTCTTGAAATACAAATCGTACACTCTCTCGTGGCTCGGCTCGACGGACTGTCACTCCTCCAAAACGCCCTCCTCCACTGCTCGCCCGTAACAGTGTTACCAACCGCGGCGCGTACTTCCTCTGAACTAACGGCGGGAAAACCCAAAAACTCTTCGGCATCCGATTCCCACATATAAGTGTATTGAAAACTTTTCTCTAGACATTTTTGCTTATTTCTAATGTTGATACTGTTCTCAGGTTACAGACTTCCCAATACAAAATGTATGGCTGTGGTTGATATGTGGAAGCAGTTGGAACATTCCAATGTAGTTCAGTTAAGAGATGTGTTTACAACAAAGGCTTTTGGAGATTATTGTAAGTACAACACTTTAATTTGGTTGTTGAATTCAATTATACTTCACTTTTTCTAAAGTGGCTGATGACAATAGGTCATTGTTACAACTCCTGCCTTATAAAATGAATCATTTTAATTAATTTACGCCCTTCTCAACTGGATGTGTGGCCTCAAAAATGTGCTTATCATTGTTAAAAAGATGATCTAATGTCTTTCACCACTATAGAAAAATCGAAGTATAGCTTTTAGTTGTATGCTACGTTAGTCCAGTCAAATGATGCTCGAATACGGCAAATAGTGGAAAGTTTTGCTATTGAAGTGCTAAGAGTCGTAAAAGTCTATTAAACTTGCGTACATAGTATTAGACGATATGATGACTCCTACAGTGTCCAAAGAAAATTTTCTTGCTAACAGGAATAATAAGACTGTTAATAACAATGTTGATTACAAAGTTTTTATCAGCAGGAATGACATGCAAACAAGCAAAGGAAGGCTCAGACACTCCAAGAATAATCTCTACTTTGTCCTTAGATCAAACAAAAAACCAACAACAACGATTGAAGTTGATGACGATGTAGTAGATCTGTTGGTAATATTGAGAGCATGCAGCTCCGCAAGCATGCAAAATGTGTCCTTTTAAAACAGGAGAAAGACAGTTTCTTTACCCAAATTTTCCCCTTGGTTGCTGTAAATGGAAGCAAAATTTGCTTACCACTATTTAAAAGATTCATTTTATAAGGCAGGAGGCATAATGTTAACCTGATGTCATCAGCTACTTCAGAAAAATCATAGTATATATCTTTGCTCTCAAAAACCGATTGTTTTCAAAATATGTAAATATTTTGAAAACAATCATTTTTTTCAAATATTTTGTAAATGTATGAAACTACTAGTTTTTGTGAAATAATGTTGAATCTTTTCCTCGAGCTATTTATTGTAGTACCAGACTTACAAAATATGTTAGTTGCTGATAAAGTAGGCAGAAAGACCTTAGAATTCTCTTCTCTATTGAGTAGTGTATGGAAATAAAAATGTCAATATGACTTTGTATTTTGAATATCATAATTAGTTGTATCATTCTTGTTACTATTTTGTTGCAAAGTTCATTGTTCAATTATAGTTCTTGGGTAGATCATTAATTTTTAGTTAAAGCCAGGCATACTTCTTAAATTGACATAGTGATTAATTAATTATATTACAGCAATATTGCACAATTATTGCAAATTAAGACACTGTATTAATATAGGTAAAACAACTTGGGTTTTAACTGCTTGACAGACCACTTTCAAGAACATATTAACTCAGTGATAAAAACACATGTTGAAATATAGGAACGTATTGTGCAATACAATAAAAAACTAAGGTTATGGAAACTTATGTGTACTGTAATTTGATATTCTTTTGCAGCGATAATTTTTGTGTATGATTATCATCCTGGGGCTGAGACATTGACAATGAAACATTTTCAACAATGTGAGCCTGTGAATGGATATACTGATCCATTTTCTGCTGATCCTAATGCACCAAGACCATATAGTCATCAAAAAAATAAGATTTTGCTTCAACAACAATCTAATTTACTTCCTGAAAGTGTGATATGGAATTATATAATACAATTAACTGCTGGACTACGGGTTATTCATGCAGCTGGGTTGGCTTGTAGAACTCTAGATCCCAATACCATTATTTTGAGTGGTCGATCACATCTTCGTATCAATTCTGTTGCCATTCCTGACGTATTGACATGTGATTCAACTGCTACCAATCCTCATCATCTTACTTCTCATTGCCAGGTAACTATTATTATTTATTTGTCTTTTAAATAAATGAGGTATTTTATATTCAGGTACTAACTCTACTTCAATTATCAGTTAACATTTCTATTCTATCCTTATTTTTGAACTGATTTTCAACTGTGGGACTGTTTAGCTATAGACTTCTTTTAAAAGGATTAATCCTTTGATTTTCAAATAGTTAAATTTATGGTGCTGATATATTGTAATATTTAAGGAATCAAACTATAAATTGGAAAAAATACTTTGAAACAAAAGAAAAATTAAATGGCAGTTATTTATGGTCAATTTATAATTTTTATGTTTGCCTTTAACTTTGTTATATTAAGTGAATTAATATTACAATTTCTTAGAGGATTCTTATCTTGGCAGTTTTTGAAATTTTTGTGGTTGATTTAAAAGTTTGAATGGTGTTCATGTAAGGCAGGGAATCCCAACTTTTTTCGTGCTTTAATTCCTTTTAACCCTGCGGCATACACAGGTATAAGGTTATTTGGGCATTTGGGTTATTTGGTATATAAGGTTATTTGAGCACACATGGTGATCTCTCAGTGGCATCATTTGAATTTTAGCTTGCATTGCTTCACAAATTGACTCTTGGGTGTTTCAGTCACAAATACACTTTAAACACATTTACTAACATTGAAACTTTAATACTTTATTGATCTATCATGTTTATCAATAATTAGAACAAGATACAGATTAGTAGTTGTATCAGTTGTAAATTGTACTATACGTTCCGGTCTGCGGTGTGTTGCACTACACGCTGTTTGATTGAGATTATTCTCATGATGACATTATAAAGTCTATCGGCATGAACTGAAAGCTATGAAATCTAAAAACAATAATAGAGAGGTTCTGAGAACAACGACTTTTTCAAAAATTTCTATATCGCTTATCAACACAAGAAAAATTCAATCGTCTGAGAGGTGTGCATGTGCCGGAGGCTAAAACAATTATCTGCTACATTGACCCCCTTCAAATTTACTGTAATATACAGCATATAACATAATTATAGAGCAAATACTTGCACATAAATAACAAAGTTTATCATTCAACAAAGAATGTTAACAAAAGCTTTAAAATGATTTGTGAAATTAATGTTTAATTATATTTTGCACAATTATAGTTTTCAGTTCTTACAAACATAAACAAGTATTCATACACAAAATTACAGATTGTATTTGTGCAAAAGTTCATTCATGGAAAGAAAAAAAAATAAAATTTGGAGACCTTTTATTTATGTATATATAATATGTTTTGAAGCTTCATACAAGACAACAATTAATTATTAATTTGTTTGTAATAGGCAGGATCTTGATTATCCCAATCAGTGCAGTGTGTATTTGGCTGCTAACCTTTTGATCATCATTGATCCCTATTGATATCAATTGATCCCCATTGGGAAACCCTGGTGTAATGCATGGTGGTTTAGTATGTGTGCTTGTGCATATGCTTAAAAGACTGCATATGTACACAGATATGTCCATTTTTTAACACAGCATGCATGCTTGTGTATGTTTGCCTGCCAAAATATTACTGTCAAATAAATTTAGTGGTGTGAATGACTGTCTCTAGCAGAGTGCATACACTTAAGAGTGTTGGAGATTGATTATATATTTATTGGAGAAGCTATTTCTTTTATTCATAATAACTTGTGTTACATCATTTGCAAATGTGATTTTATATACCCTTTATCTTCTGTGAATAGCAAGAAGACTTAACATCTTTGGGAAAATTAGTTTTGGCTTTGGCATGTCGATCCCTTGTGGCTTGTAATAGAGAGAATATCCAAACATCTTTGGATTTAGTGGCAAGAGCATATTCACCAGATCTTCGGAATCTGATAATGTGAGTAGATTAATAGATTTAATGTATTTTATACTAAAATATTAAAAAATAGCTGCAATATCATATGTAGTTGAAATCTGCAACTGAAGCTTCATAAATGATGAAGGGTGGTCTTGGATTTAAGTTGCAACTGTTCACTAAGTTTTTGCACCAGTTAAATAGGTGGATAAAACCAGACCACTGTCTGGAGGAAAATTTCTAGCAACACAGCCGCATTGGTTGTTTATATGGTTTCTGCTGATCAGTTCCAGAAGTTTTCAGAACTATTGACAATCTTAACAATCTGAACAATCTGTTTAGTAGCCCTTTCCTATTACCCCTAGCTGACTTGTTTGTATAGTTTGTAGATATTTGTAATTGAAAATCATTAATATATTTTATTGTCATTGCACTTTCATCCCAAGTTGGTTTGTTGCGTCTTCTAAAGTAAATTTTAAAGATCAGTATTCTCTTGTTGGTTACTGCTACTCACAGTTCTGGAACTTAAATAAATATAACAATGTAATGCTTGTCACAGCACATTGAACAACCCAATCTCAGAAGCTCAGACCAAGGTCGACTGCTGGAACTCTTCTCAAATTCTCCCAAGCCCCTGGGATGTGGAATTTGAATTATGCAAGTGCGCAAAGTAGTGTGAATCTCTATTACCGCCTACTGTCCTTTTTTTTTATTTTATTTTATTATTTTTGTTCATCATATAAGTGATTCATTTTGTTAAGATGGTGTAGTTTGTGAATATATTATATAGAGAGTGATATCCGTAAATCTGTACAATGATGTTTTGTTATTTAACTCTGGTGCATAGTAGGCTAAGTGAATCTGCGTATCTGTAAGAGAGTTGGAAAATTGCTTTTACCATGGATGACACGTCTGCTGGGCAAAAGCAGTAAAACATCTGACTCGTGAGGATGTGGATATTAAGAGAAGCCCAATGACATAAGCTATATAAATTTAAAAAAACGAGTAACGCGAGTAAGAAAAGTGAGGGCTCCTCCAAGGGGTTCCGTATAATTTTGTGCTACTGAGAAGTCCGCAGTGTTTAAAACTCTATGAAAGTCAATTTCGTCATACCTCTCAACTAAAAAATTATACATCCTTACATCCTGAATGTATCAATGGACCCATTGGTCGTCCCACTTACGCCATCACACTCGAACGACGCAAAAGAAAGTGACCCCTGGGCCACTGGCATAAGCTTTTTTACTTTCTCGCCTTACGAATTCTTCAAACCCGGGGTCGCGTCATGGAAAGCGACTGTGCTGACCAATGAGCTAAGCTGCCAGGCCATCAACATAATGGGTATGAAATTATTTTAAGATACTTTATATTGTTTTGTAGTAGTTGAATAAATGTGAAGCATTGAATAATACATCTTGCTCATGCATTGCTTATTATTTATTATATAAGACTTGCAAAGAATTTAAATGTCAGGGCCTACAAAAAATCAGCCAAAGTTTTCTTTAACTCGATCCTGCTGGAGACCGCCAGCAGAAGAAAATGAAATGCCACTCCACTACAAATCGCCATGTAAATTGTAATGAAGCTTATGGATAACCTGTTTTCATAGGCGTGGACAACCTAAAAACAAGAGGGGATTCCAAGCTCATCGTGGGCTCCATTGTCCATGATACTGTTTTAATTTCCTTAGACGTATTTCACTAGTAAATGAATAAAACAAACTACTAATTATCACTTTAATGATATCGTTAATAAATAGAATTGATTGTGCACTGAGGTGACAAACGTCATGGGATACCTTCTAATGTGTCCTCCTAAGGTGTACGTGAAAATTCAGGACGCAAAAAGTATTCGAACACTAAGGGGGATAATAATAGTTTTGGTTCTCACGCGCCTGGCATGTGAAAACTTTGTAACGCCAGACCAGTCACTTGTAGACTTGCTTAGTGTTTTATAGGCACTCAATAGGCTGTCGGTGTATGTTGTAAATCAAGAAATTGGATTGTAAAGGAAAAAACTTTGGAAGAAGTACAAATTATAATCAGACTGCATACTGTCTTTATTTGTTGTCGCGCCCGGAAACACTAATCAATCAATGAAACTTGATTGATGAAACAAATTTTAAAAAGGAGTCGGGAAAAAGGTACAGCTTCAAGCAGTGTGCCATTTTCATTCTAAGCGATCTGCTTCTGACTCTAGTGGAGAATTCCTGCTTGTAGTTTTCTTGCGTATTAGTAGAAAGATGCATTCGCCTGCGGTCCCTGCTCAGGGTGCTTGATTGCCTACAATAATCTCCCGGTTACGAGCCGGGGCCAAACTGGATGGTCGAAGTGGATTGGGGAGATTTGGGTGTGGTAAGGTTGAGGAGGGTTGTTGTGGGAGCTAAGATGGTTTGTAGGATGAATGGATTTGGTGAGTGATAGGTTGGTTTGGGTTTTATGGTTTTATTGACTTAGGACAAGTATGCGTCTAATTTATGCGTATTTGCCTTTTTATTCCTATGTTGTTCCTCCTCTTTGTGATTCCAGCAGTATTTTTGTGGCCACCATGCTCGTTGCGCATCTGCCGGTGTGTTTTGGGCAAATATTCAAGGGGGTTTTAAAAAACGTGACTTTGCCGTCTTTTTTAATGGATCTGGAATTTTGATGTATTGTGTGCTGCGAAATATATTGTGTATCTTCTCCGCTAAGTGGCGCACTGTCTGTAGGATGGTATACGTGTTTCTCTTCTTTAGCTAGTTATCCATGATTTCTCCAGGGGGTAGTTTGTATGGTATCGTCATAAAATAGTATTCAGCTGGAATTAGAATTCTAATCCTTGAAATGGGTGACGATATCTAAAAATAGGACCTTTTGGACTTGATTTCGTTGGCTCACGGATTTGAATATTTGTTCTCGCATTAAATAACTTCTGATCGTGTTCGGTCACCAACGGAACAGAAGAGTGGCCGACTACAGTCGTCTTCAGGTGCATCGCAGGTGCGTCAGAAGCTGCATCGCACACAGAAGAGGGTAAATGTTTGGGGACTTGGGTTTGGCAGCTGGATGTAGCGTAAGCAATCTTGACAACGGTACTGGAGAAAGACAGAGAAATCTACAGGGTTTTTCGCCAAGTACCGGCGTTTGGTCTCAGGAAAGGACACCTCGGTGTCTCTGATCTTCTGGACCTCCCTCTCCTTCAGATTCCTCTTCAACGCTGGCCGCCCTCTCTATCGGAATTACAACGACTCTGCTTTAGACGAGGTGCTCTGCATGTACTCAGTTTTGAGGAGGTGAAGAATAAAAAGTAACCCGCCTAAATTTCAACTATGGCAATGTAAACATTTCCGCTCCCATTCAAATGAAGTAGGTTAATAATCTCTCGCCATAACCCATTTATATCTACTTGCAGGAAACTTATCCTTTTCCCCTACATCCCCTCTCTCCGCGGTTTTCATATTCATTGGTTCGACCGAAAGGGCTGGCTTCGCGTTCATGCTGGTATTGCAGTATTTATCCGTGACTTATTGTGTCCGCAGAAATCCTCCGAACTGACCTCCAGACTGGGTGCGTACGGCTGAATCTACCATCAGTAGCGATGTGTGCATATATATAAAATGTCCCTTTTCTGGTCCACTTTCATATTTCTGTTTTAAACTTATCCACTAATTTCGCTGGCTAATCTATCCAGCTTACTAGGATTCTTTCAGCAAAGAAATATGAATGTCGGACAATTGTTCAATGGCATCCATGCCATGGTGGCCCATTTTTCCGACGCCCTTCTTCGCGCAGCCTCCATTGCTCGAAGTCTCGGACCGGCCACGACACCTCCGTATGCCTCGGCGGAACGCCGACTTTGAGTACTGGCGAGGCTCAATAGATTTCCCACCCACGCAGATTTTATCAAGTATAAAAGAACCCGGGCCAGAGCTAGATTGGTCGCTTCCCGAAGAGACCACTTTCTTCCTATACCCCCTAAAGTAGTACAGCTGGTGCAGCAAATCGGAGGAAGACGCCCGCCTTCTTATCAGGGTTTCCGGTGAATGGAAATCTACCTCCCCCTTCTAGAAGACATAGTTGAGGAATTGGCCTCTTACTATGAGCAAACCTCCAGTTCCTTATACTATACTTGGTTTTTTATTTCTTGGCGCGCAAGGCCTTGTCTCACGGTATCATCGTGAAGACGATGCCTCGCGCGCCAAGAAATAGAAACCCAAAAATATTCCAATGGGTGCTTCATTTTGGTCCATTGATAAAGCAACATCTTTCAGAAAAGAAAAAATGGCAGTTTCCGTAAATTTTGATCTTGTAAATCATGTTGAGAGCGTGAAAACGCTTCGTTTTTCTTGAGAAAAGGTTTCCATTCGCGTGTAAAAAGACTAATATTTTTTAGAAATCTGACAGAAGAGAAATTGGTTGGTAATTTTGAATTTTATTTTTGTTTCCGTTTTTAAAAAGTTGCTTAATTTTTGCTGTTTTGGAAAATCTGGAAATATTCCTGAGCATAAAGAAGCATTGAAAATGTGAATTAACGGATGTATAAAGGCAGGTGCACACATTTTTAATAAACAATCCGGAAATTTATCCAAACCAGATGAATATTTTTTAGTTTACTGACTATTCTGAGGATATCGTTAGAAGAAGTTCCAGAAATAAACATTGTGTCAAAAATGTTGTGGGACGTTTACGATGTTGAATTTTGTGGTTTTAGTCCCTTCGTGAGATCAACCACAATTCTGGATATAGTGTTGGTTGAAAAGATTCGCAGCTTTTTCTGGATTACTTTCTTCTCTTTCCCAAACAACATTCTCGAGATGTCGTATTTTTTACAATATTCTACATTGCTTTAGTTTTGTTACTAGCGTTCAAATATCCTGATTATTTTTCATTAATATTTGCCTGAATTATTACTTTCCTTAAAATTATTTTGTATTCTCGGAAGTAGACATGGAAACCAGGTGATACGTTTTGATGTTTATAAATAAAGCAAATCGTACGTTTGTTTTTACACGATGTTCTAATTCCTTGTGTGATTCAAGTATTACTTTTACGTGAAATGTTTAATTTTTTTAAAAGAGGGAAGCACACGTTAAAGTGAAATTAAAGCCTTAAGAAAAGTTTATATTTTTCATTTGTGTCAATAGCGTTATAAGTTATGTCCCATTCCTTCAGCAAGTAGTCTGTAAATGTTAGCTTTAGTGAATGCTCTGCACATGGGTGTATTATTTATTGTGTCAGTTTTCATGCTATTAGTAATTGTAAGGATTTGTGCATCGTGGTCACTGATACCTAGATTATTTGTTATTTCATATCTAGTTGTAGTTTTATTAATTATAATTTGATCTATTGCTTTTTGTGATTTAAAAATTCTCCGTGATTCACTGTAATATCTAAATTAAAAGAAGGATGTAAATTCAAAAACTGCTCTTTTTCGTGAGATTCACTCAGAAAATCAATGTTGAAATCTCCACTTACAATAATGGATAGCGATCACCAATTTACTTCAGAGCTTTTTTGTTGCGTTTATATCGACCTCCGTCTATAAAATTCTCCGTTAACATTTACAATTATTGGAGTAATCCTCCGTTACAAGCACCCGGGGCCGCTGAATAGTCGTAGTCACGTGAGTCGCAATCAAGTCTGGGAATCGCCGACAGCGTCTTCGCGCTCGCATCTCGCATACGCTCTGTGTCATCTACCCATCGGCCGGAATTGGGAAGGAATAATGATAGGTGTAAGGTTTAGGTTAAGGCAAACTCGTTTTGTCGCAACAAAATGCACATGAGGAAGAAAAAGAAATAATCTAAAGCTCGCTTTGTTGGAGTTCTGTAGATGCAAAAGTAAGATTATTTTGAGCGTAGTAAGATTTACGGCTGTATTTCGAAACCTTTTTCAAAATAAATTTATTTCTGACAAGAAGGCGGAATCAATATCCTTTCTTAAGTTATCGTTTCTTAAACACGAACCACTATACGCTTTTACAGGAGCTTAATGTAAAATTGCCCACCACTGTGAAACTCTCCCGAAGTTCGCCCTTAGAAACTTCGCCGGTCTATAATAAACATTTGATTTTGAAATCTCCCTAAATCCTCAACTTCCCTCAGTACATTTGTAACGAAATTTCAAAAGATGAAATCCATGTATCCCGGTGTCATCACTTCATCTACACTGCTGGTTCCTCCCAAAATGGCCAAGTAGGATGTAACACGGCAATGTAGGACTGGAACACGAAGGAAATGTCCTTCTGCCAATGTCGGTGCATATGTGGAGTACACAATGCATCTTGGGAGGGCGGGCACGCTAGGAATACACCCTTCTCCCCAGCCCGCTCTCCACCATTTGGAAATATAAGACATGTGTAACACTTCAGTATCTTAGCATTAGTCTTAGTGTTAGCTCTGTCTGCGACAAATCCCGTGGAAGACAGAATTTTAGTTAACTCTTTCGCTATCTCTACGTGCAAAATCGAAGTTGCTGACGAATCCGCTTGTGTAATTAAGGTTTTTATATTCTATGCATAATGTCTAGCACACGTATGATGTACTAGATATCAGTCAACTTTTGAATGTATTTATTGATGTATCTGCCCTGATTGAAAGATTGCAGTTGTATTAACTCTTTCGGCAAAAATGTTTAATGTTTTTTACTTGATATGGAGTAAATAAATTATGAAACTTCTGCTGTCTAAAATTTTTAAGTGACCTGTTCTTCAGAGAAACGACTTGTATTAATTTTGTACGTCAGAAAAGCAGGAATGCGTAAAAGGGCTACTTGCATGCGAAAAGCTCAAATGGTGTAATTTTAATTGCAAGCCGGGCCTCAGGGATCTAATGGAAAATTTTCTAGCATAAACGTGCTGCTGGAAAAAGAACAAATATTTGCCCATTGAAATGTGTGTGCGGCGTGGTATATATGCTTATATTACAGCAATTTCCAGTTAAAGTGAAAACTAATGATCGGAAAGTATAATCATCGTAATAATAAAGCCAAATTAAATAAGCCAGTAATAAAATACCTTGAATCTTTAGAATTGTTCAGTATTTTTGTACATTAGATTTTCAAAACGTAGTACTTTGTGGGCGGTAAACATTTATTTTTATTGGCCTAAATTAACTAAAAATGATTCTCTTGTTAATGTTTGTGTCTTGATTATCTTTAAACATTCGAGGATACCAATGGCATTTGTAAAAATATGGTATATTATATAAACAATCATTGCTAATTTTTCATTTATTCGAATGCCTTTATTGCGTATAAATAAGCAGAAAATTTATATGAATGGAATGAACCATAAAATTGATTTTCCCCAATCGATTTAAATGAACTCGGGGCCCCCGGAGTTTGAAACGGATATTTTGATTGGGGGGGGGGATACTTTACACGAAGCCTCAAACTCATTTTAAAAATTTTCGCAAAAATGACTCCAAATTTTTGGATTGAACTTTGTCCATACATTTTTTTGGGGGAAAAGGGTTGTTTTCACGTAATTCCTTGGACACTTGAAAACTAATTCACTTGAAATTAATGCAATTTATTGTTTTAATACATTTTCTCTAAAACCGCTTCAACTTTAATTTTTTCCATAGAAAATTGCGTGTTGGAGATAATGGGAGAGAATTAGATTTTTAAGGGTCGGTCCAAATGAGTACGACAGAGCGACTGCGTGATGTAGCGGTTAAGTGCACGGGGAGTTAAATCGATGAATCTTAGTTCGAGTCTCGGCTCGGATTTTTTTGTCTGGTTGAAAAACCTTTTGCAAGGCAATGTACTGGTATAATATTGGAGGGTCTTAAATAATGAGAGAAACTATGTGCTGTTGTAGCACTAGTTTTGTCTGTTGTTATAATGACACACTAGCAATACACCAGTTGTCAGATGAACATTTGTAGTTAAGTCACAACTTGGCACTAAGTAATTTCAACACTCGGAGTAAGATGACCAACACTCGTAATTTTGCATAATAGCTCAGTGTTCTGCGGCGTCTGACTAAAGCGCCGTAATCGCTTCTGCCCTTACGCTCCCTAAAAGTTCTACCACTACGAAGTTCTCCAGCGTGGAGCTTCTGAAACTTCCCCGTGTTTACGGTTTCCTTTTCTTCGGCTTGATAATCGTTCTAGAACAGTTTACGGGAATTGTCTCATGGTAATAGTAACTCCTTCCACAGCCCTCGGTTACTTCTGTGCTCTGATTCAGGGCTGTGTCCCAGCTCTCCTGGCCTCTTAATTAGTTCGCGTGATGGGTTCTTCACAATTCTTTTTCTTTCGGTCTTAAGATGTCGCCTTGCTTGAGTAACACGTGCGTTGCTGATTGAGCTAATGTACTCACGAGGAAAACATGGTCTTGCGCTGGCTTTGCATGCTGTTTTTGAAATTAATTTATATTTTCGGAGCTTGGGTCGGCTGTCAGTTGGGAGAGGAATGGATGTATGACCCTCTGTGAAGCGAGGATACGAAGAGCTGGTAGTGGCGGGCACATGGAAGACCCCAGAATGTCATCCATTGCAATATTCTTAAAACTGGAAAATCAGCGTGTCTTTGGGACGAAGGCTTCAGGACGACCAATGGGGTCCTGGATCGTTCCAAGAAGTCATAATTTAGTTTTAAAAAATTGTCTCTGGCGAATGTACACATCTGAATCCAGCCACCGTTCCAGACTGGAAACCTGATTCGTCAGCTGACGGAAGGCTACGAAACGAATAATATCAGTGTGGACGAAACTGGAGTGTTCTTCAATTTTCAGGTCAACAAAACCCTGTCTTTTAAAAAGGAACCATGCCATTGTGGTGTTACATAAAGTAACGATTTACTGTATTTATGAAATAATAAATGTAATACTGACGGAAGAAAAAATTGCATTCATTAGTTTCAGGTTTCAAAACTTCCGATATTTTAAAAATAATACATCTCTTCCAGCTAACTACTACAAGACAAACCATCAGGCATAGATAACAGGAAGAATATTTTAAAATGATTTTTCATGCAATTGGATAGACAGATAGGGGCCAAGAATCGGAAAACTCTTTTTTCGTCGATGTCGATGTTCTGTTCCTCCAGTAGAAATCAGTGTGCTGAAAAATGTAATATTGTTGCCACCAAATTGTATTAGTGAACCACAGTGATTGGATATCAACCATATCTTTACGTACCACTATAGAATGCTGCCAGTAAGAAAAGCTGAAGCAACGAGAGATGTTAGAGGGCTGCTTGAAGATGCTTCAAAATTGAAAACCCTTCAACTTCTGTTTATTATTTTTCTTGTTTTCATTGTTGTCTATTCAAATTACGTTTTTTACGTTAATCTGATCCCTCTTTGCTCATCTGTCTCTTTAAAGTGAGGATGTGTGTGCTTCCAATAGGAATATTTCCTTCTTTATTGGAATTATCATTTTTAGATTATGATGTTCTATATTTGTTTTATAAAATACGTGCTTAATTTAACATGTTTCGGTAAGTCCTCTTCAATTTATATATTTTATACTTTCTAGATATTTATAATTTTTCACATCTGTATACTCTATATTTAAATAATTTCATCCATGATTTCTGTGTAATTTTTGTATTTTTGATTCTTTTATTGTATTTGATATCTTTTGTTTCGTAAACATATCAATTATTTATTTGCATACTCATGAAGATGCGTTTAAATAAGACGCAAAACATGTATGGAAATTAAACTTTTTTGAAAAAAGAAAATTTTCATTGTCAAAAAGCAAAAAGATACTTGTGCTTAATTATTACTATTGACATGACAATCTTAACTTCCTCATATTTTTATGTATTGAGAAACATCTTCCTTAATGAAATCTGTTCACCAAAAACAGATCTTCAAAGAAGGTCATGTTCGATTTTTGAAAAATATGTTGGGTTTGCGTGAAACAGGAGATTTTTAAACAATTATTTTCTCAAAATTGGCTCTAATTTTTTTCCTTAATTTTTTACTTTCTTCCTACGGAGTAGAGAGAAAGTTAAAGATAAGATAAAGATAAATTTATTTGAACTGCAAATGGGTACAACCCAGTGGCAGATAATTACATAAAAAAGATAATATGGCTAACATACAAATAATAATGTAAGTATTATAATAGTAATAATAAAACAATAATAAAAATAATAATAATAATAACAACAAAATTGTCTTATTCATAAAACATGAAATTACCTTTAAAAAATGAAGCATCTATAATCTAACTCCGCACTGAATGTTTGTTCAATTAAGACCACACTGCACTTTACTTCACTTCACTATGACCCTTTAATCACTTCCTTCATTATTTCTCTGTTCTAAACTGCACGACACCTCACTTCACAATATATTACTTACGCATCGCTCTATAACCTACTATTCTCGGTTAAGTCCCTCATTTTCTTAGTACTACCCAAAATTAATTTCCTAAACTGTTGAACGCTACGAGGAAAGGGTTCAAAGGATTTTGCAGGCAATCTATTCCATTCCGTTATCGTTCGATTTGTGGCATCCGTCCTCTGCGGTCTTATTTATTTTGTGCCTGTTATGTTATGCCGCGCGAAAAAAACGGCGAATTTTCGGCAGAAAAAACTCTTTATTGCAGGGTCCTGGTTACAAAAAAAGTGAATAAATCGAGTTGCTAAATTTCGAGAGAAAACGTCTATCACGTGGTATAGCCAGAATCCATGTTTTGTGGATCCATGATACCGAAAAATCGAATGACGGCAAAACGTCTCTCCGTCTGTGAGCTAGCGGCTTAAGCGTTCCTCCGATTTTCTCCAAAATAGATATTCCCCAATTGAATCGTTTATTTCAGAAACCCGTCAAATGCCAAAATCTGAAACATGCATTTGTGGCGAATTATTGCCCCAGGAGGATAGATACATCGTAGTGTATTTTTATATAAAAAAAATTTTCATATATCAACTGCTTTAATAAATAAAAATATTTTGAAATCAGAAAATATGGGAGGCTTTTGTAAGTTTTCTTGAAATGAGGAATTTGGCGTTTGATGGGTTTTCTGAAATAAACTTTTCAATTGATCTGCCTGATGTCGTTTCCCCTTGAATTTGAAACTGATATTTTCTGTGGGAGGTGGGGGTACTTTACATTAAGCCCCTGAGACGTTTTTTAAAAAAAGTGGCTTCATCGTTTTTTATTGAATTTTGTTGTTTGATAGTGTAAAGAACGCGTAAGAGAATAGTGCAGGTCTGTTCGTAGAAAATCCTGATTTTCGAAAATCGCAAAAGTTCAATTTTTTTCGTAATCTTTCTACAACCAAACTATTAAAGATAAAGAGTTTCCCGTATGAAATCTGGTACTTAAAGATTTTTCGAAAACGTGAGTAGTTTTCGCGTAATTTTGCGTTAAAATACGGGGGAGAAAGTACGTGCGGTTTTGGCACCACCAGTTTCTATCGTTTATTTTCTAAATTTGCAAACAAATAACATTACAAAATTACAATACCGTTGATGGTTTTTGTTTAATGAAATATATTCTAAAAAAAATCAGTTCTTTAAAAGAAGGTAATGCGCATTTTTTATGTGAGTAGTTTACCGTAATTTTTGCGCTCTTCATTTGCTGGTCTTTTACAAAGTATCAGATTGCAATACATATGCAACTCCGCACCGCAACTCGGCAGTTTGAAATTCTGAGAATTCCTTCTCATTGTTAGGAAATGCTTCTAGCTGTATCAATCGCAATTTTAATTGCCGAATTTGTCCTGTTGATATTAGCTTTAAACACAGTTTTCGAACCTAATTTTCTACGGTTTGTAATGATCGATATGTGTTAAAATGGACAGAAGTTGCTGTGTTAAAGTATTGCGTAACTGTTTCCAAAGCAAGAAAGTACGTGTTGTTGTAGCACCTTTAGTTGTCTGTTTTATTTGTGATGACCTCATAATTTATCATTTCTGCTTTCTTTGTGGCTGCTTTATTTATGATCCTGAAGATTTATTGAATCTACTTGCTTTCACCAAGTCTTTTGTGGCATTGCAGCATTTCTCTCCAAATGCGTTTTCTTCTATTGCAACTTAAGTTATCGTGGATGTATCAAAATGTATTAACTCTACAATTATTTTCACTTTGAATGAAATGTTTACTCTTAACTTTTTTTTGAATGTACACCAAAGTTACGCTGTACCAAAGGATGATAAACTCATTTAAAGAGTGGAGAAAATAAGTGTTAATTAACACATCAGAATATGTGAAATTCAGTGATACGTCCATCACCACTTCAAAATGTATATTTTATTATTTTGGTATTAACATTCATATAATTGCAGTATATTTTGTGTTCAGTGAATTTAATTGCTATTAAAATTGAATTTCTCTTATAGGTACCTGTTAACTAATTCTCAGCAGCCCCAACAACCCAAGAGCGTGACAGATCTTATGCCAATGATTGGAGCAAGGTTCTACACACAACTAGATGCAGTGCAAGCCAGAGCAGATATGTTGGAAAATGAGCTTGCCAAGGAATTGGAGAATGGTCGCTTGTGTAGACTTCTTGTGAAATTGGGCACTGTAAATGAACGTCCTGAGTAAGTAATTGCGATGGTTTTCTATGTATTTTCTATTTATTTGTCCAAATTTTCCGGGTGCATGCAGTAACTTGCAAGTCAGGTGGACAACTTTTCTCGAATCAACCACGGCTCGATTTTGTAGTAGTGACAATAATACAAAGACATTTTGCCAATCTTCGGTCTCTGATAGTAAGAGTTGCTTTCTGAAAGTTTTATCGTGTTGTTAAACTCATATGTTTCGTTCAAGTTTTTATTTTTGTATAAATCAGCTTAGATTAGGGGTTCCCTTTTTTACCACGCCCCCCATTTGTCAAGAGGAAAACGTCCCACACCCGCCTTGTACATTTTTATTAGGTAATCGATGAATTAAGTGTTATCTTGAATTACATTGTACATTTATTTTGCTCTTTTCAATATTACAAGTTAAGTATGGTTTTTTGACCTATTGTAGAAAATGTTCGGTTGTTCCCGTGTACATATGTATATACTGAGTATAGGGAAAGTTATGTAATGCTGCGGAAAATCGATTTCGAGATTTGAATGGAAATACACGTTTTGGGGTTCCCTGATACTGAAAAACTGTTTTTTCAAAACGTCCCGCTCTCCGTCTGTGAACACGATTAGCACCTACACCATAACTTTCTTCAAAATTTGGGGCTAATTTACACGATGCCCTATCGTTTACCGATCCTTGGTTGAGTATCAGAAAGTGCATAACTGGTAATCATGAGCAACGTCAAGTTTACCCACACCTTGTGGCTGGTGAGCATGCAAATCTATAGAGACAACCTAAAGAAAATTACAGCAAAATTGCAGATACTTATTGACTTACCCTATTATTGTTGTTGTTTCGCGAATTGGCCATCATGGGGCCACGCAATACGTGCATCCCACTGGAGCTCAGACTTGATTATCGGGGTAGGTGCACGTTACTTTTCTATAGGTGGAATCAGCATTTTAATAGTGATTCAATGTTTTATACTCCAGGGTTGTTAGCCCTAAGGGTGGGATGAAATTATGATAATGATGATGAATGATGAAATAGACACTCGTAAATATACAGACACACACAACTCAACCATGCCCGAGGCGGGATTCGAGCCCGTGATCCTTTGGTCCGCGTACACCACTGCACTACTGCTTTGGCGATCTCTGCCATCGGCTCGGCTGTTATTATGTACTTAAGGCCACTTCGAAATTGAATTCTCTACCGCGCGAACATTAATGTTGGAGCCTCTACGGGAGTACAGGCTAACATATAATCATGTACGGCTATTAGATTCGAACGCCAAGATATTCTCCACAATATTGAAGCTGATGAAGAAGGCTGGAAGAATCTCGGAGACGTGGCGCCAATCCCGGACGATGATAGTCCACAAAGGAGAGAGGCGACATTACAAATTGGAGGTCCATTGCCCTAG
Source organism: Gryllus longicercus (assembly GCA_038098605.1). NCBI lineage: Eukaryota > Metazoa > Arthropoda > Insecta > Orthoptera > Gryllidae > Gryllus > Gryllus longicercus. Next base: position 475,478 of record JAZDUA010000729.1, on the reverse strand, counting down.
CTCCCACAACATACACCGGGCTGTGGGCGGCCAGACTCGGGAGTTGGTTAGAACAACACAAAGTCCTCTCGCGTGTGCAAAAGGGGTTCCGGCCGTTTGATGGGGTGATGGAGCACAATTGTGTCCTCCAGAGGCAAATGAAATCGGGCAAAGGCGGGCAGGCGTCACCTGGCTATCGCCCTGCTCGACCGAAGAAACGCGTTTGTATCACTACCCCGTTGAGCGCTCCAGGACTCCCTGAAAGCGGCTGGGGCGGGGGAGGATTTCATTAGAGTAACAGAAAATATCTACTCGAACACGTTATGGTCCTGGCGGGCCAGGGCCAAACAGGTCCGATCCCGATCACCAGGGGCACGTCGAGCTGTCCACTCTCCGCTGCAGCAGTCGCAGCTGACGCTCCAGATACAATACTGGCATATGCAGACGACATTGCCATACTAACCGACGGCAGGGAAGAACTTCAGTGCGCAGTAGATGCAGTGCAAGATACCCTACTAAAGAACTGACATGGAAATTAAACCAGCAAAATGCGTTGAGCAAATTTGGAGATAGAAGGGCACACAATCATGAACATCGGCGTGAACGATTCAACGCGCTACCTTGGTTGTCCTGTGGGGTTCAGTGCCATAACAGGCTGGACCGGACTCAAGGAACAGGAAACTATAACCGGCAAGATCGCTGACTCATGCCTATACGACTGGCAGAAGCTAGATGCATTCTGCTAGTTTGCAATGCCAACAGTGGTCTTCGCATTGAGAATGGGAAGATATTGCAAAAACAAGCTGGACACAGCCTTAAGGGCGAATGTCAAGAAGTTTCTATCTCTCCCTGATTTGGTCTCGACATCCTTTTTGTACGGAAGCAGGAAAGACGGTGCCATTAGCATTCAATGCACGAGCGCGGAGGCAGATTTCTGGGCAGTCGACTCCGCGTTTAAGATTCTGACAAGCCGTGACTGCAACACAATCACCGCGCTGCAGGATGCACTGGAGGAAACGGCGTACTGCATGGGTGGCGTAGCTGGCATACCTTCCCCACCTTCCGGTCACGGGCGAGGCTGGCTTCCAAATGACTCACAATATTATGGAGCTTTACGGAAACAGAGGACGGACATTCCCCCAACTTTACCCTCCCTCACACATTCCCCTTCCCTGCGTACAAAGCGAAATCCCTGCTGGGCCCGTCCGATCGCCACACGGGCGAACTGCTGGACAAAGCGGCCCCCGCTCCTGCCCGGGCCACCGACCACCGGAACGAGTGGGTGTGAGGCCGGCAGTTTGGCGGGCCACTCCCGCACTCCCACAGCCCTGTCTGGCTCCAGCGCCCTCGGCGACGGTGAGTCAACTGAGACCCCGCCGCCAGCCATCCAGGAGTCTGTATGAAGGAGGAAGACGGAGGGGAGGACGCATGACCCTGGGCGCCAAGGACCGGTCGTCTCTGGTGAAACGCCTACGTGATGCTTTCTACAGGGCACACTCCCAGCGGTGCGGTGGCAGGAACAACCAGCCCAAGGAATATGCTAGCGCCCTTAAAGGGTTGGGGAAGGAAGCTACGTACTTCCTACAATCTGGCAGGAACATGATACGGAGTTACAAATTCCTGTTTGCGGTCAGAATTAACTCCTCCCCAGCCTTCAACCACTGCCCTCGTAACGTGGCCAAGAACTGCCGGAACATCGGTCACGTTACCACGGAGTGCCGCTTACCTGTCACCGCTATGGTACGCCCGACACAACAGGATTGGGGCTAACTATATGGAGGCGGCCGTTGCAGGTGCTCCGGGAGAATGAGACTTCGCGGTGGCCGACGCGCGTGAGAACAGACTAAGTAACAAGATAGAAGCGAAACGTCGCGCATACGAAGCCACCCGGGCCCACCTCATCACAGTTTGATACCACAGCGCCCAAGTGCTCTCACTTGTTGCGAGAGCACTGAGTGAATGGCGCGTAAGTAGTGACGCCGCCCTGAAAAAGGTAGCAACAGGCCACAAACTCAAAGTTCTGAGAGAGCAGATAATAGCTTAAGCCATTGATGGTAGTGCGGCGTGCTTCTACACGCACACAAGTAAAGTACACCTGGCCCCACGCGAATATAAAACAAATAGCACAGGACAGGGGCAGAAAGGGCGCACCCCCTCTCCCCCTTGCTGCGGGAGACCAGCCCCAACGCAACAACGGAGGAACACTGCCACAGCAGTAGGCGCCAACGAGGAGCCCCGCCTACAGCATGCTCCCGGTGTTCAGTGTCAGTGCAAGCGCTAGTGCGTGTGAGTGTTGTGAAATGTGAACAAGTGTGACCAACTCAATACTACAGTGTTCCTAGTCCAACATGAAAGTGCTTCCCACTGGGCCTAATGCCGAACACACAGCACTACCGGTACAAGAGAACCATACGTCAATGTAAATAATAGCCAATAAGGCAAATAGTGTGGAGGTTAATTGGATGGCAAATAATTGTAAATATGACTCGATAGAATAAGGTTAGCAGACTAAACAAATGTAATAGAAATTGGACTAAAGGGCAATGCCACCTGAAATGTACAAATTAGATTAAGAAATAAAATTGAATTTTAATGAGTTAATACAGTGTCTCCAAAGCAAATAAAGGAAACTAAAAGAACTTCGTTTGAATTCTGTGAAATCCATTTTAAGAAAAGGACGAATTTTATTGTCTTCATGTTCTGGTCGTCATTAATTTTTATGCATTGGGTTTGCTCTTGTTGAAGTAAAATGCACAGAATATGCTCAATACATTTCTCAATTTTTTTTTTTTAATTTCATCAGTAACTGAAGTATCAGGCGTTGCCCAGGTATTTATTAACCTAGATTATCTAAAAGACGAAAAGGAATTAATTCATGTATTGTCTTTCCCCGCCCTACTCTGTCTAATCCGACTTCACCCACCCTACACAGAAAAAAACGAACAGTTGCAGTATACCAGATTCATTATACTGTAACAAAGAAACTACTTTGATGATACTGATACTGTAACAAAGGTTCTTTTTTTCGTGGATCTACCCTGCCCCGAACCTTTCCCGCCCCTTCCGAACTAATCCTGCCCTGTCCCATCCGCCCAGCACCATCCTGTTCCACTTCACCTTCCTTCGCCCCTACCTTGTGCTGCCTCACCTGCCTCGACCCGCTCAGCATTACCACATTTTCTACAATATCGACGCTACCGCCTACGACTCTTTATGCTGCTCTAAACAGATGTATTGTCCCAACCGGCAAACTTCCAGTAACAATTTTGACCTTCTTTACTAAAAATCTAATTGCGCTGTTGAAAGAACTCAAAATCCATTATGTAAGGAATGTTGTGGTCTTTAAGAAAGTTTTTAATTCACATTAACATTGTTTTGGAAATATTCGCGAAACGCTTTGTTTAGCATAGATGAAGGGAAAAGGGATTATGAATAATTTTTTTGAAATCTTATGTAGACTGTAACTTTTCTCATGTTTTGAAGGTCATGGTACAGAATTTCATTAAGATGGGAATAAAACTAGAATTGTATGATAAACTATAACTTCTTTGAAAACAATAATTGAAAGAAAAAAAAGGTAGCTTAAATTATGCACAACAAATCTTTTACTGTTCAATGAAATCTGCATCGAAATCTGTAATCTTTGAGATTTCCTCCCGCCAGTCAGACAATCATAAAAACAATTGAATTGATTTATATCATCTAAATAAGCATATGAAAGAATAAGAAGATAGTTATTTTGAAATCACAGACTTGCACATCAATTTAACTTCTATAGATTCATCGGCTGAACACACATAAAATCATGGCCAGTCTTAATTTTTAATTATTGAAACTTATACCATATAAATAAAATCCTTTTATCTCATCAGCATAGGAACAAAAACATTAATTTTAACATTAATTCTACAATTTATATTATTATTTGAACTTTCAGACCCGTTTTCTCAAAACTTGATTATCAACACTTGTGTCCCTTTCCTTCTAGGCCTCTGTTATTACTAAGTTGATTTATACATAAATAAAAGCTTTAAAACACAAAAAATATATGGAGAGTTGTGTTTACTTTATTCAAGAATACCAAAATCGTGGTTGTGCTCCATACAGGAGAGCCCTGGTAATATGAATTTAAAGTGGACAACATATATTCTAAATTTTATTTTATTATTATTACAACATTTTTGTAGTTTAAAATGAATTGATTTAGTAACCCTATGTACGTTTTGTAGATAATTCAATATTTCACTGTGTAGCTCACTTCAAAGCCCCCATAACATGCAGGATATTACGTTAGCACCAATAACCTATTTTGTTTGCATATATGCCTCTGTATCTCCTTTTCTCTCTCTCTTTCTCTTTTTCTCTCTCTCTCTTTTTCTCTCTCTCTCTTTCTCTCTCTCTCTCTCTTTCTCTCTTTTTTTCTCTCTCTCTCTTTTTCTCTCTATCTCTTTTTTCTCTCTCTCTCTTTTTCTCTCTCTCTTTTTTCTCTCTCTCTCTTTTTCTCTCTCTCTCTTTTTCTCTCTATCTCTTTTTCTCTCTATCTCTTTTTCTCTCTCTTTTTTTCTCTCTCTCTTTTTCTCTCTCTCTCTCTTTTTCTCTCTCTTTCTTTCTCTCTCTCTCTCTCTCTCTCTCTCTCTCTCTCTCTCTCTCTCTCTCTCTCTCTTTTTCTCCTTGCAAATTCAGGAAAAAAGTGTATATGCACCGAATTTTTTTCAGTCGCATACATCTCATTGCTTCTCAGTCCCATAAATGTCGTATTTTTGTTTCAGATTGAACATGGATCAGGCATGGTCAGAAACTGGAGATCGCTACATGTTGAAATTATTTCGTGATTATGTGTTTCATCAGGTTACAGAAGATGGTTCACCTTGGGTAGATATGTCTCATGTGGTGCAATGCCTTAATAAATTAGATGCAGGAGTCTCCGATAAGGTAAATATTAGTTCATACTTATCATTTCAAATTCATATTTTGTGCTACTAAATGTGTTAGTCAATTTATGTCTAAAAATATACTTATTATAGTATGTACATATAATATATGTCTATTTGGAGGAACTAATGTGGGCGTGCGGGTTGTTCGTGCGTGCGTGCGTGCGTCTGTCTTTTTACTTTCCCGTATACGTATGTATATACGGAGTGAAATATACGTAGTGAAAGGTGTAATACTGCGGAAAATCGATTTCGAGTTTTCAACGGAAATACTTGGTGGTGTCTCCTGTTACGCAAAAAGAGAGTAAATGTGATAATGAAAAACATATCTAAAAATATCACGTTCAATTTTTCAAAAATATGAATAAATTTTGCGAAATGTTTTGTCAAACATTGGCAATTTTTATTTTCTTTAAACCTTTTTTTTTTCTCTTAAAAACAGCACATTTTTTTTTATTAATTTGAGATCTTAGATAGGGTAAAGGGCGCTTAAGAGAATGGTGCAGTTCTCATGTTCGTTAAAAAGCCTGATTTTTCTAAAATTTAAAAACATTTCTGTGTCTTCCTACAACTACCATTGTGAATATATATTTTTTTCTTAATGAAATATGCCCATTAAAAACATCTTCAAAGGTCATGTTGAAAACTTTTTAAAATTGAATATTTTTTGTGTAATTTGACGTACGCAGTCGCCCACTCCAAATTTAGTGCGCTTCATGAAAATAAATCCAGGCAGTTGAATGTTTCGTAAGTTAGAATGTGTATATTATTTCATATTTCTTTGTTTCTTACATTCGAGCCATTGTTATTCATTTTTTCAAATTGATATTTTAGCAATTATTTATACCAATTTGAAATACATGAAACAAAAATTGCTAGCCTTCAGAGAATAATAAAAAAACTTCGGCGTCTTCGTACAACTATCATTGTGAATATATATTCAGGGAATATCAGATTGGAACGCAACAATGTGTGACAACAGTGACTTGGGAGCTAATTTCGTAATTCAGTGTCGAAGTCGCTTGCCTTTCACCACTGAGGTTCTGGATTCGATTCTCATAGAATCCCAGTAGAACCTCGTGTGAAATGTTACGACAAAACGAGTTTACATGCTTCATAGGGGCTAGTCCAACCCCTATGAAACGTTCTATACCTTACCCCTATCCTTATTTCTCCCAGTTCTGGCCGATAGATAAATGACGCGGGACGCGAGCGTGAAGACGCTACCAATCGGCGATTCCTTGACTTGACCGCGACTGACGTGACTACCCAGTGGCTTCTAGAGGGTGCTGGGTGTTTAATAACGGAGGATTAACCCACGGATTACTCTACGGTGCGCTCAACGCTCCTTAAGGAGTTAAGAGACGCGTTGCGTCTATAAATCGACGCAAAAAAGTCTGTGAATTACGTCTTATTGTTGGGACATGATTTACCTGTATGAAAAGCAGTTATAATTGTAAAAATTGTGTTGATATTTGCTTGAAAATATTTAGTTTCTTGCACCAAATGGTGTATGATTTGTAATGAGTTTTACTGCGATGTGTTAATTCGGAGAGAAGTTGTGGTATATATAGTATTACATAACTATTACTAAAGGCGAGAGTATGTGAATTTTTATGCATATTAGCAAAATAGCGAAAAAATTAGCTGTACTAAAATTTAACTATTAAATATTAAATTATATATTATATTATATATTATATTATAAATTATATATTATATAGCTGTATTAAATTTAACTATTATCCAGGAACAATTAAGAAGACAACAGTTCTTATCAAGAATGTAGGTTTATTATTTTGAATCTAAAAGCATAAACCAAGTACAAGCCAGGTCACCGTTTTCCGGAAGAGGTCCCTTTCACAAACGCTAATCATCAACCATCTGGAGAAATACTGTTTCCACGCTGCAAGGCAAATAGCACGTCGTCACCCTGTCGATCACTGCGCTCGTTCGCTGCACTCGGATTGTTCTGTCTCCGGCCCCGCGGGCCGGCCGCATTATAGCTCCCGAGCCTGCGGGGCGAGTCTCCCTTCTTCCCGCGCCGTCCCGGCTCAATGGGCGACCCGGCCGCCGCTGCCGCCCTGCCCCCTTGCGGCTCCTCTCAGCTCTTCCATTGCTGGGCCCGACGCTCAGTCGGTCGGTGCCAGAGTGCCAACGGCCTCTGCGGTGCGCCGCTGGAACGCAGACGTGGCCCTATCTGTTTATGCCATAACAATTAGCATCATCAAAACCTACGAATAGTAATTGTTACGGCGATTATAAGTTTGTAATTGCAATAAGACCAATTCATATCCTAAGTTTTTAACGGGATTAACGTTTTTAACAATCTTTCAGCTACTACGATTCAATGTTAAGTCCAATGCCAGCTACTGAAAGAACATATTTGAACAAAAACAGGCATAGAACAAATTTTCAACACATGAAACTATTTTTAAAACGGTTTACAGGGTCGGTGACGCCCCATTTTACTAGTATATTAATGTATTTGAGACACGCAAACCAGGTACGAACTTCACCCGCACTACATGTACAGTTCCGCATGTCACCGACTGATCAGAATCTGCCACCCTAACAGTTGGATCCTTTTATTCTTCCAATAAGGTAAGGGGCTAAAATAATTCCTTTTGGTAACTGATAAGGTAAGGGGCTAAAATAATTCCTTTTGGTGACTGATGCGCAAAAGAAAATATGAGAGTCCACGTGACTTGTTTTCAAAACATTACTAAGACCTCTTAATTGAGTGCTACTACCAGACGCAAGAATAAAGACGGCTATCTTCGAATACAGAAGGTAAAAAAGACAACAGGAAAGCCTAATTTTGTAATCTCATGAAAGTGGCATAGATGAACTGAACAAGTAGTTTATTGTTAAATAGATTTTATGCGTATTGATTCTATATATCGTAAAGTTGGAATTTAAATATATTTGCATTAATAGCAAAATACGGTATGATACGCTGTATTTAAAAATTGTGATGTGCTATTACTTTTTGATTGTGATATTCGTAATATACGTATAAAATTGAGTGTTGCGCACTCTACCTTCCGGAGGTAAAAATCTTTTTCCCTAGTGTTATCAAAGAAGCTATTGTTTCAGTTGGACAACTGTTAGAAGAAGCCCTTCTAAAAAAAATCATTAGGCAAAAGGAGTTCAAAGAAAAGTACACTTGTGGATAGTTACAAAAGAAGATGTCAGTCATTCGCTTTTGGTATCGTCTAGACCTTTAGGTATAAGTTTACGTTCAAGAAAAAATGGGATTAAAAAATTAGAGATAAGGATGTACTTACTCTCCTTGTTTCGAAAGAAAAAGAAAGTGAAAGTAGTTCAGGCAGCGAAGGTGAAATGGAAAAATTGCAGGAAAAAAATCACACAATACTCGTATCCCAGTGTGTAAAATATACATATACGAAGGCTGTTCAAAAACTAATGATAAAACGCTCCACAGAAGAAAAATGTTTATTCAATCTTTCAAATTTGCATGCTCTTTTTCGAAGTAACCTCCCTCAGTTGTAATCCACTTTTGCCATCGTTCCTGACACTTTTTGAATATGAATTCTTATATCTCTTTCCTGAGCTCCTTGCAGCGCGCCTCCACAGCTTTGATGACCTCGTGATTGTCCTTGAATTTCCGTCCTCTCAGCGGAAACTTGAGTTCAGGGAACAGCCAGAAGTCGCAAGGAGGCAAATCTGGACTGTACGGTGGATGGGGAACGGTTGCCATGCCTCGAACATTCACGAAATCCACTACAGGGCGAGCGACGTGCGGCCTCGCGTTGTCATGATGCGCGGCACCCATCTGCATAATACGCGTCGCATGGCCAAATCATCGTGCACAATTGAAATGTCTTAAGACTGGCAAGCTCTCTAGTGGCCATTCGTCGATCTTCGCAAATAATAGCAGCTGCTGACTTTTCGGTTCTTCCCGAGTTTCACCAAAAAAAATCACGTTACAACTTTGCTCTAAGTTTTTATCCATGCTGGACATGGTAGGCGAATATTCAACACACGTTACGTGAAACGCCGCTTACGTTTACTCACTACACCGGTCTATTAGTGAAACTAATAGTATTCTTGGCTAGGCGAATAGGTTACACGATGGTATTCAATGCTCCCACCATTCGCAACACATTTTCCCTCAGAGACCTATTATCATTACTTTTTGAACAACCCTTGTATATGTCTGTTAAATAATAGTTGATATTAAATATTTTTGTGCATTTCTCTCTCTTTCTCTCTCTCTTCTCTCTCTTTCTCTCTCTTTCTCTCTCTCTTTCTCTCTCTCCTCTCTCTCTTTTCTCTCTCTCTTCTCTTTCTCTTTCTCTTTTCTCTCTTCTCTTTCTTTCTTTCTCTCTTTTCTCTTTGTCTTTCTCTCTCTCTTTTCTCTTTCTCTGTCTTTCTCTCTCTCTCCCTCTTTCTCTCTCTCCCTCTTTCTCTCTCTCCCTCTTTCTCTCTCTCCCTCTTTCTCTCTCTCTTTCTCTCTCCCTCTTTCTCTCTCTCTTTCTCTCTCCCTCTCTCTCTCTTTCTCTCTCTTTCTCTCTCTCTCTTTCTCTCTCTCTCTTTCTCTCTCTCTCTTTCTCTCTCTTTCTTTCTCTCTTTCTCTTTCTGCGAGTTGAACTACACCATGCAGCGTCTCTCGCACCCAAGCTTCCATCTTTTCCTATCTTGCCTATCGTCTCTGATGTGACGATCTCACATTGTCGCATACTTTCATAAGTCGTAGTCTACTACTTCTCTTTTTGTGCATTGGCACCTACTACCTCCAAGTTTTTAATGGCCATCCTTCCTCCAGCATTCTTGGACGATGTCCGTTCCATTCCTTTCTATTGTATCCCTATATTTGAAATGATACCCGTTTGCTGCCTTATATTTTCATTTCTGATTCTTTCCATTAACGTTACACTGTAACTGCGTCTCCAAAACTCCACCCTTTAACTTCCTCTTCTTTTAGATCTCCCACAACTCAACACCGTACGGTATCCACAATTACTTACTGGTCATATACAAAATTTAGTGCATTTAACATATCGTTTAATTTTATCTTTTCACATTTGTTCTCCCAATTTTTAGAGCTCCTAGATCAAGGTTGTCCAAATGACAGCCCGCGGGCCGCATGCAGCCCGCGAAGCCATTTATTGTGGCCCGCGAAAAGTCATTAGTCAAAAGTGGAAGGCCCTTTCATTCGTGTCGGGCCTGGCGCACACAACCTGCCGGGGACACCCCCCCCCCGTAATGTTTAAAATAGGTTGCATTTATGAGTAAGGATTTTTTTGAAGTAAATTCACACATCCAAAGTCATTCCACTGTTTTACTGCGTTATGATTGTTACGGCCTTATATCGCGCACGGTTCCATTCCCCTTCTCCCCGTTTCGGAGCAGCCGGGCAAAGTGCAGAGATCAACAATATGGGGAAGTTGGATGTGGATCGTCAAGTAATGTAATTATGGCCCGCTACCATGTTAAAGGTTTTAGTTGTGGCCCTTGAGGCCTTGCAAGTGACACCCCTGTCCTAGATAGATTTTGAACAGGGTTGATGCAATACAATACCCGTCTTAGCACTGTACTTATCTTTATTTCTTTTGATATTTCCATTGTTGGGGAATAATTGAGTAAAAGTAATTTAATTACTTGTAACGAGTTCTTTGTTAGTAATTTTAGCATATAATCGTTACTTTTAGCAGAATGTACTTTTTACTTGTAATTTACTCATTGATATAATACTCATAATGGTAATCGTTACATCGCATGTAATCAGGATTTTTTTAAAAAATACGCCCATTTAGTTATTTTTGCTGGCGAAATATATCTATCGTCGCCAACTAAATGAGAGGGGAAGATCATTTAGTTCAATAACTACATAGAACCAGAGGTCCATTCCACAGTGTATGAGAATTTTCGTGGCCCCATCCAATAGAAGTATATCTTGCACCGTGGCTAGCTAGAACGCCTTACGAAGTTTGTGTAACGAAGGCTGGCTCAGCGCGAAGTCGCTCGCCTGCCTTTCACCAAGGAGGTCCGTTCGATTCCCGGGCAATCTCATGTGAAATTTGTTCCGACAAAACGAATTTGGCTGCTTCGCAAGGCTTCACTCTGTGAAGTGTCCTAAACACTAACTTTCCTAATTCTTTCCCAATTCTGGCCGCTGGGCAGTGACGCAGGAGCGCGTAAGAGAGGCGCGTACGCAGAGATGCTACCTGGCGGTCCTCTTGACTAACTGCGACGAGACTGGACAGCTGACCAACAAAATTAAAGGAGGATAACTCCAAATAAAAATGTTAACGGAGGATTATTCCTAACAAGCGATCAACGGCCTCCTAGGAGTTTGTAGGTGCGTTGTGTCAGTATGGACGCAGCACGTTTTTTTAAAAAAAAGTTCGTTTGAACTCGTTCATTCAAGAACACATATCTACCTGTAATTGTAATTTTATGTATTTTATTCTGAAAATGTAATTTGTGAGTAAAATACTTGACAAGGAACTGTAATGGAGCCCAATTACTTTTGTCACAAACTTTTCCAATCCCTGGTAATTTCCTAACTTGACATATGCGATACTATCCGAGTATAACTCTCCAATCGCCTTAATATAGTATATACTATTAATAATTTCATTTTCTATGGCCATGCACAATTCTGAAAGGGGGACAGTGTTGGATGCCTTTTGTAAGTCAATATAGACTATGTCTCAAGGTTATGCACTAGCCGCCTATCGATAACTTGTTGAATGGTAAATATATTATCTTTGCAGGATCTACCAGCTGGAAAACCACATTGTTCTTACATTTCATTTATTTCATTTTCAAGACTACTTTTAATAATTTTACCATATTCTTTACCAAGGGAACTCAGGACGGCTATACCACGGTAATTAGAGCATTCCTCATCTCCTTTTTTAAATATGTTGGCGATGTAACCCACTTTAAAGGCTTCTGGTATTCCACGACCCATGAGGCACGCTTTAAATTATTCCAAAAGCTGTTCGATTAATACGGATGGGGCTGGTTTTATTTGTTCTGTTTTTATCCCGTCGGGTGTGGGAGCTTTACCACTTTTAAAACATTTCACCACTTTCTCAACTACTATTGCTGATATATCTTCTCCATGATTGTCAGATCTACTCTTCTACTAATATAAAGCTGGTATTCTATAGGGCGTTCCTGCGGAAGTTCTTCATAATATTTAACACATGTCTAGGCTTATAAGCTGCAAATATCCATATCTCTTTTCATTTGTTCTCAATACTCTCCACGCCTTCCGTGATCTTGAGCCTTCAATGATATTACAAGTACAAATTTTTAACACTTTAAGTCCTACATATAATTTTTAGTTGTAGGATCTTTTGACTCCTCTACGTATTATGTGTATAAGTTTTTCTATTTAGATCACGGGTCTTCAGACACTTTTGATAGGCGTTTTTCTTCTCCTTTCAGTTACACCTAAAATTTCGTATGCCGCTTTGTGTATGTATTTTGTTACCTCTCTGTACATTGTTTGCGGATCGTTCACATTTTGCAATTTCCCACTCAGCCCGAACTTATACAGGAGTAGAATTGATGGGTCTTCTAGTAAACTCACTTTGTACTTGCTATATGTGGCTTTTCTTCCAGAGTCTCCCCCGCTCTTATTTGATCTTTTACTTTTTCATTTTGGAAGAGGAGAACATTTGGCTTGCAGAAGGAACTGGTCAGACCCGCATTCTGCACCTATACCCGTTTACCAATGATGTAATCCATTATGGAGTATAATCTCCTTGATGGTTGAGGCCAACTGTATTTATGAATAGTTTTGTGCTGAAAAAAATGCTATATCTTCAATTCACATTGCTCGCATATATCAGTCTTTTCCCCATTTCACTTCTTTGCATCATAATAATAATAATAATATTTTATTTACAGACAAAAAGTCCAATACAAAGTAATTATAATGTACAACATATTGCAAGTGGTAACAATTGAAAATAGCTTTTTAATGTAATTTTATCACAATTATTCATTAGTGAGAATTAAACGCTCTATCTCGGAATACATCGTTGTATGAAGATTATATACATCTAAGTCAAATTCGTTAACTAAGCCTGATAATCTATTAATCATATTGTTACTAGTATAATTAGAAGCGTAATTGACAGGTAGTAATGCAATATTAGATTTGGTACAGCGGCTAGGAACTCTAAAGTTGATATACTGCAAAAGCTGCGGACAATCAATTTCATTCCCAAGTAATTTAAATATAAATTTTACATCGTTTGATTTACGCAATGATTGGAGAGATGGAATATTTAAACTTGACGCAATTGCTGAATAATTGTGATCAATAAACGGATCTGGTAGACCTAGTCTAGGTGCAACAATTCTGAAGAATTTATGTTGAACCGTTTCAAGTCTGTTAATATGATTTCTGTAGTAAGGTGACCAAATAGTTGAGGCAAATAATAGAATAGGTCTAACTAAGGCAACATATAGGCTTTTCAGAGCTAAAGGGGATTTAAATTCTGAACATGTTCGTTTAACAAAGCCTAATATTTGGGTAGCTTTAATAATCACTGAATTGATATGGTTACAAAAACTCATTTTACTATCAAAAAGAACCCCCAGATCCCTAATAACACTAACTTTTTCCAGAGCTACATTGTTTATAGCATAGACATATTCCGTGTTATTTTTAAATCTAGAAAAAGTTATGGATTTACATTTTTTAACATTTAAGTTCATGTCATTATTTTCTGCCCATTGAACAAGTTTACTCAAAGCATTTTGTAATATTCGAGCATCGACATTTGACTTTATAGATTTATAAATTTTCACATCATCTGCAAATAATTCAAACTCCACATCTTCTAAGATTGAACATAGATCATTGATAAAAATAAGGAATAATAAGGGACCGAGATGGGACCCTTGTGGCACTCCTGATAAAACTTTTATAACTTCTGAAATATGGTTTTTATATTTAACGTATTGAACCCTATCCCTCAGATAACTTGTAAACCATTTTTGTAATGAACCTGTTATACCGAATGCTGATAGTTTTTGCAGTAGTAAATTTTGATTTACAGAGTCAAATGCTCTGCTGAAATCTGTATAAATACTATCCACTTGAATCTTCCTCTCCAAGTGATCCAGTATATATTGAGAGTAAACTCCCAGGTTAGTTTCTATACTACGGCTACTGATAAACCCACATTGCTTTGGGGATAAAAATGGAAAAATCAAAACTTTCAGTTTATCAGTTATAATTGATTCGAATAATTTGGGAATTGTACTCATTATTGATATTGGTCTATAATTGTCTACTTTTTGTTTGGAACCAGATTTATGAATCGGGGTTACAAAAGCAGATTTCCATGCATTGGGCACTACACCTTCAGCTAGTGACTTATCAAACAAAATTTTCAATATGGGAGAGAAAATGTATTTACAATTTTTCAATACTAATGGCGGTATTCCATCAGGTCCAGTGCTTTTACATATATCCAGACTGTTGATTTTAGTCAAAATATCAGAAAGAGAGATATCAAAATTGTTTATAGTATACCGCGTCTGGTCAGCTAACATAATATTTGCAGTATTTGATGGTCTGTAAAAAGTTCAAAAATATTCAGCAAAGGCATTTACAATTGATAGGCCATCATTAAACTCATGTGAATTATAATGCATAATATTTGGTAGACCATGAACAGTTTTTTTAGAATTTATATACGACCAGAATTTAGATGGATCAGTTGTAATTGATATTTGTATCCCCGCATTAAATACATCATAATACCTCTTCGCAAGTACCTTACATGTAAGTCTTAGTTCAGAAAACTTTACGTAACTCTCATCAGAATTGTTACACTTGTATTCCCTGTGAATTCTCTGCTTATTTACAATACTGTTCTTTAATTCTGCACTATACCGTCTAGGGAATTTTGATTTTCTAACTACTTTCTTTGGCACAAAGAGATCAATATAATAATATAAATACGTATAAAACAACTCAATAGAATATTCAGTAGAGAAATTTTCATTATCTAACATAGTCTGTACATATCCTAATGCAAAATTAAACTGAACAAAGTCAGTTGACTCATAATCATAAACCCATTCGTCGTAATCAATAGAATTATCGCATTGAAAGGTAGAGTAATACAAATCTAAAGAGGGATGATAAACGTCGACAGATACCACTGGGTCTTTTGAAGTTTGACAAATAACATTTAGACATTAGTAAAAATCAAATCTAGCATAGTTGTTTGATTGTATTTTACAATATTAACTTGAAATAGGTTCAAGAGACTAATAGTATCTGACAAAATATTGGCTATTGATTTTTCACGTAGAGTTACATAATTATTTTCAACTCCAACAGGATAACTTGAATAATCGCCTTTTTCCCACATAATATTAGGCAAGTTAAAATCACCGAATAAAAACCAATTGATATTAGGATATTCATTATCTATAAGTTCAATAGTGTCTATAGTTCAATCATAGTATCTATAGTTCAATCATCTTCAAATGTCCCTACTACATTTCTTGCATATTGCCTTTCACTTTTCCAGTAAATTTGCTCATTAAATATTTATCTTTCCCGTTTCCAATTTCATTCGGAACGTTCGTCAAGCTGGTAAGAAATTCTATTTTTTCTGTATCAGTTGCGCTGTCCGTGGGCGATTATGGTTACATCTAGGTCAGATAGATCAACTCGTAGTAGATTTTCATTCATACCATCCCATTTTTTATGTGCTGTTTTAAAGATTTGCGTATGGCGATGGATACTACTTCCTTTACTCTGTTTTCTGTATTCATTCTGCTGAATATGTACTAAACGTAATTTTGAATATCTTCCAATCCTTCCCTTTCTTTTTAGTTTCAGATAGGGTAGCAACATCTAAATTTAATTTAATTCTTTAAACACTTCAGATTCCTTTGTTGCTATGCATTGCACATTCCAAGTTATAAAATACACATTTACCTATTTCAAAGGACTACTAGAATTCCGAGGATTGTTGCTCGGGGCTTCTGATAACCTGCGTTTTTTTAATAATCGTGTTTGTTATTTTTTTGTTTTGTTTTGTTATTTAAGGTCGCACTCCTTGGTCATTAGTGACCACTGTTGCTTGTAACGGTATGGTAACTATGACGATGACACGATATGATGATGACAGGGGTGTGAAAGGACGAACACAATACAACCATGCCCGAGGTGGGACTCGAATCCGCGACCCTTCGGTCTGAGATCGCTAAGGCACTGCTGCCTTAGCAATATCGGCCACCGGATCGGCTTTTTATTATTTTGTACGTGGTAATATCGTTAAACTGCCTTGTCTACGGAGAATATTGAGTACAAAATTAAGATGTCAATTAAATCTATGATGTAATGTACTTAAAATAGTATTGATTTATTATGAATTATATTTGTTCCAGGGCGTTTTACATTTATAAGTGAATGAAAGTTAAAAGTAAAAATAGCAAAACACAGTGGCCTTTATTGCCTTTCACGCAGTTATTTCGTAAGAAGAGAAAGTATTGTTATCGTGAATCCGGAGAGGCAGAAATGCACCCCCTCTCAAAAAAAAAAAAAAAAAACAAGTTCAAAAAAAAAACAACTTAAGTTTGTTTCTTACCTTCTTTTATTTTACAAATTGGTTTAAATATTTATGTCAGAATTATGTAATGTTTAAAAATTAATGCCCTCCTTAACCAGAATTGTGTTTTGTGGGTCATTTATACCGAAAAATCAATTGATGGCAAAATGTATGTCTGTCGACAAGAAAATGATCTGTGCAAAATTTAACCCAATCAGACAATTCCTAGGTGACCCCAAACACTTCAAAGTTGGTATGTAGTATACGCAACAAATAATTGCCTTAAAATCAGTAAACTATTCTGTACCTAGATTTTCTTTTTGCCTCAATTATTATGACCCATTTAGGTAGCCTTAGGAATTGTTTAAAAACATTCTTAATCAAATTAATCAAGAGTTTATTCAATAATTTCTGGAATTACATGAAAAATTAAAGAAATATTATGTTTTAATAATACATACATCTATAAAAGAAACACACATTAATTTACAACAGTAGTTTCTTTAGAATCAGTGGACAAACATTGAACATTTTTTTTTTTTCCTAGGAGAGGATTTAGTAGCAGTGGGGTACTTCTTACTATCTTTGGCAAAGATCTGTAAAACAAATTGCCAGTTTCCTTTGAGGATCTAATTATGACCCAGAATGAGTTACACCAATGAGTATAAAAGGAGAGCTAGTTCTGGACTTATTTCTCTTTTAAAATTAAAGGAAAGTTTAATAGAAGTCATACTTTATACAGAAAAAGTTTCTCTTTCCCTAATTTATAGCTTGAAGACTGGGAAACAAAATGTACATTTTAACTTATTTTAGAAAAAGAAAGAAGAAGAAGAAATCATACATATTCAAAGACAACTTGCTGTTGGGTTTCCACCAGCTTCACAAAAATCCAACAAAGCAACAAAAACAAAAGCATGTAAAAGCTTAGAGTACGTTGTCAGGTCCTGCAACTAAACTACCTCTAAAATATGGTACATATTAGAGATATTTAATCAAAGTAAAGAAAATGTATGTTGACCTCTCCATTTCAGGGGCAATGGGAATATATGGATTTAAAGTTTTATGCCTTGAAATAGGACTTGGTTGCTATGCAGCTTGCAGTACATGAGTTTTTTGTTATCAAACTTTCTTAACTTGAAAATGTTGAATTTTAGGACCTTAAAACAAGTTTTAAGGCCCTAAAGGGGCTTAAATTCCTTAGGTCTTAAAGTTCCATCGTAGTCTGTGTATTACGTTCCTGGGGCCACATTATTTGGAATTTAGCTCTTTTAGGTACTCCCATCACATAGCACATGAAGTGGTCAGGTACAAACAGAAACTCAAATTTCGTATAAAATTAAAATGAGTACTTGCTATTTTGTGAAACTTAATTGTAAAGTCTTAAGCCACTCTGTTTATAAATGCTTAGCAAAATTAGAATAATTGGTCTCGCATAAAAATAGGCACACATATTGTAATGAACAATGAATGTATGTCCATACAATCATTTATAAAGTGCAGTGGGTCAGATTACAAAGTGCACAGGCCTTGCTAGTTATATTTATAACAAAATAACTCAAAAATAGAAAGAACTATTGTTATTTTATCAACAAAAAATACAATCTAACTACTACTGTAGAGACACTACTACATAAACTCGAAAGCAGAGACATTGCAATAACCCTGCAATCCAGAAATTACAAACTCATAAACTGTAATTGGCATGAAAGAGGATAACGGCCTCCATTTTCTCAAAATGGATTGATATAGAGGTATATACTGAACTAACTAGTTCTGAATGTCTCAAATAAATAAAATATGTTTTAGAATAGAATGCAGTTTAAGAATTATCGGAAAATGATCAGGAAATTATTGTATTGATGTAAAAATATATTGTTGAAACTCATGTCATTTAATTTTTGATCTTTTTTCAGATATGCTTGATGTCACGTGATGGGCAGAGCATTCTGGTTGTGAGTTATGCTGAGCTGAAACACTGTCTCGAGCAATCGTTTAGTGAGATTCTATCTGCAGCAACTAAACAAGATATTTCATAGTTGTAAGATGGCCAAATATAAAGTTTAAACATTATATTGAAGACTGTTTCTTTTTTATGTTTTATGTATATTGTAGCTTTTATAGATTAACACCCTCACTGTAGCTCATCAACCTTATAATTGAATATTTTTTATGCTCTTCAGACCAGTTAGTGGGCATTGCATCAAAAAGATTTTTCTTTTCTTTTTTCTTTCCATATGGTCAGGCCACGCTGGAACAGATCTTCTTCTTTGTTGGCATGTGGTAACTTATTAGGACCAAATCAATGCTTTAGATTCTCACATTTTTCCAAATGATCTTCCATTAGTAAAAACATTCACAAATATGATTCCTGGTTGTTGGTTGAAGATTTTTCTAACGGACGATGTTGAATAGTTTTATGCCTGATTATTCTAAAGCACCTTGTTTGTGAGGCATTGTAATGTGTTCAGAATGACAAAAGAACTCTATTTTTGTACCACCAGAAATGATGCACTACTTTGGAATTCCCAACCGAAGGAGAGCATCAGTACTTAGTCATAAAATTCTCAATTGTGTCTTTTATTTTTTAACTATAATGAATGTGCCAAGAGAATAGATCAAAGGGATAACTCTCATACATGTACTTAGCTCCAGCCTAGGAAATGATTCATTATATATGTGTAATATATGCATATTCTTTGGCCCGAGTATGAGTCTCATTTTCAATATGTAAAAAGGTTAATAACTAGTAACACTTGGTATAAAAAACAAGTATTTGAACTAAAGTGGAAATTGTACGAGCTATGAACAATTAATACTGAATATATTTCAATTTTATGTTACTATCCATTATTCACCATTGAATGTGCATTACTAATTTGTGAGGAACATTTTGTTATATATCCATACTGTACACTCGCAATGTATTTTGAAAACAGCACTGCTTATTTATGTTTTCATTGGTGAAGTGGAATGAAGGAAATTATTAATCTTAGCTCAGATTACAAATGCTCATATATACTTATTTCAGAAATAAGCCGTTTTGTTTAATCATTTCTTTGTGGATGACATAGAAAGTAATTTAAACAATTAATTTAAGATGTGCAGGAAAGAATATTTCTACATAATTGTAAGTTTTCACTTGTTGAAGAATTGAAAGTGCAATAACTATATGGTTAAGAAATATGCTGAATATATGTATTGTTAGTATTAATTTCAGAAAATTTAGACTTCAGTAATTTGAAAGCAATGTATTACTCATTCATTAATGCATACCAAGTTAATGGTTCTGAAAACATGGTTTAAAATATTATTTTTAGGAGACAAACATCTCAGTTTTAACAAGCAGAGCTCAGGATCTTATTTTTTTATGAATTCTGGGAAAAATTGCTTGGAGGATTCAGTAAAAGAATTGTTCCTACATCTCCAATCAACTTCTCCTTTAATTTAATTATAGTTTCGTACTTCAGTAAATGTTTAAAGCCATTACTGCAATCCTTTTAAGATATCATTTGCATATTGCAATATGAAACTTATTTTTGATTAACTATTCTTCAGTAAGTGTTGCAAATGATATCGCACTGCATTTAAGATTCATTATTCTTAAGAGGGTACTTCAATAGCTCTGAAAGAAATATGAGTGGGGAAAGGAAAATAAAGGGTTGAACTCGAACTTTATACGAGTTATTAGACAATGTGTTTCTGTTTCCTTTTTTGGCCTTGTCTTTCATTTCATACTCTCTGAATATTTTTAAGTCTTACTTTTGTGGAATATGATAATTTGTTCTTAATAAAGATAATTCTTTCTCAAATATTTGTGTTAACATAAACAAAATTTGCTCTAAATGTAATTATTATGGGAGTAAAGAATTCATATAAGACTGTACTTGGGAAGTACACAATTTAAGTTATTATAAATATGTTAATGCAAGAGATTGTGTAAAATATTGCTGTCATTTTTTATTTCTACTTTTCTTTTGAATTTCTCTCAGATATTTAATTCATATCCAAATGTAGTCATTATTAATATAAAAAGAGAGAATTACAAAACAATAATTTGATAATGGTACTTAAATTCAACAATTTGGAATGCCCATTTTGTTGTTTATATGAGTAAGATTTCTTCAGTAATCTTTAACATGTGAAAGAAAGATACAAAAAATGGTAGTATTCACACATATGAACCCTTTAAAAAGATAAAAAAAATTAATTTTGATGTTTTGAACTCCTCTCGATTGTATATTTGGTTGTTATAACTCATTTTATCTTCATTATTGGAGATATTGCAGGTCAGGAATATGTGCACAAATTTCCATTCATAGTTCCCGACAAAAGAAATTCCATTCAGAAATGGAACTTACGTATAACTTTCCACTGCCAGAAATAATTTGTAAATAATTTTTTTACTAAAAGATGATTTGATCATATTGTGATGGGTGCATGCTAATAAACGTATTAAGAAAATCAGGCTGGGAAGAATGTTAGAAGAAAATTGCAACAGTAAATTATAATAAGAAAATATAACATGAATTCGCACAATTGTCTTGATATGCACATTAATAAATTTTTATTCTTAAATAGTTAGTTTTTTATCATATGTTCAAATGTAAGAAGTGCAGGTGCCTTTACTATATTGCAATCCCCCTTCCTGTTCTTAATATTTCTTTTGTTAACATTTTCATCTCTTAAAGAAGGCAATGCTAACTTAACTTTCACAGAATAAATTACTTTCCCCAATAAGTTTGTCATATCAAGTAGATCAAATAGTCAACATTAATGAACGTTAATAGGATATTATGAAATAGTCCATAACAGAGTTCCTAGGATACAGAATGTGTTATTTCCCTTGGTTCTTAAAGAAAAAAAAGGGGGGGAGTGGAAGAAGAAAAAACAAACAATAATGTGGCCATAATCAACTTTTATATAAAACAACTGCAGGACAAAGTACAATTCAATTTTTTAAAGTGAATTTTGTGGAGTACTGATAAAGGTTTCATGAGATTCTTGATTGTGATATTCTTTTAAATTGAGAATGTACAAGTGAAATGCATAATCAGAGTGCAAAAATGTGTGTGCATTAATGTGTCACCTACCTTGTATTTCCTGTGTCCCTCTTTGTTTCCCCAAATAGAGTATACAAATTAGCTTCCAAAGATATCTTTCCATAGTTCTAGTGTAAAAGTCTTAGCAGTAGGTTTTCTAGGAATATTCTTGTATTGAAATATTTTCTGCCATCTTTATTTTGATTGGTAATTTGCCAGTGAACTATAAATTTTTTGAAGAAAATTTCTGCCCCTTTGAAGTTATATTATATTGCAAAAGTTAGAACAAGAGGACTTAAAATTGGTCTTTATCAAAACGTTTCCAGACTTTCTATTATATCTTTGCGGTCTTATTTGTCACTAACCTAATCATTGTTAAACCAATTTAAAATGAATAGTATGTGATGTTCAAAACTTTCAAGAAAATTTCTAAAAGTAACTTTTTTGTTGCACATGATCAAGTTCAATCTTTAATTAATTATTGTTTCTATTTCTCAACGCAAGACAAAACATATTACTGGCGGAATGGGAAGAAAGAAAGAAAAAAATGACACAGGTCTTGGTAGAAAGACATGAAATTATGTAGTTTCCATTCATTTGTTGTAAAATTTGAATTTTTTTTTAGACTTTTCATTTGATTTTTAAGTATTTTGTTGTACTCATTTCAGAGTTTTTGTGTATGTGTTTTGTAATAAATTGATGGTTATGCAAAAAAGCTTTATATTTTTTCAGATAGATACAAAGTGTAAAAAGTGACCAATTAATGAGCTGATGTATTTGCCACATTGGTCTGCTATATTCTTTCAGCTGATATTCGACTTTAAATATGTATATCTTACTAGTTATTTATGTTATTCATATCTTGAATTAGGTACTTTTATGTCTTTCATTGCTATGCATAAAATGCTATAATGAACTGACCCCACTAGGCCTGAAAATAAGAGATACATAATAACCAAGATTTAAGATTTTCTTTTTACGAGTAAAGAAGTACTAAGTTACAAACATTACTGCTAGCAATAAAGAATCAAGTCCTCAGATACATACAGAGGATCTTTTATTTAGTTTGTGGAGATTGCTCTCAAAGTCTTTTTAAATTTGATCATATTCTTTTAATTTTATTTCAAGGCTCATTATTCACACTTGCAATTTTTTGTAATAAGTTTGTTTTTTTCTCAATCGTGTTACATGTTTTCAAGAATTTGTGGTTAGTTTATTTCTTCTATAATTAGTAAATTTTTGAAAGGTAAATGTTTTGATGTGTACTCAATTAATGAAATTTTAGATTATTACTGCTTGGATTGATCTAATTAATACTTGGCATCAATGACAAATTAAATCTTTCTACCTTCATTGTTAGGAATAAGGCAGGTCATGACTCCTCCATTTCCAGCTCTATTTATTTCAAATCATTATTTGACAGTATTACAATTCATTAGTAAAATTTGTTAATGTGTCAGTCTTTCTCATGTTGTGTATCTATCTGACATAATTATATGAAATCTTGTGATATGGATTTGTGATATTAAATTTTATCAGTATCCCCCCCCCCCCAAAAAAAAAAAAAAGAAAAAAAAAGAAAAAAAAAAAGAAAATGTAGTTGTAGGGAAGTTCAAAGCTGCAACTTCTTGAGAAAAACAAGGGAAATATGTGAATTTCTATATTTCTTTTTTCCCTAATGTGACTCTCTATTATTTATTCTTTCCATTTCCTGTTGCCCTCCCCCTTTTCACGTCATCTCCTCGTCCATGTCATCTGCTTTCCCTTCCATTCTTTCACTCTTCTCTCATGACCCTATTGGCTTCAAGTATTTTGTTGCTTTTTTTTTACTTTTGACTTTCATTACCTTGATATAGTCCATTTACTTGCTACTTTTGCTGGAAACAAGTGCAAAATTAGTTTTATTTTCAACAAATAATAATTGATTGTAAATAATTATTCCAAAACCTTTTTTATTTGATAGCTGTCACATTTTCAAAGGAATATCTACATTTTGAATTTTATGAGACTTGTTGTGAAACTGATGATTTAAAGTATCTGCAGTACTTCCAAGAACTGCATGCAAACATTAGGTTCAAACCATACAGTCAACTCCAAAGTATAAAATGTGGAGCCATTGATAAAAATATATTAACTGTATAAGAACTTAGTGGAAGTAGTTGTTAATTCGTAATCATTAATCTTTACTAGGGCCAGTGGCTCCACATTTATTCTTTGTTAGTATTTATGGTTTGTATCAAATGCTTGCATGTGCAGTTTAGAAGTATTGCCTATACTATTTTGCTTGAGTAAATTCCTCAATATATTGTACATGGGATTTATACATGTCTATGCAGTGTGATTTGTTTTATTGCACTGTTTCTAGGTTGTGTCCGAATTTGTTGGTTTGAATATTGACATTTTTCCAAAGGTCTGAGTCAGTAAATTACTTTTAATGAGTTTTTTATTGTGTTTGTATCAACTTTTCATATTAGAGGATTTGGCATCATTCTTTTAATATTTATTAATTTGCTATTAATTAATATTTTTGGTTATTGATGTTTTCTTAACAAGTAATCAGTGATGGCCAAAGAAATCAAATTTCCCATTTCCTTTTTGAGTTGTATTTAATCATCATATTCAGTTTGTGTAGAATGTTTGTTTCAAAACAGTGCCTTTAGGGGTATTTTCAACCTTCGTGCATTGGGCCCTTGGTTCTCCTCTGCCTCAGAGCATGCTTTGCAACATAATTTACCTAAGAGGTTTATATCAAAGCTGGCTCCAACAACTCACATGTATTAAAAACTTGTCTATGTTGTAAAATTCTCTCAAATCTGTTAGTGGAGCTGTATGAAACTTTTGAACCTCCCAGTGGTGTTGGACTTTCGGCATTGGCTAAATTGCTAGAATGAATTCAATCACTGTCAGGAGAATTCTAGTGGTCCTGCTACTGTGATAGGTTGTTTTCTATGGTTCTTCTGAACACTACCAGGGAAATGCCTTAACATAGGGCTCACAGACCTTGCATGATTTTTCCTTCTTCATCCTTGTCTCCTCCTCTCCCCTCATACACACGCACGCAATTAGGTACACTACACTATTGCAAATATTGAGAACTTAGAGCTTACCCTGGTGGGGGCAGTGCCATGCAAAGAAGATACACAAGGTGATGGGAAGACTCTCTAGCTGATGTGTAGGTTGGCACCAGATCTCATGTTTCAGCGAGAGATAGGGGAGGAACCAGTCACCTCCTGCCTTACACAAACTATACTTGCAAGATTAATGATCATAGCAGTTGACTTGTCCAGAAATACTAATCGATCGAACGCGTGGGCTTGGCATCAACAGGCTGGCATGCTACTGTTTGCACCATAGTAACTGACAAGTTCTACAAAACCATTCAACACAGCTCGCATCATTGTCACAAATTATTTAATTTACATTGACAATCTCATATCAATGGGGGTCAATGACAGACCCCAGCCTAGTTTTTATTTTCTCTCTCTTTGTGGAGGTAGAAAGTTAGTGTTTCATTGTATAGGACTTTTATTAATAATCTTTCAGAACTTATAAGATGTTTACAAAACAATTCAAAATCTTCATGCCTAATCGCTGCATGAAAACGTTGGCATTCTCTTAAAACCCTTTAGACTTTTAGCCACTTTACTTGAGTATCTGCTGAAGTAGAGAACCATTGTACATTCAGAGCAATGCAGTGAATGTTGAACTAGTTCTTTAAAAGAAGTGGCGATCTGTGGCCTGACGGAAAGAACAGTGGTACAGAAAATCAGTATGTACCCTTGCCATTCCTTGAAAACTAAAAATATTATAAAACCAACTTGCAGAAAATGTTTGTAATATATTGCTAAATTTGTCGCATTATTTCACAAATACGTAAATTGTTCCTTCAATTATTTGATGATATATTCTGTGCTCTGCCATTGACCTCCTCTCCTCTTCCCCATCTGCCCCCAGAGGGTGTTGTGTGGATTCCTGAATGGTATTGGTATGTGACTATTACATGTATTAAATTTTTTCTGAACCAAGATAAGAAATGTACTGTAAATATTCTTGGGAAATGTCAGTATGAAATAGCCTTAACCAAAATACATTTCTAAATTATTGCCAAATAAATTTAAGTTTTTGCTATGAATTTGCATATTTAAAGAATCAGTCTTTTCTCGCATTTATTTGCTTTATTAATTTCTGAGTTGTCTCTTACTGCAAAACCATTATTTCATGTCGAATGGCAATAAAAATTTTCTTTGTTTTCTGGCAAGGATGTGCATTAAACATTCATTTTCTTTTTTCTGGTTGATTGTGTTCTTATAAATTTATTTTTACCTCAATTTTATCAGTGTGAGATTTGAACATTTGAAGTCCTATTTAAATGTAACTATTGAAAGTTACGCATGTGAGTAAATATTACACATCTAAAGGATAGGATTGCGGATTATTGCACTTAAATTACTTCTTTACTTAAAAGTTTCTTAAGATTACTGAGAGAGGGAATGACATTGGTTTGTGTATAAAATTCAAATGAAGAATAATGATTGTCATATAATGTTAAAAAAATGAGTTTTTGGTGATAGAAAACCTGAAGCACTAATTAGCTTTATGTAACTAAAAAACTTTGGAATAAGTAATTTCAGCTTCATAAAGATAAAACTTTATAAACCATACAGAAGTTAAAGATACAAATGCTACATTCATTAAAATTATAGGACAATATTGTTGAAGGAGAAGGTCACTCCGAAGCACAATGATTTATGTTTCTTCAGTATGCCGAGTTTAATGTTATAAACTATAAAAGTATTGTTTAATCATCAATGGACAATGCAAAGGACCATAGTTAATATGAAAATATGACATTTTCTTTTATAAGTAATTATGTTATCGTACATGTAGCATATTTCGCATAATCCTCTTTTTGAAACTGCATGCTGCTTTGTGCATTTATTCTTGTAAGCAATCCTCCATTGAAGCCAAGAGTACAAAATGTTATTTACCAGCATATTTGTAAGCAAAGTGCCTTTAAAAGTAGATAAATATATATTTCACAGCAATAACTTCAGTAGGTTTTACAATCTGTATTCATCAATATTAGGGAGCAGTATTATGAACCAAGTATTTCCCCAAAGATGGTAATTTGTGTTGCGTATCTTCATAGGAATTGAAACTAGAAGAATGGAGTGCACTCTTTTAATTTGTTTCACATAAACTTCCATTTTTTCAGTGTTCTTATGTTATTCAGTGTCTGGATTTGAACCAAATTTCAGTATTATGTTTTTTCATTTATTGTGGCAGATCTCCAAAAGCTTGTGCATTTAAATGCATATAATTATTAACTGGTAACTTATATAAATACAAGAAACAAAAGATTATGACAAAGTAAATAGTTTATTGTGCATTAATTAGACTTTTGCTTTGTTATTTTTCGTAATTTAAAATAACTATTGATATTATATAAACTACCAAATATTTTTTTGAGACTATTTATCTTTTGGTTTTGTTTTACAGTAACGTACTAAGATTTACAATGTTTCCAAAAATATTTGAATGTTTGGACTTTCCATTTCATTGTGTTCTAATGATAGGCCTTAAACAAGAGAGAAAAGTCAACATGTTCATTTTAACATCTTGTTTGCAATATGTGGCACATTATGAGAAAATGAGTAGAGTAAATAGTTAAAGAAAACTTTTCTTAACTTAGTTCTGATTGTTTTCACATATCATTCCACATATTGCAAACATGATAAAATGAACATTTATATTTTTCTTCGAATTTCTCTTATCTTTAAGGCCTATCATCAGAACACGTCAAAATATAATGTCATATCATTCCACATATTGCAAATATGATAAAATGAACATTTATATTTTTATTTGAATTTCTCTTATCTTTAAGGCCTGTCATCAGAACACGTCAAAATATAATATCAAAACATTATGATATGAATATATAAACCTTGTAAATCCTAGCATGTTAATTTAATATATAACCAAAAATTAAATGTAATAGTGAGGGGAAGAATTCATTCTTAATTGATTTATATTCTTAAAGATGTTAATATACAATAAAATAATTATTTATTATGACTTTACTAGTACCCAGTACAAAATATCGTACTTCATAGATAAATGTGATAGAAAGTAACTAAAGAAAATCATTCACAATTACATCTGTTTGAACAAGGTTGGGTTTTCCAGGATCTTAACAAAACGGTGAAAAATAATTCAACTTGAATCATTTTGTATTTACTTCTGAGTAAATATTGCTAGGTTTATCAATTGTATTAGAATGCTTAAAGTATAATGTTTATATTTTGAATAGAAGTGGTTTATACACAAATATTTCAGAAAAATATTTTGATATTTAATTTCGAACCAAACATTTCTGCTAAATACATTATGTTTCTATCACTACCGTGATTTTCTAGAATGAATAATTGTAGAAATTGAATGATTTTGTGAACTCCGCATATACTTAAGTACCCAATGATGATAATAGTAATAATAATAAATTATGACTTATCAAATTGGATATATTCAATAATTTGATAGATATATTCACATTCACGTAGTAATATGAAGTACTTTTGAAGGTCCTACAGGTGTGGAGTTCTTGAATTAATAAAAAAAAAGAGCTTTGTATCTTAAACTAATTTTTTTGTGAAAAGTTTCCACGTAACTCTTAACTTTGCTTAATTATTTCTGGCATCATATGTTGTTTTATTGAAAGTAAATGTTCCATTTCTACGAAGGCAAAAGCAATTCATCCTAAATAAAGCATATACTCGGACCAATATATTGCATATATATAGTGAATTTCCATTGATACATATGGCATATGATCATGTGTAGAAGTGTTGCGAGATGAATGAATTAATTCTTTTGATGTTGGCATAAGTGTTGCACTTCAAATGCTATTTACAGACTGTGAACAATGTTTTAGCCTATTCTGCACTTGAATGTGTGGAATTGATATTGATCTCTTAAATCTTTTCATTGTATATTTTCCTCTTTAGTATGAAGTAATATTTGTGAATTATTCTTAATGGTACAAATTTTCGTATGCATTCTTTCGAGCTTCCTTTTACTGAACATATTTTAGCTGTATTGTGAAGAAACTTAGCGTATGGTCTCATGCCGTAAATGTCATCATTTATTGTCACCTTTTATTTTATTATTGTTTTCACATTAATGGCATTGTGACTTAAATGAAACTGAAACTGGAAATTGTTATAAGTTTTGTAATACAAGCACAAAATAAAAAAAATGAACAAGACACTTTGGGCACAGGTGCCATATGTAAACATGTATGACAATTTACAAGACATGTAAACTTGTATTGTATGGTGTGGTTGAATGACAGTGTACTAGTTATCTAGTGAAATGATTGTTACTTCCAACATCCTGATCATACATTTCATACAAATGTAATACAATTCCAATAATTTCATAAACATATCAAGTATGTGTCTGATGATTCAGGTAAGGATTATATTCAAGCAATTTTGTCACTTCTTTCCACCCTGACAGTTACCTAAACCTATTAAAACAGTTTTACTATTGCCCATTATCACTTCCATTACAATAAATTTAGAGGTAATATTCAATAATTCAGTGTATTTTTATGCAGATCATTTACCATTAGTGCTAATTGAATATTCTTGCACTACCAAGTTATTCTTCGATTTTTTTACTTCAGTTTCTTTTCTTTTTTTAAATAAATAAGTTTATATCTTTTTTTGGAATATTAAGATTTTTGATGATGAATTTAACTGTTAAGCCTTGATTATGAATGAAGATAGAATGTAATGAAGCCAGGAAATGAAGATTGAATGTTACATGATAGATTGATTGTTTGTCAATAGCAAAAAATGGGAAAATAGGAAATGCTGAGATAGTGTTAAATTGTTTTCTAAAAATCCCTTTTGAGTTCACCCACACAAATATTATTCCTTTAAATACATTTATTAGATAACAAATATGGACCAACTGGGTCACTTAAAAATAAAGGAAACACTATATATCTAGAAAAATCCCAGTCACTTTCCTTTGTACATTAATAAGTAACAAAACAAGTAGTGGTGCATAATGAACAAGAGACAAGCACCATTTTCATTTTGAATAAATAAAATTTAAATTAAACTAAAACCATTAAATAAAAACAAACAATTTTTAAGTAATGCTTCTAGTACAACATAAATAAATTTTCCCTAAGGTAATATTACGTAAAATTTCTAAATCATATTACAAAGTTTGTTCCTTTAACTAACGTATTGATATAAAGAGAATTTTCTAATTTTGAATTTATTAAAAGCTTCACTAGTACTTGAATCTTAATTACTTCTTTTTTAAGTTAGCTAGGAATGATTAAAATTGCATTGCCCAATATTACACATTAACATATAATTTTTGTCCAATTAAATGTTTGCTATTCTTAGCAATAAAATATATTTCCCTAATATCTCATTTACAGTTTCATATTTCACACACAAATCAAGTTAAGATGTGATTCTAACTTGATGTGAAACCTAATTGGAATTGTCATTATAAAATTATTTCGTATAGTAAATGAAGAAATGTATGGAATAGATTTTTCAGTACCTTTGCCATGAATGCTGTGGTAAATGTGTTTCATCCGACTTATTAATTAAACTTACTTGCTCTTATGAGAATATCCGTTCTTCATTAAAATACCTTAAGTTATGTTTGTTGAAGGGTATTTTTCAAAAGTCATTCTGTATCCACCTATACAATGCAAGCTTACAATCTTAGCCACTGAAATGATATAGTACATATCAAATTTATGACTTGTGTTTCAAATAATTTTTTTGTTGTTTGCTATTCATAAATTAAATTTTTGGTATTTCTTGCAATGAAATTTGTGTTGTGTAATTTTAGAGCATATATCTAACTACATTATTAGTTAAAATTCAGAAATGCAGGCAAATAATTAAAGCTAAATTAGAATGTGAAAATAACATTTTGTTATCTTTCTATCATGTGTCCTAGGATTGTGCATTTCTGAGAGGTAAGTGAAGATCAAATAAGGGGAGGTAAGTGGTAAGAAATATAGATTCACTAAACCTTTCAGAAGTATATAACTCTCTTCTGGTTAAATGCTCTGGAACTTAGATGTGGCTTGTCAGATGGTGATAGTGAAACAAGACTTATTAAATTTATCAGTTTTATCTTTACCTAGCTATTAAGGTAGTACAAAACTTCGTAAGTCTTGTCAATGAAAAAAGTATTTTTTTAAGTGAAATGTCTTAGTAATTACATTGAACTGAATTTTTCTTGAGAGACTTGTTGAACATGATTTTCTGGAAAACATTTTTTTTTTTTATTCTCAGGGTAACTAACGTTATTTTGAAAACCTCAGTTATGAGAGAATTTGCTGACATTCCTCAAAATACATTGTTAGAGACTACAAATTATTATTAATTATTACTCATACACTTTTTCAGTAATTGGATTGGTACTAACATTGTCAATAGTACTGTTTAATTTGTATAAAATAATTATTTTTGTGAATTATTTATTTAGTATTTAATATCACATTCAGAACAAGAACAAAACTTGATGTTTGTGTACTTTTCTTCATTTGTGATTGATCTTGAAAACTAATTGAGATTTCATGCAAAATTCTGAGAAATGAATACCTCTGCTTTTTGGTTGTTAAAGTTCCTATTAACATTTGTGAATAGTTTCTTGGAGATGTTTGTTATTACATTACAGCATCGTGAACTACTTTAAAATTAAAAATGATTTTGCTGGAATAATAGAATTTATTTGAATGTATTTTTAACTGCCAAAAAAAGTTTACTCATTTGAGTATAATGCATTGCAAAATATAGACAGTAATAAAATGTTTGGTAAACATTCCTCAGAACATGTTATTAGAGTAGTGACATGTTAGAAACAAATCAGTGCATCTCTACTGTTTTCTTATTCTAACCTGATCTTTTTACTTAAGGTTCCTTGAGTGCTATTGGTAAATTCACTATTAAGATTCAAGAGTTGATTGATTTGAAAATGATCTGTACTCAAAGCATGTTCAATAAAGTTAAAGGCACTATCTTTTTTGTGTATAGTATGCTCTATTATGGCCAGTATTGTCTTTTAATTGACAATACCAGTACCATATCACCAGTACATCAGTTAAGTTCAGTCATTGTATTTACATGACCAAATATGTTTTAATTCCAATAATTGCTTATCATTATTAAATCCTGTCGCTTCTTTTCTTTTTTTTATAAAGTATTTTTGTCAACAGTTGTGATGTAATCTTGAGATTATATGAAAAAAATGTTTTATATTTTACAAAGGGCCATTACAGTGTAAGAGAATTACTCCCATTACAAGTTTCTGAATAAATCCAGATTCAACTTTGCAAACAATTTACTACAACGTATTAAAGTAAATTCCTATAGTAAGGTGTACGTCGAGTTGCGTCAGTACGCTCCAATTTTCAAATATGAAAAATAATGCTGTTCTGATAAAATTTTAAGTGCAGCATAAATGGAACATCCCAGAAAGTTTATGGATATTTGATTTGGTGATTTTACAAACAAGAAAAGTGTAATTTTTATTATAAATGAATTTTGTTGAAAGTCCTGGTAAAAATACACATGTATACGTAAAATTGCTGTCTGTCCTGTGAAAAGAAGAAACAAAGATATGTATTCCCAACATGCTGGCAAAAAGTTGAGAAACAAAATAATTTCCTCCTTCATTAACTTTTACATCATTGAGAGCTCTGCCATTTCTATTGCAGAAACACATTTTCTATACATAACTATATGTATTTATATGTTTATGGTATATATTTATAATATAAAATTTTACATATCATTTTGCACCTCATTAAAGCCGTGTTTGTGCGCAACTCTGATTGACACAACTTAATAGTAAATTAACGCAATATGTATATTTAACATAATTTACATTATTATACTGTTATTAATAATAATAATAATAATAATAATAATAATAATAATAATAATAATAATAATAATAATGAGGATAGAAAGTCAAAAATATGAACTGGTGGTCTAACTGAGAATTGTTTTGACTATATTCTCATTTTCTATTTAATTATTTACTCTTCTTGCCATTGTTATGCATGATTTACGAAACATCACTCAGCATATTCAAAATGCAATGACATACAAACACCTCCCACGCCAGTGTGCCATTTGTTGCCAGAGACCAAAAAATGCATAATAAATCCTTGAAAAATACTTTGTGCTAAAAATATTGACTAAAATTTATAAAAATGAGATATAATTTGTATGTAATTAGAGAGATGTTTTTAAAATTCCTATATTTAATCCCTCGATATTTTACAAGCGAGACCCTTTTTATTTCTCAACAATCTCTGTGTATAGTTGCAAGAATTTATATGTATTTTCAAACAACAATTCACCAGTATGTAAATATCCCCATCTCAATCAGGATAAAAAGACCCCCATCTCAATCAGGGTTTTTTTTTTTTTTTTTTTTTTTTTTTTTTTTTTTTTTTTTTTTTTTTTTTTTTTTTTTTTTCAGTTTCCCTGATACATTAAGTAAAGGTTGAGATGGTCCCCTTGTTTTGCTTCTGAATGTAAATGTAGTTTCACTATGTGCATGTTTTGATGAACTCTCATTTTGTTTGTAGTGGTAGGGGTAGAGGTAAGAATGAGTTACTATTTTGTTAGCAATGTAGAAAAATCAAACCTGCAGTTTGTTTACTGTTGCAAATAAGCTTTCTATAACTCGGGAACGAAAATGTCTAGTTTTTCTAATGTTGCTAATCCCGCGCTTTTTTAAAATTTTATTTATTTATTTTTAACTTTTACTCATCCTTCAACTATTTATGTTTAAAATGATGGGAAGAGATTCTGGAACTATAGAAAACGTGCAACTATTTATGTTTAAAATGATGGGAAGAGATTCTGGAACTATAGAAAACGTGTGCAGACGATCTCCCCCATACATCTCACACAGTTTTTACTGGGTTTTGGCTAAATATTTTTTTTTTTTAATAGTAAGCAGGCGGAGATCTACGGGGGAAGGGAATTCCGCCCCCTGCCCCCCTCAAAAAATTCAAATACTATTAAGTTTAACTTTTCACGAAACTGTTAAGTAACAAAAGATACCAAAGCAGCATTTTTCGCCCAATTTTCACGCGAAAAGTACTCAAATTTTCAAAAAATTGTACATGACCTTATTCCAAAGTCTATCTTTAAAGAACAGATTTCAATAAGAGAAAAAAATTATCTTTAATATTTTAGTTGTAGGAAGACTCCGAAAAAAATTTCAAATTTTGCAAGTTTCCAAAAATCATGTTTTTCAACGAACATGAGACCTGCGCCATTCTCTTAAACGTCCTTACACTAACAAAAAAAATTAAACGAAAACGATGGGGCCTTTTCTTTTCAAAATTTGAAAAAGTCCCAGGGGATTCATGTAAAATACCCCCCAAAATTGAAAAGTCGGTTTAAATTCCAGGGGCCATAACATCAGCCAGATCGGTAGGGGAATATCAATTTTGGAGAAAATTGGGGGAACAGTTTAGCCGCTAGACTGACATGTTACGACGACATTCGGTTTCAAGGACCCACAAAACACATTCTTGATACACCAAGTGTTGGAGGATTTTGTTCTAAATTTAGCAATTAAATTTGTCCACTTTCGTTACCAGGGCCCTATAATAAGAGTTTTTCTGCCGAAAATTTGCGGATCATTACATAATTTTGACGGATTTTGATGACCTAAAACATGGCCAAAAATGATCAATAAAATACTCTTAAAATGTCCTAAAATAATAGGAAATTTTTATCAAAACAAATTCAGATGCGTAATTCAAGCTGTTGGATATGTTACTGATGTAATCGTAGTGTCGGATCGAGGGAAGTCATTCCCCTTCCCCCAATAAACAGGCTCAGAGAAAAACATTAAAATGCTAAAAGTGAAGGAAAAATAAAAATAAGACAAGAAAAACTGGTAGAAACGTCTAAAAATGTATCGAAAAAATACTCGCGCGTTCTGTCCTTAGGCATTTTGTTACGAATAGGAATCCTGAATCTCACTGTATTTTAGCCCAGTGGTTCGTACGGAAAATGTCTTTGACTGTTCTACAGAGGCGTGTGACTGCTCATCTTTCTTACTCCGCCTGATAAGCGGTGCTACGACGGTTTCCACGTATTGGAGTGACCGAAACAACGTTCACGGAGTAATGTCTCTCTAGGTGCCAAGCGAGTGATCGGTGGGCCGCTGTGACATTTCGCACTATTACAGTGTGCCCGAAACAAAAGAAAAGGGCATGGATCGCTTACATGCTCCTGAAGACGGCACGGTTAATAAGTACTTAAGAAGAGAAAGAAAATATTTAAAAAGAATAAGTAGAAAGAGATATAAAACTAATTAAAACAAAAAGCAGTAGAAGCTTGTCTAGTAGAAGTAGTAGCTTTGCTAAAGCAAAGAAAGTTTTTAAATGGCCATTTAACTACCAAATTCTGTTTTTCTTCATCTATGTGTGTTGCTTCAAATCAATGACTTAGCTTTAATAATG
This sequence comes from Gryllus longicercus, assembly GCA_038098605.1. Classification (NCBI taxonomy): domain Eukaryota; kingdom Metazoa; phylum Arthropoda; class Insecta; order Orthoptera; family Gryllidae; genus Gryllus; species Gryllus longicercus. The sequence continues at coordinate 440,419 of JAZDUA010000729.1, read as the reverse complement.
ATAGCACCATATATCTCCTATGATTTGTTTCGTGAATGTAGGTTGCATAATTAATTTTTGAACTTTGGTAACTGTGATGAGTTCTTAAAGTCTATTTGTAAATATAAAATGTCAATTAAACTAGTGGTTCTACGACAGCACATACTTTCTCGCATTATTTTTAAATTTGCAACTTTCGAAAGTTCAGTGTCCAATCAAAATCAGACATGCGCTATTCTTTGAAGCATTCCTTGTTTTATCCATTGAAACATTTTGAAGAAAAAGTGTTGAGAGTTTTTCGAGAATTTTTTTATACATTGCATTAATTTCTAGCAGAAATAACGGGAAAACGACTCATTTTTGCAAAAAATCGTATATGACCTTTGTTTTAAAGAGCTGATATTTTAAAACCTTTTGATTCAGGCAAAATCTTCAACTTTGTAGTTTTGAAATGGAAACTTTTTGCAATTTTTGGATTTGAGAGTGAGTGTTCCCTGGAAACGAGCGCAGAAGTGGCGTGCATTCAACTCCAGCACCGCTGGGATAAGCAAGAATTATAATTTAAAGAATTTTGAGAATTAAACATACAATGAACCGTATTTCACACGGTCGAAAATATTGCACATACGTCTCCTTAGATTTTTAATTACATTCGCCTGAAACTCTCTCGGGGTCTCTTCGAACTGTGGGCTTCTGGCGGGTTTTGCTTTAGGACTTTTGACTCCTCTCCCCCGTTCGGGCACGGGGATCGGGAGTCTGGGTTGTTCGTAGACGGGTTATTTTGGTTATGGAGAGAAGGGTTGTTTTATTAGGGTTTTGGATGACCGGGTGGTGAAGGGGAGGGACATGGATGGGGTGGGGTGAGTGGGAAGAGGTGAGCAGGGAGTAGAGAAAGGAGGCGACAGAGTTGTCGTCGGCGTTTACGGCAGTGTCAGTCATTTTTAACAATTTGCTGTGTTTGTCTTTGCCCTCTGGCTTATGTGATAGAGGGGGAAGTTGGACGATGTTTAAGGGATGCTTTTTCCGGGTGGGTCGGGGTGGGTTTCTGAGGATGTGGTGAGGAAGGATTAGGTTTTAGAATAGAAGGTTATGTTTTTTGGATTTGGGCTATTGCGGAGATATGTGAGGATATGGGGTAATTTGTTTCGGTATCGTATGGAGTTTTAGATGGTGTACATGGGTGGGCGGAAGATGAGGCGGATGTTATAGTTGTCGACGCGGGTTAATTTGGTGCGGTTTGTGTGGGATGGGCATATGTTAGGATGGAACGGATATAGGAGTTATAATTTGGATTTTTCTGTTGGTGGGTATGGAGGGATTGGTGAGGATGGGGTATAAGCTATTGGTGATCTATGTTGCTTTGATGGTAATTTTGTGGATGTGGTGGGACCAAAGGAGTCTGCGGGAGAAGGTTAAGCCGAGGTAGGATATTTCTGGGGTCCAGGGAATAGGTTTCTTTGCAATGGTTAGGGGAGGAGGTTGGATGGGTATATTTTATAGGAGGTTTTTGATAGGTGTCGGATGTGGAAGGAGCGATGGTTTAAGTAACTTTGTAGTATGGAGTGGATATGCTCAGGGATATAGGGTCGGATTTTCATGACAAGAATTCGATGGGAGACAGTGTCGTAGGCTTGTTTCAGGTCAGTGAAAATGAAAGGGATTTCTTTTCTATCTTGGAGTGGAATGGCTGCGGCAAGGGATAGGTTTAGGTTTTGGACGGCCGTGGAGCGACCCTCACGGAAACCAAATAGTGTGGTGGTTATGATGGGTTCGATGATAGGTGTTAGGCGGAGAAGAAGGATCTTTTCGAATATGTTACATAGGATGGGTAGTAAGCTGATGGGACGGTGGTTAGATGGGAGCCGATGATCCTTGCCAGGTTTGGAGATCATCGTAACGCGAGCGATCTTCCAGTGGGGAAGTAGGACAGGCTGAGACAGGAGTTCAGGATGAGAGTGATCAGGTATATTGCGTTTTTTGTTAGGTGGGTGAGTTGGGATGGGAGGACTCCATCGGGTCCGGGGGATTTATTGCAGTCTATCGTCTTAAGTATTTGTTTTACTTCCACGTCGATCGTCGTCCATGTCTGTTGTTGGTCGGGTGGTAACGGTGGGGTTTAAAGAAAGGTCCAATGAACTCTGTTTGGGATTGGGATGTTGGGGGGAAGGAAGCGTTCGGCCAAGGATTGGGCGAAGGTATTGGTGATCATTTGGAGGTCAAAGGTTAGTGTGTTGTTGTTTAAGATAAGGGATATAGGAGTGGGGTGGTTCCTGACTGCTTTTATGACTTGGTGAATATTATTGGGGCTGCATTTGTCAGATAGTAGATCATCGTACTTATAAGTTTCGTGGTGTTTCAGAAGGTCGTATATTAGTTTCTGTGTCATTTTTAGTTTTCGTTTGTCCTCTTCTCGTCTGTATTTGTAGTATCGTCGTTGAACTCGTCGTTTATGTCGTATAATCCTGAGAATTTCATCAGGGAGGGTGGGGTGAACATTTCTGAAGTATGATGTGGTTTTCGGTATGTTTGTCTTATGTGGTGAGTTAAGTGATCTATGGAGTTGTCTATGGATTAGGTGGTCGGGATATCTAAGGGGACGTGTATTTTCTGAGACAGTATGTGTTTGAATTTTTTCCAGTCGTTTTTTGGCATTGAAGGGTGTTTGGGAAGTATGTAGTTGGGGGTTGAGGAGCTGGTGAACAATATTGGGAGGTGGTCAGATCAATCGTACAGGTAACATTTTTAATCGGGAATTGTTACTAGTATTTGGGAGGAGTGGAGAACAAAATCAAGGATATCGTAGGGAATCTGTCGAACAAGGTGGGTAGGTTCAGTAGATACTTGTATTTGGATTTGGGTGGTTTGTGTCTATAAAATGTTCTAGTCGTTGTCCGGTCCCGTTACTAGTCATGCAGCCCCATGAGGTCGACTTGCTGTTGAGGCCGCTTGCGATGATGAAGTGGTAGGGGAGGTTTTGAAGGGTATCTAGGTCGGAGTCGGGAATCGGTATGTGGTGTGTTTTGTAACAGGATATCAGAAGGATTTGAGACGTCCAATGGCGACTACAGTGCAGTCTAGGACGGTTGTTGGAGGGAGATGGTAAGGGTTGTATGGGATGGACCGTCGGGTGAGGATTACCATTCCGCCTCCAGCGGATGAGGTTCGGTCGGTTCTGGTGGTAGTGTGGATCTGTCGGGATGGAAAAGGATCTGTCGGGTCTCAGCCACGTCACTTGTAAGTATCCCGATGGAGTAATCTTTAAGTAATTGGGTAAGGATGTTTTTTTTTCTAGTTTATGCCGCCTCGCGCGTTCTACGAGGACGGGGTTAGGATTCTGAGAGGTGGAGCCATTAATTGAGGATTTTGACTAATTTAATTCCTTTAGTGATTAGCTTTGTGATGGTGTCCTCTGGGTCTTGAAGGATTGAGGAGGGGTTTTTAGTTAAGGATTATCTTTTTGACTGTAGAATTTAGAAGGCGGGAGTGGATGTCTTTGATGTCTTGGATTGTTGATTGGGTTATTTGTTGTTGGGTTGACGGCAGTTGCGTAAGATTGGTTTGGGGATCTTAGGTAGGGGAAGTTTTGGAGTGAGTTGGTTGGGGTGGGTGGTTTAAGGATTTTGTCATCTGAACATGGCCTTCGTATGGTACAGTCTTTGGAAATGTCTGCACTGGAGTTTTATGTCTGTCATCTTGTAGTCTGCAATGGTCACTCTAATGTGCTCAATGGATCTTAGTGTTTTCTTGATCTGTCTTTTTTTGTTTGTCCCTACTGTAAACAGGCCTATTGGTGTCAATGTCCCGTCGGCGTCGCGTCGTTGCATCTCAGTAATGTGGGGTGTAGTAATTTTGAGAGCGGTCAATTTGTCTTTCATGACAGTCAAGTCGTATTTGTCAGGAAGTCCTGTTATTACAAATTTGTCTCTTTGCTCGTCGGTGGCTCTGTTAAAATGGTACGAGATAGCAGTAAAAAATAGGCCTTTTAGTCTGGGGTCTCTACTGATCTGGTCCAGACGGTCCCTTATCTTACCGTGGGCCGTCACAGTCATTGGTTGAATTAGCAATTCCGTCCGAGTGCACTTGGCTGACAGGTGGTTGTTACAATTTGTCTTCAATTCCGTGATCAGTTAGCTGGGTCAAGGATTGTCTTAAGGTCGATTCTGAATAGTCCGATTCGTCCTTTGTTGTTTGGTTTCAGGATCGTCATTGGTTGGGAGGATTCGTTGGTTGTTTCCAGATCTTCAGGGGTTCCAGAGTCTGATTGCTGGGAGTCCGGTGAGGAATGAGGGTTAAACGGGATTATGGGATTCAACTGGTTTACGTTGATGTGGAGGTTGGGGTTTGGCTCCTTTCGTTACCAATCGGAAGCCGTCATCCGTCAGGAAAATGTTGGTGAGTCGGTCGGAGGAGTCATGAGAGCGTTGGAAGTTGCGATGCGCGTCTGCATTTGATTGGAGTACCTCATCGCTGACGTGGAGGTCCCCACTGGTGGGGCATCAACCATCTCTTCATCGGACACCTCCGAATCCGAAGGTGGCAACGGCTGTAGCCGCGCCTCCTCCGGGAGTAGACGGTTCTGCTCACGGAAGCGGCAGTTGTTCTCTGCTAGGGTTCTTTGAAATAGGCTCTTCGGGGTGATCTCAAGTTGAGGTGTGCATCCTCTCGATGGTTTAAACTGTTCCAGATAATTGACACATCTGAAACAGATTGCGGTGTTTAAGAGTCACTAACGGTCACCCTATGAAAGTGGGGCGTATTGGCCGAAGGCCTCCAATCAGGGCGCGTGCCGCTGGCCTGACAGCCGAATTCACGGTCCAATACGATGTTGCTATGTCACTCAGTTAAGCCCAGGTCCTCACCGCACGGGCGCTGATCGCTCAATATGCGTAGCTATGCGTAATTGCATAATCTGTGTTAATGCGTAATGTGCAATTGCCCACTGTATACTATTTCGATCTTTGCGGCAGCTGACCACGCTAACCCCAGCGCTGAAAGCTTCGCTGGGTAGGAGCTGCGCCGCAATTCAATACGCCAGTGGCAGGCGGCGATCGGGGGAAGCTGCAGCTGTACTGAACTCAGGGATGAATGATATTTCCCCAATCCCACTGTCTCAAATTCAGGCCTCGCCTGGCTCACCGTGCCTGCAAACGTTACTCGTAAGCCAGTACTGCCACTTTGCAAAATTATTTTAAATGGCATGTTTTGTGAGAATAACGTACCACACCGTTTGTCGAGAATATTATAACGTATAAAATGATCCAATATAAAATAACCAGGAATAACTGACTAAGGAGTAATCAGATCCCTAGAATCCCAGATCTATTTAATAGCACAGTGTAATCTTCCTTGAGAATTTGTGTGCGTGGCAAGGCAGGGCTTGACGCAGTGGAGATCCATTGTAGTATTTCTGATGTATTGTGTTTACTCGCAATTTTGTGAGGATTTGTAGTAATTTTACAGTGCAGTAATAAGTGTTTTTTCTAATCTAACGGGTATTCAGGAATAATTGTGTGTAGTCTGTCTTCCAGTGAGTGTGTAATTGATATTTTTAGGAGACAAATTTTACTAGGCAGTTGCAAACAGAAGATAAGAACAAAATGAGGTGCAGGGGTGAAGGGGGGAAGCTGGTTGGCCGCTAGCAGCTGGGGTATATAAAGTAATTATCGCACGCCCCTGACAGTCTACTACCATTTTTTTTACCGTTCATTGAAATTTACCAGAAGAATTTTTTTTAAAAAATTGGAGTAATTTTTTGAAAAAAAGTCCTAATTTTACACGAAGTTAAGTGAAAATTACTTATATTTTCGAAAAATTGTACACGGCCTAATTTTACCATTCCTTTAAACGTCCTTTGCGTTACCAGAGGACAAAGTTTAATTAAAAAATTTGGTGCCATTTTTTAGCAAATGTTGAAAATGTTTGTGAGACTTCACGTAAATTACCTCAAAGATCGAAATATCCGTTTCGAACTCAGAGGACCTTGAGCTCATTAAATCGGACGGAATTTCAATTTGGAGAAAATAGGTTGAACGTTTTAAGTCCTACTATATTTCACCACAAACTAATGGATTGGCATACATTTTGCCATCAATCGAATTTTCTGTATCGAGGACCGACAGAGCATGGATTCTGACTACACAACGTATTAGAGCATTGATTCCCGACGAGGGGGGCGCGCCTCCCAAGGGATGCATAGTGACCAGTCAAGGGGCCGGGGGACCCATCGAGCCGTGAGTACCTGAACGCTCCCGAGGACTTGGTGCGGTGGAAGATTTGAATTTTATTGTCCTTGTTGCGTTGTGTTATTTTTGTCATATATTGTTGAAAATGAGCTCAGCAAATAAACGCAAGTATAACAATAATTATATTAAATATATTCTCGTAGACTGAACGTTACCCACTTCGCGGAATTCCACGATGTTTTTGATTACATTTACTAGCTGAAACTATCCTTTTCTAAACCAGTTGTAAAATTATGTCCCAACTTGCCCTATTAGTAACTATACAGAATTAACTTTTCGTCAAACGCGCGTCCTGAGAACGGGAACTGCTTTTACAATGCAGTTCCTACGGAAAACATTTTGATTTTTTTACAAAAATAACTAACTTACTCAATATTATAAACAATAAAAATTAATATTTTTAATTTTTTAATACATTATGACTATTTACTAATAATACGTAAACAGTATTTACGTACATATTACATCTTTAGATCTGAATTACGCACATTTTATTTCATACAAAATGTTATATAATAATGTTTACATAATACGCCTTATCGAAACTCGTTCTCAGGAAGGATGTATGCTCGATGAAAGGTCAAATGCATACGTGATGTCAAAAACTCATAGTAGCACTTTTTAAATGTTTAAAAATTAAATCGAAAATACAATTGATCGGAAGGTAATACTTGTTTACGTAACTTCTAGGTTACAAACCCACAATTATTTGTATTAAATTGTTATTTTTATATAAATATTATTACAGTATTATTTCCTTGAATAGTAATATAACCACAGTTTGAATATAAACAAGAAATCAATTCAAATGCAATTCAGAGAAAAAATGGGTCTCAATGTGGATCGTCCCAAGCAGGATTATAGTAACAGCAACGACAGTAGTAGAACAAGACTTTTCTGAAAACCTTAAAGAATGTCCAGAAATTGCGGGGATAGACGAGAGCATAATTAAGAGATTTCGAAAAAAATATAGTCAATGTCCAATGGTATTCGTTTTCTTTAGCGGTCGCACTGGAAAGTGCCGAGAAATAAGCTAATGCTAAGATGCTTTGTTCCATTTGTCGGAGTCCGATATCACTGAAGTGAAAAAAATGTGCTCGTCCTTTCCGGTTCTGCGGACATTGTAGATTAATTTTCTCCGGCAGAGGGAATATAATGTCATTAATGCCATGCTTTTTTTACGCCAAATGTTATCAATTAATATGCACGTAATCCCTACGGTTTTCTAAAGTCATTGTTGTGAATTGAAAATATTTAACCAAGTTTATATATATATATATATATATATATATATATATATATATATATATATATATATATTGTGGCGATATGGGATTATACAACCCCATAACACCACCGTTTCATCGGCATGAACGTTCACAGGCAGCGAGAAGAGCGGCCGAAAACCAGAGTAGCAAAACGCGCAGCCTGGTATCCGTTGCTCGTACTAGTCACCACGAACTATCAAGCCACGTTTTTACTGGTGAAGGGTTGAAGGAGGAGAAGTTACCCCCGCCACAGAGAAATTTCCCCAGGCAACGCCAATAAATACGCTGACACGCAAACGGAAGCTCTCTTTTCCGAACCATCACGCCTGGAGTCAACATCTCTCTTCTGCTAGCACGCGTCGGGTCAGCAGGTCTTCTAGTAAGTCACCGCTCGGCAAGTAAGCAGATTTTCATCAGCGCTCGTCAGATTAGGTAGTAATTGCCGTCGCAACGACTGTTTAGATAGGAGTTTACGGCGTTGCAAAGACGTCTAGCTAGTCGTCCGCGCAGTAGTGAGGAATTAGTGAAGTATTCTTCTATTAACTAATGCGGGAAGTAAAAAGTTGCCCGTTGTGAGGAAAGCTCTGAAAGTTCTTGATTAACAGAATAAAAGTTAGGAACGAGCGAAGTACTTGCACTAGCAGTCAGGGAAGTGCAAGGGACATTTTCTACAAATTGGGCGTAATCGAAGGCGGTAGCAGCCGTGGGAGGAGAAGAAACCGATTAGTGGAGACGGAAGAATACGCGAGTCGACCGGGGAGAAGACGCCGTTCAGGAAGAAAGAAAAAGACGCAAGAGGACAGCGCAGGCGACGCAGAACTTCGGAATCGAGCAACGCGGTGCGGAACGCAGCACGCGACTTCAAGGTTGGAAAGTGGACGGTTTCGAGGTAGCCTGTAGAACTGTGAAATTAGGTCAAGTTCACGTCGGCAGGGAAAAGACTAGATTCAGAAACGTTAGAAAACTGAGGACTCGGGTGGTAATAATTTGCAGCTTTGTAGTGGGATAATTTAATGCGTTATTGCTTGCCTTAAACCATTCTATTGGAGCAGTCATTATTCTGTTATTAGCAGTTATAATTAAAAGACAAATTGAGAGTAGTGCGCTTGCCCACATATTATTCATTGTATGTAAAATTTTAAAGAAAGGCAAGAGATTGTAAATTAAGTTTAATTTCACGTGCAATTGTAACTAGAATAACTTAAATTTAGGCGTATTGAATTTTCAAAGGGAATTCCCAGTACTGGTTAGAGAAATTGCTTCAGAAAATTAGTTCTGAACAAAATTAAGTGTTCATTTATTGAATAGGCTGTAAAGGTTGCTTATTTGTATTTATTTGATCATTTTCAAAGTGTAATTCTATTTTGATTTGTTTTTCGTTGTTATCAACTCATGCCACAGAATTTTGAGTGAATTATATGTTCGTTTATGTGTGATTTGTGTGACTTTTATTGTGTCAAGGGTTCAGACCTTTCTCGTACCCCAAAGATCCTGCTTCCTGAGATTCTAAGCTCGCTTCACGAGCATAATATCTTAACGACCCGCTTACAGTGCATGCGGCTGAGTGTGCAGAAGGTATACAAATTCGTGTGTGGTAAAGGGGGTGTTAGAATATATATATATATATATATATATATATATATATATATATATATATATATATATTTCACCACAGCAATAAGCAGTGCATTATTCTAGTTTATCACTATTTTTTCCAGATCCATTACGTTGTAAAGATAGCACAATCATTTTAGTCGTCGTAGAAAACATACTGTAGCCTCCAGAGGTTTGGGCCAGGAAATCTCCAAAATGCACCACTATGTGGCACACTAATTCTCATGATGGCTCGTTGTGCGCAGCACAAGTATGCATCACGAACCATGTGAATACAGAGAAACATTACAAAAAAATATTTTCTCACTTGCTTCTCATGTTAATATTTATGTCATCATGTGGTTAATATTTATATTACTTAATATTTCTCGAAAACGCAACCTTTTTTTGTAAAAACTAGCTCAAAATTCCGCATTTTCAGAAAAGATTTTTTGTTGTTTTTTTTCAAAAATTATACAAATGTAATTTTTAAAGATATCTCACGCCGTTAATATGCACATTTCCAACAATTTGTAAACACTATTTATTTGTGAGTTAGTTTTAAATGGTGTTAAATGGTGAAGTGTTTTAAATGGTGAGTTTTGAAAACTTTCCGTGAAAGAGCTTCAGGTTTTACGCTTTTATTTTTAATTTACAGTCGCCATTTAGACGCCATTTTCTTAAAAAAGGCCCCAATTTTTTTCAACAATATTGCCATTTTGGACGAGGTTTTACTGTTTTTTAATATTAATTAACGGAAATATTATTAAAATAATATTTCCGTTCTACTATTAGGAAACCGAAAAATTTAGATAATTTAAAAAATGTAATACTTGAGCTGCGGTAGATGGCAGCTGGCAAGAGTATTTGGCAAGTTCCTAAAGCAAGCTGAGACCAAAGGAAATAGAAAAATAATACGGGAAAGTCTGTGCCAGTATGTGATTTTTTGCAGTGAGCTGTTCATACAGTTACCTGATGAATATGATTGCTACGTCTTGTGTTATAGTTACAAACATCGGCGTTTGCTGAAAATATATTCCCGTCCTTAAGTAAGTAGTTTTTGACAAAAAACACTGAAGTATAACAAGATCCAATAATGGTAAAATACCTAGATTAATAAAAAGAGAATTACAAGAATCACGTGGGTGGGGTTTGCTTATTATTCCCACAATTCTTTTTTGTAATCTAAAAGTATTGGAACTATAAAATGTATTTCCCCGGATTATTATGGTGTATCTCAGGCGGGAATGAACATTTGCGAAATATACACAACGAGCAGTATGACGGCTGACAGAATTTGAAAGAATGCTGAAAGCGTTGCATAATGAATTAATAATTAGTGAAATGATTAGTGTTCAATTCATTTAAATGGACGTTCCATTCAATGCTTGACGAATTGTCAATGACACACCGTTCAGTTTCAATGGAGTACAGAATCTTTTATTTGAAATGGAAAACTGCATTGAAACCGTTTTGTGTCCTTTACTATTAATTTGTTATTACGGAAATAATTTGAAATATTTGATATTGTGCTATTTAAGGTTTTTATTGAAAAGAATATGCGTATCATCTGAAAAGAGAAATGTTCTTCCCAATGGCGTAACGTTTGGCCCCGCAAGGCCCGCAACGCGGGTGGGCCCGGGTAAAAGAAGGCCCGTGTTTAGGGGATATTTTTTATTATTTAAGGTAGTAACACTACTTGCGTTAGCTTTACACTTTTATAAAGGGGTTCCGGATAAATGTTTTGCGGCGGGCACGCACTCATTTCGTTACGCTACTGAATCTTCCGTTTCAAGAGAATATCGTTTACGTATAGTAGGAAGATAATAGGGCCTAAAAACGATTCCTGCGGGAGTTCACATGCAATTGGAAAAGAATCGGAAAGGTGAGTACATAATGTTCCATTATTGCAATAAGGTATTTCTACTGTTTGATCGTTGTTTAAGGTACGAACATTACCAATCTTGAACAATACCACGGACGTGCCTAGACAACTGTCCGGAGGAAAATAAACGTTGTTCTTACGAATTTCACGTCATTCTGCTTCCTTCCGCGTTTCAAAGCGCGGGTCACGGAGACTGCGGTGCTGGTAATTGCTTGCCAACGTACCACCAACTTTCAATGCGCCCAACACGCGTATTGCTTAGTTTATCTACACGATTGCTACAACACTGCTCACGTCACATTCTCAAACAATGCGAGCTCGTCCAGCCTGATATGATCATAATTGGTTTCCTGGAAATATGACAATGGTTAAGCCTTTTGCGCGGCTACCCAGGAGGTGGTGTGATATATCGGTGCCTTTTGGAACCAGTTGAAGTAGTTGAAAGTCGATTTCAAAGAGCTTTGTACAAAAATGAATTTTTTTCAATTGCGAAAGAATTCGCGCCGGTTTTTGGCAAACTTGAAGGCAGGAAGTTTGAAATGTATGATTTTTTTTTCTTAAATGCCTTCAAAGACTAGCGAAACTGAGATGTTCGAAGTGTGGCGCAATATTTGAATTAATTTGGCCACCTATGTGTCAGCAATAATAATAATACTCCAGAAGAGAGTCTCAACTATATCTTTGAAGAAGAAGGGATGATTGATGAAGATGGCGGAAGAGGAACCTCGAACAAAATCGCAGCATCTGATCCGCCGCGCCTGTCTTCACTGCGACTGCATCCACAGCGGGAAGTACGTAGAGAGCGAAGGGTCATGAACCTTTGGACTTCTTGTTGTCGGCCCATGGAGGCTAAAGGAGACTAACTCGGTTGGCACACAAGGCCACTGGTTAGAGTGGAGGTCGTAACCTTGCATTAGACAGCGAAGGCGGCTGCCTTCATCAGTCAGTGAAAATCCCGTAGAGTTTAGTAATGCCAACTGGCGAGACGGAGGGACTGCTTGTGGGCCTTCAGGGGAATGAACCTAGGCTGCATTGAGTCGCAGTAACGGACGACACAAAATAACCTATGGGTTAAATGTGTTCTGTGAACTCAAACTTGCTTCCTGCAAAACTTTCCTTTAAACCAATTAGCAGAATTGATAGAACAAGAAATGCAGTGTGTCTTAATGCGCTTTGTTCTACCAATGTCCCTCAGCAATTTCTGCTCAGAAATCGAATTAATGTCATCTTTCCGACGTCTTGCCATCCCATAGATGTTAGTCCTAGGGACCAAGAATTGACAGTAGCTCGAAGCCGTCGTCAGAGATGGACACGGGATGAATTGAAGGAGGTTATACGGTATTTTACTATGCAAAAGCAACAAATGGGGGCTCTGAAATAGACGTTTTAAAGATATGGAGAGAGCGGAACCCAGGTATGAGACGTACCCTAGAATCAAAGAAGCTTTCCAGTCAACGATAATACTCGGTGCGGCAGTGTAAAATTCACATCCGAAGAACTCGCTTATATTCAGGATAATGCGGAGTATATTATTGGATCGAACTATCCACATGACGAACATGTAGAATCAGAAAACGATGGTCCTGTTGAAGGTTCATCTCTTTCCAATGAAACATGTTAGTGGTGAATATTCAACTGGCGGTGACTCAGACAATAAGGATATGATGCGGAACCTCCTTCGAAGTGAGATAGAAATAATAGATCTACTTCCATTGGAATCTCGTGCACCATTGAGGAGAGTATACAAAAATGCTGAAGCTAAGAGACAGCGAACTCTGTCTTGGATGAGGTGGTACATACCCCAGGTAGAGATCTAGATATTACTGAAATCACTCGCATCGTGTATGCAAATGTATGTCTGGTATTCCAGATAATTTTGGGGCCAGCCAAGAACATCGATGTCCGATAGGCAAACAGAGTAAACAGTCCAATACCACCATGAACGAAAAGAATTATGAGACAGCCGGCACTCTGCGTGAAATATCACTCTTGGCCAAGGCACCTTCTAAATCAACACACGCCTCATATATTCAACGGAAAAAATTCCTTGTTGAACAAAAAGTCCAAATTGATAATGACACAGGCAGGCTATTGGTAGCTGAAAAGCTAAAAGAGGAAATCCAAGCATGGGCTAAACGAATTAGATGTTACAAACATATATGGGATTTCCATGTGCAGAATCGGTTGTTTAAAACAGACGTGAAGAGATTCTATCGCAATCTGACTAAAAACTGAATGGCAATGCTGCCATTTGTTCAAAAGACATCGAAACATTTTGGGCAGAAATCTGGAAGGGAAGTAGATCCTACATCAAAGACGCATTTACTTCAATGTGAAGTTGATGCTGCCGATGAAATTATGGCAACAGTGGAACATGTTCACGAATTATCGGAAGAGCACCTCTTCCAAGTAATTAAGAACACGAGAAAGTGGAAACCCCTCGGGATTTATAAGATTATTGGATTAAGAAATTAACAGCAATACGTTCTCATCTAGCAAAGGTTGTTAATAAAATTTTAAAAAACACAAAGGAACTTCCGAAATGGCTCACACGCAGCATCACGTATTTGCCACCTAAAGCGGGAGACAGCTCTTTGGCGAAGAACTACAGGCCAACCACTTGTAGCCAGTACTGTGCAATGTTATAACTGCAGCCATAGCTGACAAAGTGTCCAGACACCTAGAGAGGAACTATCTGTTGCCAGTTGTACAAAAAAGATGTCGTGAAGATTCTTATGGGTGTAAGAAAATCTTGCTATTAAATATAGACTTCTTGAATTATGTAAAGAAACGACAAAGTAATTTAACTATGGCTTGGACTGACAACCAGAAGGTCTTTGACAGTGTACCATACGATTGGATTTTGAAGACACTGGAAATCTATTAATTTCATCCCAAATTTATTGAATTTTGCAAGGTTAGCATGAATTCGTGGAGTACCAGGTTTCTACACTGAAGAGCCAAAAAACTGGTACAGTCATTCGTATTCAAATAAAGATACACTATGCGATCAAAAGTATCCGGACACGTGGCTGAAAATGACTTGCCAAATCACGGCTCCCTCCTTCGGTAATGCGGGAATTGAATAGGGTGTTGGCCCTCCCTTAGCCTTGATGACAACTTCCACTCTCGCAAGCATACTTTTTAATCAGGTGCTGGAAGGTTTCTTGGGGGAATGCAGCCCATTCTTCACGGAGTGCTGCACTGAGGAGAGAAATCGATGTAGGTCGGCGAGGCCTGGCCCGAAGTCAGCGTTCCGAAACATTCCAAAGGTGTTCGATAGGATTCAAGTCAGGAGTCTGAGCAGGTCTGTCCATTACAGGGATGTTATTGTCATGCAACCACTCCGCCAGAGGCCGTGCAATATGAACAAGTCCTCGATCGGGTTGAATGATGCAATGGCCATCCCCGAATTGCTCTTCAACAGTGGGAAGCAAGAAAGTGTTTAAAATATCAACGTAGGCCTGTGCTGTGATAGTACCACCAAAAACGAGTGCAAGCCTCCTCTATGAAAAACACGACCACGCCATTACACCATCTTGGAGGTTTCCGGATAATTTTGATCACATAGTGTATCTGGAACCAAACAGAATGCGGCGCTCCGGTAGGCAACGACTTTATAAGACACGAGTCTGGCACAATTTTTAGATCAGTTATTGCTACTACACGGTGCACGTTAGTCATCAGTTACTGCTACTGCCGGTTATCACGATTTAAGTGGGTTTGAACGTGATGTTATAGTCTGCGCAAGAGAGATGGGGAATAGCATCCCCGAGGTCGCGGTGGAATTGGGATTTTCCTGCGGAAAAAATCCGACCTTTTCACGACTGTACCGTGAAAAATGGGAATCTGGTAAAACATCAATCATATGGCATTACTGCGGACGTTAAATGATCGTTCAAGAATGGGACCGACGACGACTGAGGAGAATCATTACACGTGACAGAAGTGCAGCCCTTCCGAAAATTTCTGCAGATTTCAATACTGGGCCATCAACAAGTGTTAGCGTGCTAACCACACAAAGATATATTATTGATATGGGGTTTCAAACCCATATCGATAATGTATAACCTTGATAACTGCACAACACAAAGCTTTACGCCTCGCCTGGACTCATCAACACCGACATTGGACTGTTGATGACTGGAAACACGTTGCCTGGTCTGACGAGACTCGTTTCACATTGAGCGGATGGACGTACACGATTATGGCGACAACCTCATGAATCCATGGACACTACATGTCAACAGATAACTATTCAAGCTAGTGGAGGCTCTGTGGTTGTATGGGGAGTGTGTAGTTGGAGTGATATGGGACCCCTGATACGTCTAGATACGACTCTGACATGTGACACGTACGTAAGCATCCTGTCTGATCACATGTACGCATTCATGTCCATTCTGCATCCCGATGGACTAGGGCAATTCCAGGAGGACAGTGCGACAGTCCACGCGTCTAGAATTGCTACAGAGTGACTCCAGGAACACTCCTCTGGATTTAAACACTTCCACTGGCTACCAAATTCCCCAACATGAACATATTGAGCATATCTTGGATGCCTTGCAACGTGCTGTTCAGAAGAGATCTCCACTCTCTCGTACTCTTACGAGTTTATGAACAGCCCTGCAGGATTCATGGTGTCAATTACCTCCAGCACTACTTCAGACATCAGACGAATGCATACCGCGTCCTGTTGCGGCACTTCTGCGTGCTCGCGGGGGCCCTTCACGATATTAGGCAGGTGTACCAGTTTTTTGGCTCTTCTGAATACTTCTTGTTTTTGTGTGTATATTACACAGCAGAAAAGCAGTAGAAACACGAAGTATTCAGATTAACAGGGTATTTTTCAAGGAGATTCGCTAACCCCTCAGCTGTTTTGCATTAATTTGATCCCACTTTCTAGACAGGTGTCGCACGCTGACTTTGATTACAAGCTCCATGGTGTGAAATACCAATATCACATTTGTTTACATGGATAATATTATAGTGTTTGCTAAGAATGACGCGATTCTCTCCCAAATGATTTCTGTCATCAATGATTTTATCAATGACATCTGCAGTAATTTTGGTCTTGACAAGTGTCCAAACCCAATTTAAAGAAAGGCGAAGTCACGTCATAGAACATTGAAGTTGATATGCACTCTGTGATTCAAGATCTTGAGCCAGATAAAACTTACAAATATCTGGGCATTGAAGAATGTGGGAACATCTCGAACAACACAGTGAAAGAGAGAATTTGCAGGGAGTATTGAACAGAAGAGTGAGACTTGACCTGCAATCCGTTCTGAACTTCAGGAATAAAATATCTGTAATAGGTAGTTTGGCGGTTCCTGTAGTAGAGTACAGTTTCGTACTCGTTGACTGGAGTGAGCAAGAAATTCGAATCATGAATCGAAAAAACATAAAACTGTTTACAATGCGCCTTGACGTCCACCCTCGAGCTTATGTGCATAGACGTTGTGTAACGTAAGGAAGATGGAAGAGGTCTCAGACAAATTGAAGCCTCCTGGAACAATGCAAAAGTTGGAATGGAAAAATATGTAGTCAATCTAGTTCACTCACTAATGAGGCAGGTCATTCAAACTGACCGAAGAATGGGAAATAGAGGCGTTAGTGTAGAAAGAAGCATTGCGAAGAAAAGTGTGGAAGGCACGCAGAATAACATGGACACTGAACTTCTGATGCTATTAAACATGAAACGTGAGACAAAAATATTGAAGAAATCAGACAAACCACTCCATGGACAGTATCTAAAAAACGGACAAGGTGCAAATCAGTAAAGATCATTCATTTATATGGCTTAAAAGGGGAGAATGAATCCAGAATCCGAAGCAGTGCTAATAGCAGCCCAAGATCAGACGTTGAGAACATGACATTATGATAAAGCGGTTCTCAAAATGTCCCAAGATGATAAATGCCGTATTTGCCAGGAACAAATAGAAACCATTGATCATATGTGATCTGTACCTCCCTCGATGTTCCGAACATATGCGACAAGTCAGGACCGTCGCGCACTGATTGGCCGTCCTGCTGCAAGTACTTTCAAAAGGAATACTCGTACTTTATTTACCGACTTTTAATAGTAGAAAAGTTTAGTTTTTTAAAATAGTATTTACTGAAGTGTTATTATAGATTTATTAAATAGTAAATAATATCTATATAGAATTTAAAATAAAGCACTTTTCGAACTTTCAAATTAGATTATGAAATTCTCTAAATAAATATTACGAAATTATACGAAGTTCTTTTTTGATATATGAATTCTAATATTTCAATTGGTGAGGATATTGATTCGAGAAATTTCGTGATTGTATTTAGTTAATCTGCAAATTGTATTGCTTTTATATCTTTTGGACTATATGTATAAGTTTCATCGGCCAGTTTAAATTATAGATCGATGCAATTTTTACTTTCCGACACGTACGTATACACGTAATTATACGTAGTATAGGGTAAGTTATGTAATGCTGCGGAAAATCGATTTCGAGATTTCAACGGAAATACACGTTTTAGGGCCCCTTGATACCGAAAAAGTGTTTTTTTTTTAACATTCGTATTTCTGACCGTCCGTTTGTGAACATCACAAGCGCATAAACGAGCGTTTGCCAACTGGCGGAGAAATGACGTCGGAGCTCAGTTCCCCTCCGCGGACGCCTGCCCGGAGAAGCGGCGGGAGCAAAGGGGTGGGGGACGGAGGGTCACAACCATAAACCCCTGTCTACCTTACACGAGTCAAAACATTCTTTAAAATTTGGAGGTACTTTACAAGAAGCCCACCGGACATCTTCAAAATTTTCTCAAAAACTGTCCAAATGTTTTCTTTTCATTTCTTGTAAGAATAGAGTAAAATACACCTATAAAAGTAAGGTGGCATAGGTCCGATTTTCAGGTTTAACACTGAATTTTCGAAAATTACAAAATTTTTCGGGTGTCTTCCTACAACTACAAAATTCAGTATAGAGGTTTTTCCTTCAAACAAATTTGTTCTCCATTGTGAGTTCTTTCATTAAGGTCAAGAACATGTTTTTGAAAATTTTAGTAGTTTTCGCGCAATATTGGGAGCAATATGTGCAATTAAAAAAATAACAAAAACAATATTTTCTCAAAAACGGCGTAATCTTTTCTTAAAATATTTGGTAGGGATAGTCCTAAATGTACTCTATATAATTAAATAAACGTCATATTGCTCCATTGTTTTGTTTTTATAACAATTACAAAAATGTAATCTTTTGACTTGTCTCTCACGCCGTTAATATTTATATTAGAGGCAATTTGTTCATATTATAATATTTATGAATACATGTGCTTTAAATAGTGTTATATCAAATTTCTCGAAAACTCACCCATTTTCTGTGAAAACGAGCTCAGAATTCAACATTTTCAGAAACGCTCAAACGCCATTTTCTCAAAAACGGTTCCAAATTTTTTCTTCAAACATTTCGAACGGATAGTGCTAATTGCACTCTTAAATATGACGTTCATTTCGGGATATTTTTTTTTCCAAAATTACCCAAATGTAGATTTTGATAGATTTCTAACGCTGTTAGATTATCTACATTTCCAGGAATTTGTAAGCAGTATTGTATTTGTGGGTTAAAGTGCTTCAAATGACTTCAAATGAAAATTTTCGAATTTACAGTAGCGCTTATGCGCCATTTTCTTATAGCTGCAAATTTTTCAGAGAAAATTGCAATTTAGTACGAGGATTTACTGTTCTTTAATATTCATAAATTAATATTTTAATTATATTATTAGGAATCTGAAAAATTAATAAAATGTGAAAAAAAGTACTTTGGGTGGCGATAAATGGCAGCTGGCAAGAGATATGACAAGTTCGTATAGCTAGCTGAGAGCAAAGGAAATAGAAAACTAATACGAGAAAGTCTGCGCCATTCTGAAGCACCATCAGTTTAATAGGTCAGATTAACTAATTTTTGCTAGTTTGTTGAAGGCGTATACAACATTAAACGCATCAGTTTCCTCTTTAAGCAATTGAAACCTTTCCAGATGAAACTAGTGTCAATAATAGTCATCTATTCGGAAATGCAGTTCATTCGGTATGCGGAAATTGTCCTTTGGATCATTTGTACTGTCATCGTCATGTTCATAACCGAACCTAGTTTTCTTTTTTCTCCTGCATATAGGTGTGTGTGTGTGTGTGTGTGTGGGGGGGAATATGCATCCACATTGCACGATTTAGCAAGCTCAGTTGCAGGGCTTAGCATTTTATCAAAATTATTGCGATGTCTGATTGTTCCGTTTAAGAAGACTTTGAGATATGTAGGACTCGGCATACAAAATTGCATCAAAATCTGATATTGAATCACAAGGTACTTTTCTAAAATTTGCTTCAAAATACAATTTTGATACATACAGAGCAACTTTTTACTTCACATATTCAGTGCACCCGAACTCAGAAACGGTTCGAGATATCAAAAAGTGTGTTGAGACATTTCTGTTTAAAAATGATAATGTTTTTGCCACCTTTAAGGGCGTCACAAGCTAAGCCCGACCAGATTTGGTGTCATATTAAAGAATCAAAAGTGACAATTCGTCCGGAGGTTTTTGCGTACTCGTACGCCTCTGCGACTGACACTGCTCTACACTGCTCTAAGCAGTGAAACATGACTTCGATAAAATTAGTGATGCTAAAACAGCTCATATTTTCTTGCAATTTTCTAACATTAGCAATTGTCGACGTCGCCAATAATAATATTTGCCACAGGAGTTATCCGGAAAATGATACTTCGAGCACTAGTGTCTTCACTTGGATACCAGGAGTATATACAATATACAGAAGGCAGTTCTATTAAGTACATACAATATTGTTAGAAGCCACCTGAATCTTCAATATAGCAATCTCACATCTGGTCATCATACCTTTGAGTGGTTGACATACCAACCAGTAAAATCTTTGAAGAATAAATAATAATAATAATAATAATAATAATAATAATAATAATAATAATAATAATAATAATAATAATAATAATAATAATAATTCTAAAATTAATATTAGAAAAGCCGACGGTTTATAAAAATATGGAGGAAGTTCCTTCTACTCAAATTAGTAATGAGACCCAAAATTCATTGCAATGGCCCTTTTCATATCCGATGAAAGGGCACGTGGATCCAAATATTCCATACATTAATATTTGATTCGAATCATAATCGAAATGAAAAGGTAGGTACTGACTGATAATAAACGTCTGAGATAATAGTGTTTCTTTATGCAAATTGTAAGATTTATGCATCAAGAACTTCAACAAAACGAAAGGAAGAAAATAGCGTCGTACAATAGCGTCAACCTCAGCAACCACGCAGTGCAACCCCAAAACTTACTAATGCTGCAGGAAAGACTGATGCGCATACGAGAACATGCCACCCAATACTTTCCTGTCAAAAGTTCTGACGTCATTCTGAACATCTCTATTTCTATTTGGCGAATTGACAAGAATAATATGGAGTCAAACGGCTCCAGAACAAGTGGCCAACGTTTGTGAAACAAATTTCTACGTGTTAATCACAGACGACTGCTCCTCCATTACTTTAGTATTAATGAGTGTCAAAACTAGTGGTGTTAAAACAAAAGAACTTTCTCGCATTTAGTAATAGTAATGTAATACTATTTATACACGATATCTCTCCGAGTTAACACATCTTAGTCATTAGTTTATGTACAATTCGTTACAAATCGTACATTTGGTGAAAAACTAAATATTTTCAAGCAAATATCAACTCAAATTTGACAATTATAACTGCTTTTCATACAGTTACATCTTGTCTGAACAATGAGACGTAGTTCTCAGAAATTCTGCTGCCGATTCGCGGTGCGGAATGTTGTTTTTGCATTCCAATTTGATATTCCTTGAAGGCTAGCAATTTTATTTCATATATTGCAAATAGGTTTTAAATTATTTCTAAAAGATTATTGTGCAAATGTATAACAAAAGGTTCTAATAATATACAAATATATACAAAAGTATTTAATGATTTACAAATTCTAACGAAACATCGAACTCTCTGGAAATACGTTTACGAAGGGCAGTAAATTCGGAGCGGGCGATTAGGTTTGTCGCAAAATTACATTTCATTCAGAAAAAAAGTGTTTTTACAATTGCATTTGCAGGAAGAGGCCGAAATTGTTTTTAAAATTTCGAAAAATTGTGCATTTCAACGAACATAAGACCTGCTCCATTCTTTTAAGCGTCCTGTACGGAATGTAAGGTGTAAATTTAATCAAAATATTTTGTGCCATTTTTAAGAAATAAAATGTTTAAAGAAAATGAAAATTGCCTATGACACATAATTTCGCAAAAAAACACTCATGTTTTTGGAAAATTGAACATGACAATATTTTTAGAAGTTTTTCATGAACACAATTCATTAGGTAAAAAAATTTTATCTTCATAATTGTAAATGTTGGTATTTTCATAATTGTAAATTTTCAAGTTTCGAAAAATCAAGGTTTTCAACGGACATGTGACCTGCGCCATTCTCTTAGACGCCCTTCACACTATCAAATAACAAAGTTTAATCAAAGACGTAGGAGTCTTTCTTTTTTAAAAATTTTGATAATGTCTCAGGGGCTTCTTGTAAAGTACCCTCCAAAATTAAAATATCGGTTTCAAATTGAAGAGGCCATGACATCAGCCAGATCAATGAGGAATATCGATTTTGAAGAAAATCGGCTGAACGGTTTAGCCGCTAGTGTTGTTCACAGACAGATGGACGAACGGACGCATGGACGAACGGTCGGATGGACGAATGGACGGACGTTTTGTCGTCAATCGATTTTTCGGTATCAAGGACCCACAAAACAAGGATTCTGGCTACAACACGTGTTGGAGAATTTCTTTCTCTAAATTTAGCAACTGGATTTATCGGCATTTTCGTTACCAGGTCCCTGTAATAAGAATTTTCTGCGGAAAATTCGCCGTTTTTTCGCGCAGCATTACACAATTTTCTCAGTACCGCGGTAGCGGTAGAGAGAAAGTAAAAATTGCTCACATGACAATAGAGTGGGTGACACGATCTATTGCGCCAATCTCGCAGGATGTAGGACATGACACATGACACGTCCTAACCCTGATCCTTGTGCCCATAATTAAGCATCCTAGAGGTCACACTTTGAGCGTCAGAAAGAATATAATGAAAAATCAAATATTGCGAATTCAAGCCTTACCACCACGTATCCCATCTCTCTTCAATTATCTCAAAATTTCCCATGACTTCTACTTAAACACCCTGACATTTCCCGGGTTATCAGAAAATATCCATTTTTTAATCAAAATAGTGTGGATTGCATTTTAGATAGATAGGCTGTTTGTTGTTTTAAATGTTACAAATAAATGGCGAAAAAAATGTTCCAAACTCTATTGGTGTTGTAGTTATCTTTTCCTTTTGGAGGCACTCCTTATCAAATACGAGTTTATATGGTAGTCGTTTGTGTTCAGGGACGGATCCAGCAGATCATTTTGGAGGGGCTATCATAGATTTTTGTCAAATAATAAACATTTGTTATTATATTGTATGTTATTTTTCTAGTGTATATACGATACTATTTTTTAAATAATTTCATAATAACATAAATATTTAAATCAAATTTGCCAAATAAAGGAAGGTAACAAGCGAAAACTCTGTGCTTGGGGGGGGGGGGGGGGCAAACCCCCACCTCACCCTCCATCCGCCACTGTGGCTAAACCAGGCTAAACTCGTAAGCTAGGGATGAGCATGGATGAGCACATGAACACTCGATCTAGACTTGGCCTTACTCCACATGTATGTTGCTCCCACTTCAATTGTGACGCGACTTTCCCCTCAGACTGTTAGAACCAAGAACTCGCAGGAACCCTCTTCAATATTGAATCACGGGTGAATAGATGCGTTGTTCTATGATCGAATATTTATTTCACTCGGAATTTCGCGTTCGAATTTTTATAAGATTTCTCTATATTATGTATAAGGGAAGAAATAGAATTGTCATGAGATAACTATCAGTTGTAGTTTTAACCAAAGAGTGTATCTCAACAATATATTTTCCGGAAGTCGTGACCGACACCGTCAACCTGATCGTTCCAATCATCCATGGCAATGAGCCAAAAATGAGTCAATCAGAGTGAACCATGGACCACTGCTCCGAGGAGTGAACCATGTAATTGCCGCTCTAGAATACGTACTCCGAAATTCTCCAGTGTTGTTCAGAGTATTTAGTTATACGTGTAGTAGCTGACCGCAGACGACTTGTGAAATATTGTTAGTTCGCGGCGGAATCGTTAACCTTCAGACACTTCCACTACTGTGACATAGCAGCAGCAGCTGCATAGCAGGCCGTCAACTGACAGCCAAGCCAATTCATGTAGGTCGACAGGCAGATCAGAAGCCTGGGCGGACACGGCCTATGCGGTTTCAAATTAGACCAATTTAATTTAGTGTAATAATTTGTCATGAAACGAGTTTGTGATATGTAAGTGGATGAATTGAAAAAGTGTTCAACAGTGTCATTATGTATTGTTAAGTCTTCGAAAGAAATAACTTAATAAACATCTTGTAGCATTTAACAAAGAAGTAATATGAAATTTATTATGCGTTTTGGATGCAATATATTGCTTCTTTAAAGGTAAGATTTTTTCTAGTTTGCCCTTAGTAAAGGTCTAAAACTTTAATGTTTGTGTTGCTTATTTAGAGTGAGTGTTGCTTTACTTGTGAACATTCTACTGACATGATTTACACTATGTGTCAATGAGGTCTGGCAATTTTGTAGGGATCCGTCTTTTTTATGTTGTATAGATTGCCCTGTATAATAAAAGTGAATTATTTAGGGATTTTAGAGTATTGGCCGTTTGTTTATGAATGGAATGTTTGATTTTTGGGTGTGAATTCCTTTTAGGTTAGCACACTGTGGGTTTGTTGGTAGCTGTCCTCCCCCTCATCACTTGTCTGTTTTTCTGTTCACTTAATTTACCTGTAGGTGTCACACTTCAACCTGTCCATACGCTTTTTCACTAACCTTACAGACCAGAAGATGTATCTTATAAGGTTTTATTTTTTTAATTGTTTCAAAAAGTTTGTTTCCTCTTCTAAATACCCCAGTTTACTGAAATATGTCCTTATTAAAATTTTGTAATGTGTTAAATGAATAATTTTCAAAAAATAAAGTTGAGCCTTGTGAAGTTATGTTTATTTGTTTAAAGGAGCATAATATCAGTGTAAATATATTTGATAAGTCTGGTCATGATTAATTCTTAATTATAATACAGTTGAACCTTGCAACGTAAAAAAATTGTATATCATGTCTCTCTATTTCATTACAAGAAGGAAGTAATGCTGAAATTACAGATATATTTCTTTGAGCAGAGATTGTGTTGTACCACTTTGACAACTCTAATGACTGAGCAACATTACAGTACAAACTCTTTATGCAGTGATGTTGATATTTAAAATTTCTTTTATTTGATAATTAAATTGTAATTAATTGCAGTTTTAGAGAATTTCAAAACCTGAAGAGTCTTGTATTCATTCAAACAGTCTTTGCTGTTCAGAATATTATTTTTGGTTGTCCATAATAAATGTTCTTAAACATTACTTTTAGCAAATTCTGTTTAAAGTTGTAAATGCCACAAACAACTTAATCAGAAGATTCGAATCTGTTCGTTAATTGTTACATTTGATGTTTGCATTATTGTTGCTAATGGCCATGTTTTCTCCCTTTAAGAAACCCATTAGTTTGAGAAAATACTTCCAGAAATTTGCAATGGTCTTGGAATTTAATGTTTTTTACTAATAGGGGATAACTCTTCAAAAATTGGAAATATTGGCTTCTTGGGAGCCAAATACATTGATAAGTGCTGAAACCAAATATCTCCTGTATTTAGTTGCATGTAGTGAGAGGTAAAGTAAAAAAGTTTACTGCTCAAACTGTGACAACTCCAGAAATTGCGATATTTTAATACTGCAAACTTTTCTGAGAAAGAAATATATCTTCATTGATGTTCAACTAACTGTAAAAACAATTCTTGTAGTATTAATTAAAATGTATCCTTACCTGAGCAAAATAATAAAATATTCATTTGACTTAAATGAACATTTTTTCTGTACTTTGGTCGACGTCAAGTTGAGTTGACAGCAGAACTTTAAATACTAGTGGATGCCTATTTACAAAAAGTCTTATTATCTGAGTTGAACCTCTGAGGATGGAAACGTATTAGCTCCCCAGCAGTTTCTTCATTTTAATACAATTGAAAGAAGGAAGGAAGGGCTAATTGTTGCTAAGCTCTACATCAATGGTATCATAAGACCCACCTTCCTTTCAGTAAAGAAACCTGATGGCATGTGTAGTTAACTGAACTTCAGAAACAAATTCTCAAAGTCCATACCAATAAGAAAAAGAAGGCTGGTTTTGAATCACCCATTTATATTTGTACAAATTACTTATTGGAGAAAAGTCCACTTGATAAAAATCACCTAAGCTAAGCAATTTTTTTTCTAAATAAGGTGCAATTATAGATGCTCAATCTGATCAAAGAACAAGGGACTTCACTGATTTAAAAAAATAGATCCTTTATTAATTTTATTACCTGGAAATTGTTTTTTCTTTCTCCTAAAGAATTGTAAAAGCAGAGAACACCCGTTTTTAGTGATAAGAGATTAGGAAATAAAAAATTTATAATTTAAATGAAGAGTCTAGGTATTTTTTAATGCCAATATTCAGTGTGTTTGTCACCTTACATAGTTTTGATAGAATTATATTAGTTATATTATCAGAAAATTAAAGAGACTGGTCGTAAGTGTTGTTTCTTTGTATGTGTGTTTCAGGAACTGAATTGAAATCTATGGCCTCTCTTCAAGGATTGCCACCACTTCCCAAAAGCCTCAGTGGTGTTAGTATTGTAGATCATTCATCTGAATTTGTTGTTCCTTCTGGCCCTATTTCATCTGCTGGCAGTACAAGAAATGCTCATGGTTTAACATTCCGCACATCAGCACGTAGTAGCTCAGCAAACATATCCTCTATGCCACCTCCTCATGTAATGAGGAATATAACACCATCTGTAGACATGCCTCCACATGTGTATCCTAGAATAAGAAAGAACATGGGACTGGATGCCCAACTTGCAATTCTTAGAAAGGAAATGGTGAGTAAATTTGGAAATAATCTTTTGTGATTTGAGAAGTTTTTTTTTTACTATCCAGGTCTTGAGGAGTTAAAAACATACATGAAGTTTCGTGGCTGAAGGTGTTTTTTCTAATACGATAACATACTCTATGTTTTGGGTGCTATTAATCACCCATTTTCAAGTGCACTTAAAAGATTTATACTACCATTTATACAACAATTGTAAATAGCATAGATCAAAGATAAATATTGAAAATATTATAAATGTAAAAATATGGCTGAGGTAGGAGGATAGCTCCTGCATCAAGGCATTGCAAATTCACTTTATTGTTTGTTCACTTTATTAATTGAATGGAAATATTATACCTAAAAATATATGAATCATTGCAGTTCACAGGTGTTAACATCATTATACAAAGTCAAGATGACTTAATGGATTCTCATTCCTGGTTGTTTTACCTAATTATTTAAATACTTTTTTTTCTTCTTCTTTTAAATTGAAGGTTGCATTAACATCTAGGTCATTCGCAGTCACTATTGCATCAAACGGTATAGTAACTGTGAAGATGACACAATGTGGTGTTGATAGAGGATGAAAGGATGAACACAAATACAACCATGCCTGAAGTGGGACTTGAACCTGCGATCCTTCGGTCCGAGATCGCTACGTCACTACTGCCTTAACGATCTAGGCCACCAGACTGGCTACAAATTATTTGTTTCAGTTGCAAATGTATAATTACGTTTTGTATTTTACATTAATAAATTAATTGTTCTTTAGAACAGATTTTCAAAATCATGGGGTCTTAATGAGGTCACTCGATAGAGAGATAAATTTTATTGCTATTGATCAGAGAAAGCAAACACAGCTTATCTTAAAGCAGTACAAGCAACTTGTTTCAAAACACATGATTTGTTGATGCTCTGCATACTATCAGTAAATTGCTTTGAAAAAATCATATCTTACAAAGTCAATGATAAATGTGGTGAAAAAATGTAATCCCTGAGAGGTATCAATGAGTTAATAGATATTGCTGGTATATCAAAGTGTTCATTGTAGATATGATTTGTTCATATAAGCATTTCAATAAAGAAATTCATAAAGATGTGCCTTATTGCAAAAGTTTATATTTTCATATCACAGAAAATGGTATTTAGATTACTTTATGAAATCTCAAACTGGAAGTTGGGCATTTCAATTTGCACAGAGCAAAACTAATGATAGGAATGTGGAATGGTGCAGCAAAATTAGGTGTTTCAAAGAATTATTGTACAAGCAGTCACTGTATTATTCAAAGGTATGGAACAGTGACCAAAAAGATTTCATCTTCTTTGAAGAAAGTCTTGGATGAAGCAGTTCAGTTGTACATTTTATTAAACCCTGACCACTCCAATCATGAATTTTCAAAATTTGATGAAACGACACATCATTTGTGTTGTAGTGTAAGAGCCCGCGTATTGGTCACACGAAGTGGCACCACGCTTAAAGGGCGCAACTATAAGTGACCATTCGGTCACAGATCGGTTACGTGGGTGATCCAAACCACCTGACCTAGTACCTTCCCGGTTTCTGCAGTTTGCCCGACTGATCTAAATATGAAAAGCTTGAGCGAGAAGGGTGTATCATGCAGGAAACAGAAAGTCGTGAGAAAAATTTAACGTGGATTTAATAAATCTAAAATTGAGAGATGGGTAATTAATTAATAATTAGTGAGAAATATTCCAGATGAATGCTTGCTCTCCTAAAAAATGACGTTGAATCGATAGTGCGTTTCGGCGAACGTAGGCCCCTCCGCCAATCACCGTTCTTGGTTGGGAGGGCGACGGCGTCCAGCCTTCGTGTCTTTGGCCCGTTGTGTCGGTAGCTGGCCCACTGGTTTGCGGTGCGGTGACGGTGGCGGCCCTCCGGGCACTCAGCGGCTCAGTGCGTTGACGCCGGCGCGCGGGCGTCTTGGGTCGCCCTCTGGCAGATCGCTGCGGGCGGACGTGGCAGCGGAATAACATTGACTTGATGCCAACTCGGCGCGCGATCTGCCATTGATTGACGGCACCGACTTAGGTGGTTTATTTCAATTGATGTCACTGTAGTACCTCTGATCGGGAGGTCCTAGGGTTTGAATCCCGACAGTGGCAGGGTTTTCGATACTAGCTAGATAGCTAGGTCGAATTCAGTCGCTGTCTGGAGGAGAAGTCTAGTGGCCAGCTGCTCTAATTAATAGTTTTCCGCTGTTTCTCCGATCAACAGGCGAATGCCTGCGAAGTCTCTAACAAACGGGCCACGGACCGCGCGCGAACTTTCCTTCCTCTTTCATGTCATTTCCTCACCCCCCCCCCCCTTTCTTACACACACTACACCGCCACACATGCCGGGAGATCAGTCGGGAGCTTAGAGCTTTTCCTGGCTGAGGCGGTGCCCCGCTGGTGGGAGATACCTGGTTGAGGAAAACCTTGGAAGCCGACGTAGGTCGACGCCGGATCTCGCCATTCAGAGGAAGATAACCGCCACCGCCCGCGATAAAAATACACTACACTTACGGCACTAATGACCTCGACACGCCCAGAATCACCAACCAAACAATGAATCAATATTGATCCCTTCCAAATAAAAGAATTGGTCTAGCACTAACCATACATTCGTTTTAGCAATTGCCTCCTTATTTGAATAAAATTTCCTTTCTACATGTCATTTCTTGATATTGGTGAGCAAATAATAGTCCAATGAATCAGGAAAATTGAGGGATGCAGAACAATTTGGACTGCTGCAAGTTTTCCTTGAAATATCTGAAATCATTGGAAATTCCTTAAAGACTAATTAATTCGAACTAACATCAAAACAGAGTAAATGATTGTTTGGATTCAAAATGGGAATGCTGTTCCTCTAATAAAAATCTCCATATGCTCCTGTAAAGCCACATCCGATTGAGTGTCCTTTTCATAGATCTCTCTACTTGGTCATGTGTTTTACACTCTTGTTTTTTTACTTTTATGAAAGGGTCACCTAAAGAGTGAGGTTTTCTTTATGTGTTAATTATATGCTATTTTTATATTTTTTTCAATTGACATCATCTTGTCTTTCTTCTTGCAGCTTGGATTACGTGAATTAGATCTATCCTTATTATCCCAACTGTGGTCTTTAAATGAATCCATTCATGAACTTCGACAGCTGTTGCAAGAGCAAGAAGAGTCAGCTGCTCTTTCTCCACCTTCTCCATCTTCTGCTGATGAAGGTGAAGAGTTCTTCTCACCATTACCTGTGCGATATCATGGTGTGATGCCTCCTGGCTCATTGTCAGCTGTCCCTGAACAATATCATTTGTCAAGCAGTTCATCTCAGTCCAGCATTGAATATGGGAATGTTTAAGTAGTTCCTTCTGTTTGTTGAAACAATAACAGAAATTTTTAGTAAATCTTTGAAGAATACAACTACATCCTCAGATCTTTTCAATGTTAATGTTGCATTTTTTCATGCTCTATATTTATTTTGTAGGTTGTATATGATCTTTGATATTGATGTATATATTCTTAGTGCTGCTTGCTGCACTTAGCAATAAATGTAATGTACTTCGGCACTGTTAGTCAATTCATGCATTACATAAAATGTGTAGTGCTAATCATATGTAAATATTACATTCACACCATTTATAAGAGAACTTTTCTTATATGATGGCCCTTGGGGATACATCTCACAAGGGCTAAAAGATACTGGCCTCAAACATTAAAGTTGCTCTAACTTTGATTTATTTTTCAGTTTTCAGAATGGAACAAAATTTTTACAAATTTATATATTATTAAATATGAGCATGAGCCAATTTTTTATTCTTAATGTTCACTTTGACAATATTTGATTATGGTTGTTTTGTAGTTATTACTTCAGCATATAATGTCCCAGTTGACTCCACATATGTAGGTCTCATATGATGTCCTAGTTTCAGTTTAAGACTGCAGGACAGTATTGGGCCACCTTCCAAGGACAATACTGCTGGCAAACAGAACATGTGTTATGACTTTAGAGACAAATTTTAAGGAGGGAAGAGGCATGAATCATGCTGTGAATGTAGAAAATGTGTGCTTGCTTTGCATATTAAGAATTGTTTTACACTTGGTTGAACAGCAGTTAAAAGCAATTATGTGTCAGTGTGATATTTTTCATGGTTAATTGAAAATAAAACAGAGTAATATTGAGGTAAAAGAATGGAGGGCAAAATTTTAGAAACTAATGATTCGCCAAGGAACCCCTTTGTTCTGATGGAGAATTTAAACCTCCAAAATCTAAAGAACATAAAATATTAGTATATGGTCTTACTGAATGCTGAGTAAGATTATTATCCAAATTTTTGGTGGTATTTGGTCAATTTTCAGTTTTTAAATAAGCATTTAATAATTTTTAGCACATAAGGTGCTATTTGTAGCTGTGTCAATTATAGAAGATTTTGGTCATACAAACCAAAGGCATACATTTTATAGTTCAATGAAACTTCTCACCCCCAACCTATTGTGAATTGTCTCATTTAATTGCAAAGAAAGCCATGAACTCATTAAAATCTCTTATGTTTTCTCCATTATATTTTCAGGTTTCCATGTACAGCATTACTTAATTTTTTTTTTGTTGTTACCACCACCACCACCACCACCACCATAATAAACATCATCGACTTGGGAAAGATTAAAAATTTTGGAGATATAAAGAATTCCTTGAATTCAGATTCAAGAATATTAAAAATTTATTCTAACTCTAATTTAACAAATTTGTGGGAGAACAGTTGTCAATTAATTGATAAGTTATTCTTACCAAGGGATGCTTAGAGAAAACAAGGGGGCCTTGGGGCAGTAGGTCTACAGGGGACCCTTATTTCGAACAAAAGTATTTCCTCTCCCCCTCCTTCTCCATTACATGGATAGATTTCATCTCTCCATGCAATGGATATTACTTATAGCATGTAATTTAGATTGAAAGTAAATTCATTTTTTATCTCTTTCAAATGAAAAAAAAAATTCAGGGCCTCAATTAAGTTAGGGTTTTATGCAAATCGCTCCAGCCTCACCCCCCACCTGCTGTGCATCTCTGTTTTTACCCTTGGTACTAAAACAGTTCAGAATTGTATAATCTCACAAAAGGGCATTCTTTTTAAAACACTTGTGTTATGTATTAGTTTTAAATGTTTTTATTGTTTTGTAATTACAATAATGACATTATTGGTTAATGTTGTGCATATGTATTTTATGAAATATAATAGTGTATTTCTTTTAATTTCTTCTATTGAAATTTTGTTGTTTATAACTCTGAAAGAAACTGCAGAATGTAATGTTGGTATATGTCAGCATAAGGAACTGAAAACAATTGCTCAAATCCACTTCTAATATGGAATCTTGCCAACAAATAAATATGATTAATAAGTAATCTGTTTTATGTGATCAAACTTTTCTGGCAGCTGATAGAATAGATATAATCAAGAATGTGTCACCTGAATTATTCATCTAGTGTTTGAGAAATGTATGGCTAATTTATTTAAGATATCAAAGAAAATGTGTGCTATTGTGAAAGAACAGTATTAATACTTTAGGTTTTTTTTGTTGTTGTTGTTTTTCTTTTATCAAGCAAATTTATTTGTGTCAATATCAGAGCACTGTAAATTTTGTTGTATTATGATAGTTGATCTTTTGATATAATGAGAGTCTAGATTACGGTTCACCATGTTTCTGTACAATATTTCTCAACTCATTGCTCAGGAGTTTGAAAGCAGGTACTTTCAATGAAACCTGTTCTTATAATATACATACCTCTGCATTAGATTGTAAGTTATTCAGATCTAATAAATGTGATTTTCACGAATAATGTTTGTCTCTTATTAGTTGCTCCCCATCCCTATTATTCAAAACATCAACTACTTGTGATTATCGATTTTATTATTGTCCATGTATGATATTTTTTAGGAACTGTTTTTCACTTATTGAATATATAACATAAGTAGTATATGTTTTAATTATTTCATGCATTTTACAAAACAATATTTCTGTGTACTGTTGTTATTGTTTTCAATAATAATTACTGCTCAAAATTTGGCTCAAATTGAGGAAACTGTTTTCCTATTAAAACATTGATTAATTTTAAGTACTAACAACTTATTTTATCGTGTTTTCAAGATGTGTAATTATATGAGCCTCTTAAAGCTCGAATTGAAGTAATTCACATTCTTCTTGTTTCAAGATATTTAATGTATTACTGGTGGTGGGAGTGGACTGAGAGACCATGCACTGATGAGGCAGAGTGCTGAATTAACTTCAACCCCTCCCACTTACCTTTGATAGCATTGTAAATTCAGAGGACCACCACATTAAAAAAATGTAATGTGGATGCATTGCCTGTAAATGTTAATATCAACAGAAGATGTCACTATTACTCTGGGAGAATTCAGTAGACATGATCTGAGTGAAAAGAAAAACATAATTGATATTAAACTAAAATAATACATCTAGTTGCAACTATGCAACTGCATTTTTTCTTGAAAATGTTTAAATAATTTTAATAGCTGAAGGCATATGCAGTTAAAGACTGATTGAAGTGATTGCAATTACCATTTAGCATAAAGCTGGATGAAGTTGAAAACAACACGTGTTACAATAGTGCTAAAATTAAACACAAGGCCCACTGTATTCAGAGGAATTCCTGGTGACATCCACTGTGTGGGTGCTTGGCAGGTGACTGCGTGACGTCATCCACCAGCATATCAGAGGTGCGAGGTCACGGCGTGCAGGCTATCGCTGGGAGCGATTATGTTAACATATGACCATAACTGTCGCACATAACACATGACGGTTGTAGTAGTGTGGTGTCTTTGCCGGGGCAATAAATCACAGACGTGAACGGTTTGTAATTTATTGAGTTTTTATTTGAAATATGCTCCAACACCTGAATATTATTTACAATAATTACAATAAACAATATTGACCCGTTATCAGAAGGAATGTTCCTGGTCACCACCACCGCTGGCCTGATAATTTGATATCTTGTTCGGTGTGATGCACCAGTTGCCCTACGTGAGCATACAAGCGAGTATGCCGCACCTCCCGTCTCGACGTAGCACGCCGGCTTCAGTTCAATGCCTCAGTAGCCTATGCATTGAAATGCAGCGCCGCGCACAACCCACACGATTTCCTACCGACGCGCCCAAGAATCAGAAGAAGGAGTTTAGGTCCGGGGTCCGTTTATATTACCTTCTGGACCGGCTGACGGAACTGCGTCATCTCGCTGTTTTCGCCGACGCGTTTCCTCCGCCGGCCTGCCTACGGGGTTCCCTAGTTTGCCGCAAGTGGTAAAGGGGCCACCCACGACACGGCACCCCTTCCCTTCCGCTCCCTAGGTTTGCTATTGTGCAGCTGGCGTCCCTTCCCGCCAGTGCTGCCCGCTGTCGCAAACTACTTTCTCGTGCATTTCACGTGGCTAATATTTTGTCACGTTTGTACAAGGCGAGTGATATGACGCCACAGTAGTTAGACTAACATGCTGCACTAATCAGAGTAGAATTACGTTGGCAGGCACAACTGTTTCAACATGAGTATTTGATTATAACCAATGCAATGAGTTGCAGCGATTCACATCTTGCAGAACACGAGATTAGAAATGTCACAATTCATGATTGGCAAGTATGCAAGTTACTTTCAATGCCGCGGAAGCGGATATTATGCTGCACAATTGAACTGCGTTGTTGCTGTGTATGATGCAACACGAAATGATTGTTCATGTTGGAAGCGTACACTTACAGTTTTGTTATTACCATTAGCTCAGCATGTTGCAGTTCACAGTACATACAGTGGCTCACTTTAATATTCGGACTCCCAGATATACTCCGGAAATCGTAAATTCTGCGATATTTGGACGGTTGTATAAAAAATATATGCAAGAAAGTGAAAAAGGAAGAGCACTGAGAGCGAGAGTTCCTCAAACAGAGATAAAGTAGAAAGATACTGGATTTAGCAAACATATGATGTTCTTTACCTGTTCATTGTATGCTATAAATTTGAGCTCCTTACAGTATTTCAGGTCTCTTTAAGGGATAATTCAACCAAATGACATCTTTAAAATTCCAGATTTTTATGTGGGTTACTCCACTTTTGCATTACACATAACGTGATTTGCAGCAGATAGTCACTGTTGCATTATGTGTACAACCTCTTTCACAAAAGTATTTCCAGTTACCTTTGGATTCAAACTTATTTCAGATAGTGTAATTTGCAATCGGAGTATGAAAAAATTGAAATTGGAAAATAAAGTAAAGTAATATAAATGAAGCAAATGAATAAGCAAATACAATGAGGAATGAAATACAACGTACTCATTGAAATAGCTACAAAATAGTGAGAATACAAATAGTTATTGTTCGTTACATACTATTTTAGAGGAATAGGATCTATAGTTTTTTTAAATCGTTTAACAGCTTTCAGAAACAATGTCATGAAATAATGAAATTACAACAAGCACAAAGGTTTTCATTAACTTTTATTGCACATCATAATCTTCACTATCAAGATACGATTCGGGCAACATATTTGCAGGCTTTTCAACAGCTGTTCGCAAGTGCTTATAAAATTGATGGTGAACTGGTGGAATGAGGTCCAGTAGATTCGGTAAATCTTTCTTCTTCAGTTCACTCATTGTGTTACCTTGTGGATACAGTAGTTCTAACTCATTTATAAGAGTTGATGTCCTCTTGGACACATCAACTTTATGAAATACTTCACCTGTTTCATTGGAGTATAAAAAGGATATCAAAAGGCAGACTTTCCACAAATCGTAGCCACTGGATCATGAACCACTCTACTTTGGTTTGATCAACCGATAGTTTGCGGTTAGTAAAATTCCTTTCAAGCATTTTTGTTGAAAAAATCATCTTTGCCCACATCTTTACGCATGTGCACTACGCGATCCCACGATGTGAATTAATGTGTCGCGCATACTGCGATAGCAAGTTGTAGCAACAATTAACATCGCCGCATCGCGCTGGACAGACTGCGAACATTGGCGGTGGTTCAGGGAACTGCTGTCAGTGCAGAAGTGAACTAATGAATCATAGTCCACTCTTGCTCCGTGAAAACTTAGAAAAGGCTCAGCGTAAAAAGTAGTAATTGGCCCCTCGTCTGCGTTTACCATACAGAATGTGAATATTTGGATTTGTTGGGTATTTATACTTCACTTAGGCATCATTTCATGCAGCTAACTTAAAACTGCAACAAATGTGGGTTAATCTACTCTTGCTCTTAGTGCCTCAATTGTTCCTTTATTAACGTATAACAGTATAAACTAAACAAAAATGCACAATGTAGTTGACGCATTCGATAAAAAAGAAAACAAAATAAAATTGTCTGGATTCATTAGCCGCAGTAATATTCGAAGACGTGAAATGAAAGATAATATAAATTAATAAATAAATAAACGAAAATAAAATTATTACTTTGTAACATTACCATTGTAGTCAATAACTTGCTGCAATCGCTTTGGCATTGAACCAATGCCAAATGCAAACTCTTCAGCTAATGTTGTCCAATTTGTGCCAAATCTTCCTGGATTCTCGCTTGCAGATGGGACATTGACTTAATTGGGATTCTTCTGACTGATTCTAATGACATAAATTCTCAATTGGATTGACGTTATGAGGCTGAGGCTACTATTGGATAATTGTAAAACAAGCATTCGCACACTAAATATTATTTGTGTTGCGGGTCGTTGCCTTGATAAAGTTTAAACAAGTTCCTGATGCCTAGTGTGTCAGCAGATTTTTGTGAATTCTCTTTCAGTATGTCGAGGTACTGATGTTTGTCCAATGTGTCTTTAATAAACACCCACGCCAGCAGCTGATATGTAGCCCCAAACTAGTACGTGTCCACCTCCGTGTTTCACAGGTGACACTACGTTTTTAGGATGCAATTCAGTTTGTCCAGTTTGAGGTGTGCAAGTCGTGTCAACGCACAAGGAGAAAAAAAACATTTTTTACTTTCAGTTTATTAAGATTTTTGCATTTATTCAGTCTTCCGTGCGATCGGAACCAGCCCGTCCATACAACGCCGGTAGCGTGCGAGCGCAACTCGGCCGTTGGCGAATGTCTCCTTCAGAACGCCTTCAGAACGGATCGAGTGGCGGCAGCGCGTGCGCGCTACGCCCTCCCACTCGAAGACGAAGCGTGCAGAGACGTTGGATCTCTGGTCGGATTAAAATGAGAACCGACTTGGGAGCTCGCTGTGGTGGGAGCGGCGTTGCCACGCCGAGAGCGGCGGGGGCGCAGCGGCGAGGACCGCCAAGTCAAGTGGTACTTAGAGTGGATGACTGCAGGCGTCAAACAGACTGACGAAGCACATTAATTTACCCCGATATGTTCTCTTTCCATTCTATTTACACTATTCACAGTTTTATTGTCAAACAAATTACTGTTATAAAGGAAACACTCCACTTATTTCAGAGTCTCTTTCCTCGGAAGCGCTGGAACTCGAAGATAAGTTCTTCAAAATTTTGTTTCATAATTCCTTCGTCTTTCGATGCTTTCGAAATTACTTTTTTAATATGACCAAACACAATCACCACAAATTCCCGCTGCTGTTGTCCTCTTCACAGTCTCATTCATGAGCTTTTCCACCTCAGGTAACGTAACTATTGCGTTTTCTCTGCCCCGTAACCCTTTATTTGTGCCCAAATTTCCCAATGGCATTAAAATGACAGTGGTAGGGTGGCATGATTCTTGGTCAATTCATCAACAGCATATACAGGAAAACCCGTGGCTTTAATTTTGCCACTTCGTCCAAAAGTTTTGCTTTTAACCAATTCTGCATAACTTCAATGGTAGAATTTTGGCACACCAACCATTCAACAATTCTATTCGCCATAGTTGGGGCTTTGTTTACAATCACAGAGTGATAAGAGGCGTTGTTTATAACTATTTTCGAAGGTTTCCTAAAATTTTGTGACAATTTTCTTTCAAACCACTCGCGAAACCTGTCCTGATTTAATTCCTTGTTTCCTTGACCGAAAAACGAACAAAGCATTTTCGATTAACCCTTCAGAAGTTCCAGCATCAACTACAATTATTCTATTCCCTTTACCAATGGGCACTTTCATTGTTGCGTTGTCAGTGTCGTCTGGCCACCCTTTGCTGCACCATTTATCCACGTCTCATCAAACCACACGTCATCTAAATTTTCTTTTAATAGACTTCTTAAAAATCTACCACGCCACGCTACACTGGGTCATATGAATAAAAATGAGCATTTGCTCAGGAGTACTTGCTCCGGAGCAAAGTGAGTCTACCCCGTGGCACTGAGCAAAAGCTCCATTTCGTATGAATAAAAACTTCGTATGTCTCCGAAGAACTTACTCATGTCTCGCGAGCATTTGCTCCAGCATGTCTCGCGAGCATTGTCGCCATCTGCGTCTAGTATATTATTGGAAATGTACTATATATTGAGAGATTGAGGTTTGTGAACGCGCCGACACTGTCGTCATCTGTTTTTGGTATGTAAACGAATGATCATATTCTTTCGTCCTTTTGTCTTACTGTGCAGCAATGTAGTGTTTGTAAAAGACCGTCAAAGACGTTCAATAAGAGTTTATGTATATGTATTTTGTTATAAATAAAAGTGAAATGCAGTGTAGTTCTCAAGAGTTAATTTAACATGGTAGCAGAGCGTGGTTTCCGGATGCAGATGAATTGCTGAAGAGGTTATATTGGAGTTCAGCCCAGTGTCCGTCGATTCGAGGAAGTTTGCGACATGGACGACCTGAACATTCCAGCTTTTGATGGAGAGGACTACGCAAACTGGTAAACGAGGTTAACTATCTATTTGAAATTAAAAAAATGCCATGAGGTGACCACGAGGTCGAAGCGAGAAGAAGACAAGGACGTAGAATGGGAAGAACAGAACCTGAAGGCGATGCATTGCATTTTTAGTGCAATTACTAACAAGCAGCTAGAGTTCGTGAATGATAAAGTAAGTGCTTTCGAGGTTATGAAGAAGTTTGACGAGCTATACTCCAAAGAGTCAACAGCGTTGCAGATTGTCTGCAGGAACAAACTAGATGGACTCAGATTAAAGAATTACAGCGACATAAATGAATTCTTCACTGTGTTTGAGAAATACATAAACGAACTGAAGTCAGCCGGGGCCAAGGTAAGCGAAGAAGAGAAACTAAATTACATGCTCAAAACGCTGCCCGAGTCACTAAGTTATATCGGAGATCTAGTGGATGTTTTGAAGAAGGAAGACCGGACTGCGGAGTACGTGAAGGCAAAAATAAGGATGAAGAGCATCAAGGAGAACCAGGACAGTGAGGGCGTAAAATCAAATGCATTCATCTCGGAGAAGAGACCTAGTGCGAGCGGCCAAAAAGTGTGCTACGGATGTGGTAAACCAGGACACTTCAAGAGGGAATGTCGACAAACTGAGAATCATCGAGGTTCCCGGGGACGTGGCGGAAGAGCACGAGGTAACTATGGAGGTTATGTCAACCAAAGTTATGAAAATGGACATCGCGGAGGCAGAGGAGGACCACGTGGGTCCAGAGGCGGTCGCTATGGTCACGACCGATCTTACCGACAGAACGAGCAAGGAGACCGACATTACCGACAGGACGACCATGGTGGTAGGAACCGTGGAGAACAACAGTTTTATCAGAATGTAAGTGGCGCAAGCAGTTTCGTGACAGAGGTCTTCGCCAAGGAAGTAAACAGTGTAACACAGGATTCAGGTCAGATTGAAATTAATTGGTTGTTAGATAGCGGTTGTACAGATCATAT
The DNA here is from genome assembly GCA_038098605.1 of Gryllus longicercus. Taxonomy (NCBI): domain Eukaryota; kingdom Metazoa; phylum Arthropoda; class Insecta; order Orthoptera; family Gryllidae; genus Gryllus; species Gryllus longicercus. Next base: position 401,561 of record JAZDUA010000729.1, on the reverse strand, counting down.
AATTAATAACGAGGAATATTTTTCTAAATGCGTAACGTTAAAAGAACCGGTTAATGTAAAAATCGCGAACGGAAAGATTTTAACGGCAACTAAAGTTAGCGATTTTTTAGTGTTTGACAGATTAGAACGAGTTGAAATGAAAAATGTATTTTACATTAAAGATCTAGATAGGAATTTAATTAGTTTTTCAAGAGTCACAGAGAAACATGATATTATTGCAAAAGGCATCAGCGCAAAAGTTTTTAGTAAAGATAGGGGTTTAATTGCAGTTGCATGGAAACAAGATAGGTTATATAAAGTGACAAGTGTGATCAACAAAGGGGAATTTAACGTAAACTTCTGCAATAAAGAAAATATGACAATAAAGGAAAAGTGGCATAGGATACTGGGGCACGTAAATTTCAATTATTTAGATAAAATTTGCAAACATCAATTAGTAGATGGAATCCCTCAAAACGTCGAGTCTGAACCTATGAAATGTAAAGTGTGCATAGAAAATAAAATGCATAATGTTCCTTTTAAAAACAACAGAAATAAGGCTAAAGAAATCCTAGAAATTGTTCACACAGATCTAAATGGGCCACATTCAACAGTAGGTATGCATGGTGAAAGATACTTTGTTTCTTTTATTGATGATTATAGTAAACTTGCACGCGTTTACACAATTAAAACTAAAGACCAATTATATGATTGTTTAGTTGGGTATGTAAATGAGGTTGAAAATCTTACTGGGAAAAGGATTAAGAAATTGCAGTGTGATAATGGAAAAGAATACATGAATAATAATATATATCAATACATCAAGGAAAAGGGGATTGTTTTAAATGCGTGCCCGCCATATGTGCATGAGTTGAATGGAACTGCTGAGAGGTTCAATAGGTCAATCATGGACATGTCAAGATGTTTATTAGCCGAAGCAAAAGTTAACAATAGGTTTTGGCCAGAAGTAGTTTGTGCTGCCGCGTATCTGAAAAATAGATTTCTTGCAAATATCGCAGAATTGAAAACTCCTTATGAAATATTTTTTGGAGAAAAGCCTAATGTCACACATTTAAAATTGTATGGAAGTAGAGTCTTTGTAAGGGTGCCAGAACAATTGAGAAAGTCAAAATGGGATAGAAAAGCAGATTTGGGAGTTCTGTTAGGTTACAGTGACGTTGGATATAGGGTACTCATAAATAATAAAATTGTTGTGGCCAGGCATGTAGAGGTTGTTGAAGAAAATATTAGATGTGTAGGTTTAAAGGATAATGGTTCCGTGAGTAAAAGATTAGATGAATCTGGGTGTGAAAATTGGGAAACTGGGTCTGAAGATAACAGCGAGGACGAAGAAAGGTTAGTCGAAATCGAATCTCCAAAAGCAGCGCTAAAGGAAAAAACAACAAGGTCGGGTAGAGTGGTTAAAACTCCACAACGCTATAGGGATGATAATACAAGTAACTTTATTTATATTAACGTATGTAGTGCAGATAGCCCGGTTAGTTTTGAGGAGGCGATTAATAGCAATGAATCGAAAAGCTGGAGTCAAGCTATGGATAGGGAAATTGAATGTTTGAAGAAAAATGACACATGGGAGTTAGTTAGTAAGCCAGAGGGCAAAGATCTTATAGATGTTAAATGGGTTTTTACTAAAAAGTTTGATAATAGGTACAAAGCAAGATTAGTTGTTAGGGGATTTCAACAAAAGGAATGTGTTGATGATATATATGCACCAGTAGCTAAAATGCAAACTTTGAAGATTTTACTGTCATACTGTTGTCATTTTGGTTTAATTATTGAACAAATGGATGTAGAAACAGCCTTTTTAAATGGCGAAATCATGTCAGAAGTTTATGTTAAACAACCTGAAGGCTACGAAGACGGCACAAATCGAGTGTGCAAATTGATGAAAGCACTGTACGGTTTACGAGAAAGTCCGAGAGCTTGGTATGAGTGTTTAGATACTTTCTTGAAAAGTTTAGGATTCCAAAGAAGTGAATATGATTATTGCCTTTATGTTTTGCGAAAAAGTAATGTCCTGATTTACTTGATAATTTTTGTTGACGACTTGCTCATTTGTTGTGTAAAGAAAAGTCGAATTAAAGAAATCAAAAATTTGTTGTCAAATAGATTTAGTATGAAAGATTTAGGTGAGGTTAAAAGTTATTTAGGAATTGATATAAATTACGAATACAAGAAAAACAAAATGAGCTTGAGTCAGGAAAATTATATTAATTCATTAGCCGAAAAATACAAGATTAAAGACTCAAAATTATATGCTACACCGATGGAAGTTAACTTGAAATTAGAACCAACTCAGGAATTGCGTAATGATATAAAGTATAGAAATTTGATTGGTGCGTTGTTATATATTAGTTCAGGAACAAGGCCAGATATCAGTTATTCTGTTAATTATTTGAGCAGGTTTCAGAATTGTTATGACGGCACACACTATAAGTATTGTCTGAGAATCTTAAAATATCTGTATTTGACAAGAAACCTGAAATTGAATTATTGTAGAAACGAAAATGCAAAAGTTATTGATTGTTATGTAGATTCAGATTGGGCAGGTGACAATATAGATCGTAAATCTACGACAGGTTATGTGATCCGTATGTTTGACAATGTTGTATTTTGGAAGTCTCGCAAACAATCAAGTGTAACAAAAGCTTCGACGTATGCAGAGTATGTTGCGCTATCAGATGCTGTGAGTGAAGTGAAATTTCTAAAAGATGTAATGAAAATTTTTGATTTGAATTTTGATGAACCGATTGTAATGTACGAAGACAACTCAGGAGCATTGAGTTCGCTAAATATGGTAACTTTACAAAAAACTCAAAACATATTGAAGTCCATTATCATTTTGTCAACGAGTTGTATATGAATGGTTTAATTGATATAGTCAAAGTAAATACTGATGATAACATGGCAGATATTTTCACGAAAGCTTTGTGTAAAGACAAGTTTGTGTATTTTAGGAATATGATGAATATTAACTGAATTTAAGATAGTATGTATATAAATGTAAGGAGGCGTGTTGGAAATATACATTTATATTGTAAGGTTGAAGTTTGTGAACATGTCGACAGTGTCGCCATCTGCGTCTAGTATATTATTGGAAATGTACTATATATTGAGAGATTGAGGTTTGTGAACGCGCCGACACTGTCGTCATCTGTTTTTGGTATGTAAACGAATGATCATATTCTTTCGTCCTTTTGTCTTACTGTGCAGCAATGTAGTGTTTGTAAAAGACCGTCAAAGACGTTCAATAAGAGTTTATGTATATGTATTTTGTTATAAATAAAAGTGAAATGCAGTGTAGTTCTCAAGAGTTAATTTAACAGTAACAAAGAGGTTACATACGTTACGCGCGTTGCGCACATTTGTGCGGTATAAAGAGCAATGTTTTGTTGTCTCGTTCTTTAAAATCGAATATGATTTGCAGTAATGAAAAACAGGCGCCAGAGGCCCAGCCAGTTTTTGTCGAAATGCTAAGAGAATATAAAATTATTTTTGAAACGGACTAGCCTCCGGGGTACGCTGTGACCGAAACGAAACATTACAAAGTTTGAAAAAACAGTACCCCTAAAAATTCCAAGTAGAAAAGAGCGATGACCAATTAACATAAAAGATATGCAATATGAAAACGCGCCTGAAAGCAAACGTCGATAAAAATCGTACCAACCATGCATTGTCCTTTTCGAATCGGCAAAGATTCTAATAGTCTACATCACGAAAATTTCGCCTTATCTTGAAATTTATTTAGTACACTGCATCTGCATATCAGCACACGGTAAAAAATCGGCCAATTTAATCTTACTTTTCAAACGTGAGTCTGCTACTAAGGTCCCTCCGAAATTTTGGAACAAGTACTCACTCTAGAGAGTAAAAGCTCATCGTTATTCCTACCAATTCTGAGCATTTGCTCGCCAGTTGAGAGTACGCTCAGAGATGGAGCAAGTGCTCTGAGACTAAGCAATTGCTCACCCAATTTATTCATACGAAACTGGGAAGGATCTCCGAAATTCGGAGCAAATAGTAATTGCTTACTTTTATTCATATCACCCATTATCTGGGCGTTCCATTAGTACTTTTCTACCAGTTATAGTTTTGTATTTAAATTCCAAGTCATGTAACACTTGAGCTGCTACCCTGAAAAGATCACTTTCAGCCAAGGTTCCTTTGAGTTTGTGTAATGTGGGTGCTTCTTCCGGGAATAATCATAAATGTGTCGACGAATCTGAAAGGAATCGATGTTTGTCACACGTTTTCCCTGGCGTTTCTAACTGAGGTGACCTTCCTCTGCCCTCTTTTTTCTTTGCTTATTATAAGAACCGTGTCTTTGGAAATTTTAATGCTGCTGCAGTTCTCTCTACAACTTTGCTTACTGCCAAGAGTGGACTATTGTTTGTTTTCTCTTGCTGGAAATACTCTCTCACATTGCAGCATATTCGCTGCGACTGACCTCGACCAAAATTCTTTCTTTCTTTGGAGGATGTTTTCTGGGGAGTCCTCTCTTACTCTCGCTACCTTCCGATATTTTTCGCAACAATAAAATATTCACCACAAATTATCTGACCGACGATTATCTGACTCACTATAACACTGTTCAAAACAACAAAAAAGGATATTAAGCACACAGCTTTTGTAAACTTTGAAAATAATAATAGAAGTTTATTACATGAAAAAAGGAGAAAAATAACATCAAGGAAGAACTACAAAATTTAATTTTGAAACATTCTTTCTTTTCTTCCCTCCCTGTTTTGAAAAGTTATTAAAATGTTTTATGCATTGACAACTCTGATGCGTTTGATTATAGTTTGCTCGCTTTTTAAAATTATTGAGGCTTTCTCTCACCACTGTTCGGAAATTTAGACGGAAACCTAACCTTCTTTTCTTGATGTATAAAAACTACGGCAGAATGCCACACAACCATGTTTTGGCATCTAAAAGGAAGCAAGCAAACATCAATAGGAAGATATATAATTATATGAAATTATATGTTCACAACTCGTAAAGACATCGTTTTACCATTCATACGTAATTGAGGAAGGAAAGTAAGAAACTTTCTCGTTTTAAAAATAAATTAATTGTAGGATTCTTGGATGATGACATGAAACAATGTTACATTGTAAGAATGAACAGAACCAGGCTATTTAATATACCTTTAACACACAGGACAAATTTATAAACGTAAACCGGTTCTCCACCTTTTCTCTAGAAGGACAGCAGGCATATATATAGTACGGATCGATACGTCCTCGAATGTACAATGTGTTAAGCACATATTTTTAGCTCTCATACACGAATTCAGATCGTAGCCACCCAGGGGAAGCGGAGTACGCATTTTTAAATGCCCTATTATTTCCTAAAATCAGTAATAAAAAATTATAGCACCCTAGGAACAAAGAGAACAAAAGTGTACTTCTGCTTTCAAGCAAGAAAAGTTAGATGGTAGGACGTAGTCAATAGTTAGGAGAAATTTTTAAAAAAAATTGTAACGTTTTTCAGGAAAAAATTGTTTAAAAAGACTTAAAAAGTGCTTTATTTCACGCAAAAACTACTCAAATTTCAAAAAAGAGAAAAAATAGATGTTTTGCCGTGAATTGTTTTTCGGTATCAAGGACCCACAAAACATGGTTTCTGACTACACAAAGTGCTAAAGGAAGTAATTTACTATACAGGGTAGGAAACGTCGAAATTTTGAAAATAAGCTCTTAAGACAAGAATTTCGAAAATAAGCTTTTAAGCATATTTTGGCTAATAAACTACTTTGATATTCTGAATAGCTAAACCGCAATAAGCAAACTTGATTTGAAAAATGTTTTCTAGGCAAAAATGTGCATTTCAGAAACGTATTGTGACAGTATGCACTGTATGAATTGGGGTTTCGCCGCAAAATGTTATATTCGTGACGTTATTTTTAATTTTCCAAGAGCAGGCTGTCGAGTCGCTATCCATTGGAAACGTTTCAAGAAAGAAATTTGGAGCCGTTTTTGAGAAAATGACGTTTGAGCGTTTCTGAAAATCGGTGAGTTTTCGAGAAACTTTATATAACACTATCTAAAACACAAGTACTCATAAACATAAAATGTGAATAATTTCCGCTAATATAAATATTAACGACGTGAGAGACAAGTCAAAAAATTACATTTTTGTAATTTTTATTAAAACAAAAGAATGGAGCAATATGGCGTTTATTTCATCTTATAGAGTACAGCATATTTAGCACTATCCCTACCAAATATTTTAAGAAAAGATTGAGTCGTTTTTTAGAAAAGTTTGATTTTGTTATTTTTTTTAATTGCTCATATTACTAAAAAATCCCCCCCCCCCAAAAAAATTACATGACCTTAATAAAAGTACTCACTGTGGAGGAGAACACAATTTTGTAGTTGTAGGAAGTCACCCGAACAACTTTCAAATTTGCGAAAATTCAGAGTTAACAGTGAAAATAGGACCTATGCTATCTTTATTAGATGATAGTATCAAGTGTACTTTATTCTATTTTTACAAGAAATTTAAAGAAAAAAATTGGAGGCGTTTTTGAGGAAATTTTGAAAATGTTCGGGGGTTTCATGTAAAGCACCCCCATATTTTAAAGAATGTTTTTCAAAATCTTAAAGCCTCGACTCAGGCTAGGTTGACAAGGGTTTCTTCAATTTGAAAAAAATCCTACGCATCCTAAACGGCGCTTGTGTTGTTCACATACTCCGGACAGACAGGCGGACGGATAGACACACGGACGTTGAAAAAGAAAAACTTTTTCGGTATCAGGGGACCCCAAAACGTGTATTACATAACTTTCCCTACACTATGTACATTCCGTACACACGATAAGATTCGGCTTCAAAGTCTGGGTAGCAACTGATCCATCGGGTTAGGTTCATCATGCCGAACCATACTGTGGCGTTTCTACCTACTACAGGATTAGGCCAAGGAGCAGACGTGATTTTAGGTCTTGTAGAACATTTAGATCTAAAAAAAAGGTGTTAGACTCTACTTTGACAATTTGTTCACATCTGTAGCACTTCCACAAGAACTTGCACCACATGGATTAGGGGGTACAGGAACTCTACGAGAGAATCGTTGACAAAGTAACATGAAGTTGCCTGACAAGAAACATCGGAAAAAGCAATCAAGAGACAGTGTGGCAGCATCCTCCAATGGGAATCTGCGTGTAGCACGTTGGAACGACAGTAATATCACTGTCCTCACAAACTGCGATGGAGTTCTTCCAATGATCACTGCCTGCCGGTACTCACGTGCGGAAAAGAAAACAAATATCTGTAAAAATGCCAGGACTAATAGACAAATACAACAAAAATGTTGGTGGAGTAGATTTATGTTATCAGTTTGTGTCAACCTACAGATGCGGCATAAGGTCAAAGAAATGATGGTGGCCTTTTTTCGCATGGGGCATTGATATGTGTTGTGTACAAGGATGACTTCTCTACCGACGCTGCGGAAATAACATTCTTCTAATGGACTGAAGCGTCTATGTGCCACAAAGTTTCTTGTATCGCCCAGCCCTTTCCAAATGCAATTCAAGAAGTTCGTCGCAAAGAGAGAAAAGTGAACGAAATTATTTTCGAAGCAAATTCTGCGAAGCATTTGTAAACAATTATGTATCATTTCATTCATTGTATCAATTAACGTATCACTTCATTCAGCAAATCGTTTCAAAACATTCCATAGTCAAGAAAAAACAATTTTTCTGATTAGACCCATCAAAGTTATTTAAAATTATTCTTATGACACTTTCTCAATTCACAGAAGAAAGTATATACTTCAATATTCTTCATGAGATTATTTTATCATATTCTGATATTGCTTTATCCCAGTGGCAACTGAAGTTGCCAGATAATTTTCCTATGTTGGCAATCTTGTTTGATTTTGTACAGGAAATATATTGCAATAATAGTCCAGAAGTGTTCGTTTTTCAAATTTCATTAAAAAATATTCATCAGAGAATTATGGGCATTAATGGGTTAAATTAAAAAAGTATACAATCAACTAATGTGCCACTCGCACACATTTGTTTTAGTGAAAACTGTACTTCAGGAAATATTCAAAGGGTACATCTCAAGTGAGCCACTGTGTACATGTGTATATGTGTGTGTATTTCACTTATATTTGATGTCATTAACACAAGGAAATATAATTAAATATTACACAAACTTCACTGCGATCCATCAAAGGTGGATTTGTTGTCTTAGTACAAGACTGAATAAATGTAACTAACTTATGTATGTAAATATTGAAAATAAAAAAATGTCATCATCATGTAAAACTAAACTAAGTCCTTCAACCCCAGTGTAAAATTGCCACAACCCCAATAGGTGCCACAAACATCAAATTATTGGAGGGGACAATTCAAAAGATAAGGTTTAGGTTACCAGGGAGACCCTTCCATTATACCAAAAAATATTGGTGGGGAACCTTCCCTTCCTGGCCGTGTTGCCCACGTCACAACCTCCTCCCACTTTCCTCCATTAGTGTTGCATAAATTCAAGACAACCCCTTTGAGGGTTAAGTACCACACCAATTCTGTTATTGAAATTAAATTTAACAATTGTAGGGTGTGTAGAGGAGGGGGAGGGGAAAGAGTGATGAATGGGAGCCAGAGAAAAATGAGAAATGAAGGAGGGGGATTTGTCACATTTCTGGGTTAGTACTTTTATTACAAAATCATTTATTTTGTACACTATCTATTATCAGTATGATACATCAATTTGATACTTACAATTTTTTTACTTCAATCAATACATTTAAAAGCATTAACATAATTCTCACATACCCTTAATTGCTCATCCATTATGATGTAGATAATACAATTTGTTTGTTCTGCATTTTAATATTCAACATTTAAGTACTTGTTGTTGAAAAACATAATAGCAAGCCAATTAAGTCACTTATATTTGATGTTATCAACACGAGGAAATACAATTAAATATTACACAAACTTCACTGCGATCCATCAAAGATGGGTTTGTAAAACAAATTTTCAAATGAGCGGCCATTTTCAAAATACCATATTATATACAATTGTGCATGTTATAAAAAGTATTTCAGTAATAATATAAGAATATTTTACATCAGATTCTCTTATTGTTTAATATTCTTTCATTATTAGACCATAGAGATGTGAAGACTTGGCATTACTAGGTACTTGAAATGCTCTAGGGAGTTCTGGAAGAATATTGTTAATAAATAACATATTTTCCCCAAAACGAAAATTGTTCTATTAATAACTCTGGGATATTATAAACAACAAAAGATACATTTAAATAACCAGCAGCAACATCATTTAAAATTAGATAAATAAAAATGAACAAATAACAGAAGTTGCTATTATTTGTACTGTTTTATTTCATATTATTTTGACCCTCTGCCCAACATGCCATTTTACACATGACATTCATGTCATTAAATATCAAGAAATATTGGCAATTTATATGTACATTTTTTTCTATTTTCCTTTTAAAATGCTCTCAGCAAAAAAATTACTATGAAGAACATAAAGATTCTTAATGTTAAAAATTACTTTGAAGAACATAGGAACTTCTCTGACGGGAATTTTAAACCAAACTTAAGTCTTCACACATTGTAATCATAATTCTTTTTTTTTTTTAAGGCTATTAGAAGATATATTATCCAGAAGATAATATTTAATAATTCAAGCAGCAATAGAATCATCACTTCTTGAATTATTAAAATCTTCTTGATGTATTTCGTTCTGTGCAAAGAGGAAAGTCTATTATCATAATTTGTTTTTCTATCTATTGTGAGTCATATTTTTTGTTTAATAATCTTACAACAAATAAGTGTTGCAACAAGTTTGTAATGTTTTATATTAATAATAAGCATTTAATTGGTAGACGACAAGTTAAGCCCAAGGGAAGAAAGTACTAAAAAAAATATAAGTACCTAAACATGGGATTTGTTTAACTCATTTAATATTACATTTTATTGAACTGACAGCCCTCTTGACATTTACAATATTAGTTCTGAAAAGTGTTTTCTTTGACGATGTAATAATCTACTGTACCTAGTCACATTCTCATAATCATTCCTACATACATTTTTTTTTTGTGTGGCGTATTTTAGAATTTTGGCTGGCATAGATTAATAAAAGCTTCATTGTACTAAATATTTGCATTTTTCCCTATGTATGGTGTTATAATGGATATAATGTCCTAGTTACCTTCTCACATTCCTTCTCACAACCTAGTCACATTCTCATAATCATTCCTACATACATTTTTTTTTGTGTGGCGTATTTTAGAATTTTGGCTGGCATAGATTAATAAAAGCTTCATTGTACTAAATATTTGCATTTTTCCCTATGTATGGTGTTATAATGGATATAATGTTATTCTGGGTGATGAATTCTTATTTTGTCCAAATTATTTTGGTTTGTTCTTTTCCCACGGATCTAGGCAGGTTAAGAACATGCTAAGGTTAAAATTTATTTTCATATTAATTTTTGATTACATACATCAATATATTCAATATTATTATAGGTGCCTCAAAATTTGGTCTTTGTTTAGGGCCCATAAGATATTAATCTGGTCCTGCTCTTTCCACTTAGCTCACTGACATATGTTGTCAACAAAACTGCAAACTTTCATAAAAAATTAATTAATTATTAACAGCTAGGAGAGAATATTTCCATTTGCTTCTTTTTGTGAACCAATGCACTTGTGGCAAAGGATTTGAGGAAGCAGGTGTACAAATACTCCTGTCACACAATTATTCCAAAGATTCATAAAGTCATTAAATATCAGCACCTTTTATTAATTTTACTTACTTTAATGCGAGGTCTTGTAACTTTGCCATGGGAAAGGAAATGAATTGTCTCATATCAAGAGTTACAATAATATCTTTCATTGCTAATACAAAAAAAATCACAAATTGCAGAACAATGAATGCATTAAAATTATTCAGATGCAATATAAAGAAAATTAAAGAAAAGAGGTGCAATTAAATAGGAAAATTTGATGATTTCCTGTTGATATATCTCAACAGGAAAGTTCGAGTGAGCAATATGGCCAGGTACAGTCCTATATTTATTTCATCAGGTAACAACCACACAAAGTATTATAACAAAGAATAACATTACACATGCTCACTAATCACTTCAAAAAGATTTATCTCTTTCATTACAATTAACAATACACATAGCTTTAGCTATTGTACAAAAGATCCCTGAGAAATAGTACATGGTGAGTACCAATGGGCGCAAAGTGGATATCAAGAACATTTTAGAATGCTTATTGTTTATCAAACAAAAAATTTCAAAACATTAAAGAATTTGTTAAAACCTCTTATTTCTGTAGAAAAGTTAACTACTTTGTTAAAACTTCACTATTAAAATGATTTCACTGCTTTTCATTCTTAGAAACAAAAATAGACTTTGTGACAGGTAAAATGCTTTATAACAAAATCGACACAAGAAAGGAGTTGATTTTAAAATGCACTAAATAAGGAACAATATATTATCAAATTTCTCTTTTCAATGAGTAAATTATGGATTTTGTTCTTCTCAATAAATTTTTTCACCGAGGACAAAATAAAAAGTTTATACTACCTAAAAACTCATCTATAGATGTTCTGAAATGCAAGATAGATCATCTTAACTCACTCCTGCTGGGCAAATTCCCTACTTTATGTATGTCTATGTGTAGGAGGTATGAGGTATTCGCAAAATCCTATTAATTTCATACCATACAAATTTCTGCCCCCTTAGCAACTTTGCCACTATTACCTGGGAAAATGTAACAGGGAAAAAGAAAAAAAAAAGAAAAGAAGAAAGAAAGAAAGAAAGAAAGAAAGAAAAGAAAGAAAGAAAGAAAGAAAGAAAGAAAGAAAGAAAGAAAGAAAGAAAGAAAGAAAGAAGAAAGAAAGAAAGAAAGAAAGAAAGAAAGAAGAAGAAGAAAGAAAGAAAGAAAGAAAGAAAGAAAGAAAGAAAGAAAGAAAGAAAGAAAGAAAGAAAGAAAGAAGAAGAAAGAAAGAAAGAAAGAATGAAAGAAGAAGAAAGAAGAAAGAAAGAAGAAAGAAAGAAAGAAAGAAAGAAAGAAAGAAAGAAAGAAAGAAAGAAAGAAAGAAAGAAAGAAAGAAAGAAAGAAAGAAAGAAAGAAAGAAAGAAAGAAAGAAAGAAAAGAAAGAAAGAAAGAAAGAAAGAAAGAAAGAAAGAAAGAAAGACAAGAAAGAAAGAAAGAAAGAAAGAAAGAAAGAAAGAAAGAAAGAAAGAAAGAAAGAAAGAAAGAAAGAAGAAAGAAAGAAAAGAAAGAAAGAAAGAAAGAAAGAAAGAAAGAAAGAGAAAGAAAGAAAGAAAGAAAGAAGAAAGAAAGAAAGAAAGAAAGAAAGAAAGAAAGAAAAAGGAAAGAAAGAAAGAAAAGAAAGAAAGAAAGAAAGAAAGAAAGAAAGAAAGAAAGAAAGAAAGAAAGAAAGAAAGAAAGAAAGAAAGAAAGAAAGAAAGAAAGAAAGAAGAAAGAAGAAAGAAAGAAAGAAGAAAGAAAGGAAAGAAAGAAAGAAAGAAAGAAAGAAAGAAAGAAAGAAAGAAAGAAAGAAAGAAAGAAAGAAAGAAAGAAAGAAAGAAAGAAAGAAAGAAAGAAAGAAAGAAGAAAGAAAGAAAGAAAGAAAGAAGAAGAAAGAAAGAAGAAGAAAGAAAGAAGAAAGAAAGAAAGAAGAAAGAAGAAAGAAGAAAGAAGAAGAAAGAAAGAAAGAAGAAGAGAGAAGATTATGTTAGACTTGGATGAAAAATAATTTTGTGATGTTGCAGTACTTTGAAAATATACTTTGCAAATGGGGAAACAAGGTAATTTTCTTTTCAAATTTCAGAAACAATGTTATTTTACTGACGTAAAAAATCACTTACATTCTTAATGTAATGCAATATTTGAATATTTATTAAAATGGTATTTATTGATTTTCTTTGTAAATAATTTTAAACAACTAAATTTTTTATATAAATGTGTGAAGAATTGGACTTATTAACATTGCCATTGACCCTATAGTTATTGAGTTTGTTGTCAATTTCCTTGCAATTCAGAAAGCAAATGTTGAGATGGTCCCTTGTTTTACCTTTGGAGGTAATGCCCCCTACTTTCATTCTCTGTAAACATCATGTATGCTTTTACTGCTTTTGAGAAAAATAATAGAAATTTCATTATTTTTAGTTGCTTTGAAAATCACTGAATTATTACTGAAAGTGTTAACAAGCAAGCTTTACTTTTCCATTTTCACCATATAGAATTCTTGAGCTGTTATAAAATTTATTTTGATTTTTTACCTCGCTTAGAGTAAAATTAATCAAGTTACATGGTAATAATCTGGGCCCGACTCCCTCTATCTTTCTCACTTTGTTATGTATTTTCTCAACACTTCACTTTAAAGAATGTGTAGTGTTAGGTACCTGTTTTCTTTCACAATTAATAATTAGTGCTGATAGCTCATTTGGTATTCATCAGATCCTTCAGAACAGTTCTTTAGATCCTTTACAATGTACGGTATTGCACAAGTCATCATTGTTTTGCAACAAATTAGCAAGTTCTAATAGTTGCACGTGTCAATTAGAACTTTAATAGGCACATTTTTCAATATTTGACTGTAACTGGATAATTTAACATACTAAAGGACTAGTAAATCTCTCAAATCATCTTTGTTCAGACAAGTCACACGATGTTTTCTTGAGAGAAAAAGATTCAGGAAATTACTATAGCTCTCAGATCCTCTCACTAAGGCAAGATTTTCCAAGTGGTAAAGATATGTTATAGCAGAAGATTTCTTGAGAAGAAAAAGAAGAAGAAAAAAAAGAAGAAAAAAATCATGAATCATATACAATATACTATACAATGTTATTCATAAGCAACATTCAGAATTTCCTAGGAAGTTTACATACATAAGAACAGTAAATAAATGGTTTCTAATGTTGTTATACAAAAATGGCGTTTTATTAGATGGGAAAATCAGATAAACATAATTGATATTAGGTCTTAAGGAACTCGTACGAAAGAATGTGTAGAAAAGAGCACTAAAATTGGGGCATCACAGAGTATCTTTGTTGGGGATTATGGTGTAGTAGAACTCCAATTATCCAAGTCAATTTAAGAAGAAAAGAAAGAAAAAAATGAAAATGTAACAATTGGGTAGGTAACTTGTGGTTTCTTTTTACATAAGACATAGCGCCTTCTGAGTTTCCTGTACTTGATGTTTGATAAAGTCATGACAATGAATTAAAGTCGCATTTTTTCTGTGACATCTTTTTTACCCTAATTTCTTGGCTTCATCCAATATTACAATTTCTGCATATCCATATACACCCAATCTCTGTTTAATTCAAATAATTGGAGTTCCACTGTAAGTACAAATTTCTCTTTGCTATTATCAAAAGCTACATAATGAATATAAGTTATTGTCTTGAATGCATACTAATTCCATTGAATGTGAAATTTTACAGAACATCTGGCATCTGCTTCACATAGTAAACATTTCATTCAGACTTAATAGCTTATCAGTAATCCATTTAAAATAAAAATCTAATTGAAAAAAGGACATTACATATTTACTTCTTGAAAATAAATGTGTGCTCTTATATTAATCTTAACATTTTTCCCATGGAAGCAACAATCCTTCACAATGAATTAGTCACATAAATTACAACATAATAGGCAAAAAGAAATAAGAGGACTGTTTTTCACATGACATGAATTACACCTTTTCTTGATTAACATAATCTTCTCTAGTAATTAGGTGATATCCCTGTTCTATCAGTACCTTAACAGAGAAGGGATCCATATACCACAACAATCCCATTAATCTCATTTACATCATACAGAATATTTCCAAAACTTGTATCAGAAACGAACCAAGAAGCTTTTGAGTTTTGTCCAACACAAAAGGTAACTACTTTCAAAAGATGTGACATTACACTCACCAACCTGAAATTGAAAATTCTGCAGTAACAACACTTTTAATTCCTTTTTATTCTTCCTTTGTAGGATCTAAGAAGAATATAAATAATCACAAATATTACTCTAATTTAAATGTTTATAAAGTTAGGAGAAGAACATATTCTCTTTGTATTTGCGATGGAAAGATGAATGCAAAAAGGGTTTCTTTCGCATTTTCTTTTCTTACACTTCAGGAATTCTACAAGAAACTTAAGGGTGTCTTTTGGCTTAAAATGATACAAATTTCCTGGATTCAAATACACAGTGGGACATTAAAATAAAGCCTTGCCAATACTGGATAAACCATGATTGTTCATTACATCAACTCCCCCTCCCCCATTTTATTTTTTTGAATATTTTTCCAGTATTTATTTATTTTTTGGTTTATGAATGCTAATCATACAAAATAATTGTTCCTACTTTAATTGCTCAAAAATAAAATATACGACTTGAAATACAGTGTGATTAATCCTTCCTGGAATTGTAATCTATACATGAAATACCAAGAGTGTGGAACATCTAGTTTAGTTTTAGACTTCTCTACAAGAAGAGTAATTGTTGCTCCATTAACATTATTTTTTTTAAAAGATGGTGTTAGAAAAGATGAGCACTATTTATTGAGGATCTTGAGATACACAGAAACTAAAGTTGCAGAAAGTTAGGGCAAGATTGAATAAATATTGCATATCTAAAAAGATTCTGTTTTTGTGGTCAGTAGAGGACATTCATGGACCGCAAGAGAATTCCTCTAGGTCTTTAAACCACAGTACCTTAAATAACAGACTATAAACTACACATGCTCCTTCCTTTTTCACCCTGCTCTTACTTCTATTTTTAGGAATAGATGATAAGCTGATTTCCAATCCTCCACAATCAATAAAAGAATACCATCAGTCTGCTCTGGTAGCCAAACTTCTTAACCGAGCTCCATGAAGTTGTCACGAAAGTTAAGCAGCTTGAGACACTGCGGGTCCCTTGATGGGTGATTGTCTGGGAAACCCTGGACATTAACAGTGGAGATTACCACAGAAATTGATGTTGTTCAGGAAAATACCAAGCAGAGCATAATTCTGATGACTTATTTCAAGGGCTATTTGTGCAATTTGGGATTTTAAATATATATTATAATAATGCATAGCCATCAATAAATGGTTACATTTCATGTACTTTTAGATTTTTTTTTATGAACAGACATCTGATAGTTTCTTGGGATTTGTACTTAAACCTGGCTTACTTTCTTCTTTTCAATCTTTTTTCTTTTGGGAGGGGGAGGTATCTGTTACATATCTCATTCATATTTAACCTGATGTAGACTTATCGGCCATGAGGGGTCATAGGTGTGTAACAAAATGTATAGCGTTAATTTTTCCGGCTAGAAATTATTGCCAAAAACATGAATTTGACAAAATCCTTGCTTGTATCTTTAAAGTTTCACTTCTAACACATGTAGTTCTTTTTTAATTTTTTACTATGCTTTTTCTCATAACTGTTATAAACAAAGAACTAACATGTAGCACAAAGACTTTATTTTAGTGAACAAACTGGAGAAATGATTCCACAAACTCCTGAATTAGGCTACAGCTTTTGCTAAAATTTCTTCATAAAACTTTTTATATACATTACACATAAAGAAGACACAATTAACACATTAAACCTTAGGAAAAGTAATCAGAACTTTTTATAATATAAGAAAGGGGATACTGACATATTCGACTCAATTAGATAATTTATATTAGGAACCTCATGTGACTAGCACAGTTGATTACTGAACAATTTTTAATAATTTGCACAAATCCCTAAGTACAGTAGAACCTTACCATTCCGAACCCCGCAAATCCAAAATATCGAATAATCCGAATAAAATTTGGGATGGAGGAAAAATGAACAAAATAAATAAAATGCTTATAAAGGATTATATGCATATTTCTGCAGTAATTATAAAGGATTTTATAATTACTGCAGAACTGAACACAAGTTGTCAAATTCAAACATTTTTTGCACTGGTAATTTATAGTGTTTATCACAGTTTTATGTAGCAGTAATTTTCACTTAGAGGAACTTGCAAAATTGGTAATCTTTTGGCATAAGGAACCAAATCTGCTTGATGTCATTGCTATGTATTTGTATATGTACAGTACATTTTTTTGGATAATCTGAACATTTCTGAAGTGGAAGACCACATCCCCCAATTAGTTCAGAAAACCGGGCTTCTACTGTGTATATGAAAAAGAATAAAACATTTATTTACCAACA
This sequence comes from Gryllus longicercus, assembly GCA_038098605.1. Taxonomy (NCBI): domain Eukaryota; kingdom Metazoa; phylum Arthropoda; class Insecta; order Orthoptera; family Gryllidae; genus Gryllus; species Gryllus longicercus. The sequence continues at coordinate 384,369 of JAZDUA010000729.1, read as the reverse complement.
ATCATACTATCATTTTGAAAAATTAAAAATGGATATTTAAACATCAATTATTTCTAATATACATGTTTTATCACACATTCATCGATTTAACAATGTACTGAAGAATCTTACAATCAAAAACACACAGTACAATTTTATAACAATTCTATTCATACCTTTTTCTTATCAAGGTAATTGCATGTTGCCCATCCAGGTCCTCATAAGAACTAATTTTCCCATAGTTCACTAGACCATAACCTTATCTGTTAATCAACACTTGGCATCTGGGTACTTCCTTTGGAATAAGAGCATTAGGCAAAAACTTGCACGACACAAAATTGACATTCCATTATTTGGTTCAGCATTCAACTATTTACTGCTTCATTCCCGATTATCAGACATAAAAATTATTGTTACGGACAAAAATAAATTGCAAAAGCAGCAATAGAGAATTGGGCTAAGGTGCTAGTGCAGTAATACTAAATAAAAAGTTAAAATTAAATTTTAAAGAAGTATATAAATAAAATAGCAGCATTGATGACTAAGGGATACCATGTACCATAGCCTTGGACATTGTCATTGGGAAGTTGATAGTTACATACTAAAGGTCAGTAAATATAAATAAATAATAATTCTGAACAAAATGCATTTCAAGCACAAGTAGAAAATTGATAGATATTGAATCACCCTCATGCAAAGTGCACTAGGGTAATATCTAAAACAGCAATTTTAAGGAATTATGGGCTATACAAAGGATATAATGTCACAATCATGATTTTTATTAAATTAAAATTAGCTAGGAGTAGAGGCACAGTTAAAGTTATTTTCTGTTCTCCTTTTATCTCACAATACATATTTCCTATTCATTATGAACAATGCCAGACAGAGAGAGAAGAGTTATTTTAAGTGATCAAATCAGAAATGAAAGAAGCTACACCCATTCCAAACTTTAATTCTGATCAATCAGGAGGAAGTTTTGAGGATGAAAAATACAAAAAACAATTTTTGTACAAACAATATTTAACGTTAATTGATACATTTATTATGAAATATTTCATAGAATCAAAAGGCATATTTTGTTCAAAAGATTTTGAAACTTCTTGATTGTTTCAATATCAATTTTTACTTTCATATCAAAATTATCACTTTGTTACAGCATTAATAAATAAATTAAGTATGACTTTTTATCACAATTTATCTATTTAAGGTAACAAACTCCTTTTGCCTCATACTCAGAGAGATTTAGGTATTATCTTGCAGAAAATAACCGAATGTCTCTGAAGTTAATTAAGAAATCTCAGTTCTTGCAACACAATTGCATTTGCACATATCATTCAATTTAATTTAAATGATATATTGCCGATCAGATGGCCGAGATCGCTAAGGCAGTAGTGCCGGAGTGGTTTCGGACCAGAAGATCGCGGGTTCGAGTCCTGCCTCGGGCATGGGTGTATTTGTGTGTGTTTGTATGAGTGTGTCGTCCTTTCATTCCTCATTATCATCATCATTTCATCTTTCATACCCCCAGAGCTAACAACCCTGGGGGATAAAAATTGGATTCAGTAAAAATACTGATCCCCCCCAATTGAAGGGAGACTACATGCACCTGCTACCGCGATATATGATACTGAGCCACGGTAAAATGCAGGATGTACGAACGCGTGGTCCTAGTTGGCCGATTCGCGAGCAAAAAAAAAAAAAAAAGAAGATATATTATGTCCATTAAAATTACTTTATAAGTGATTGCACTCTTTAGTTCCAATTTTTGTTAAATTGCAACCTCTGTTAATTTTTGGAAAACACCATTTCCTCTCATGAATTTTCTCTGTAATGGATAAGTATTAAAACATTAAAAAATATATTCATAACATATTTATATAATTTTTAATAAAGTAAAATGTACATAAATTGATTTGTGTCCCAATATTATAAGTAGAAAACTTAATACCTAAAACAATGTATTGTAATGGTATTCCACAAAAAAGATACAAATTTCATAAAAGTTAAATTCATTCTATAATAACATTTAACAATCATTATTTGACTAAAAAATTTGTTCCTGCAGAGTTCTCAATTACAAGTATTTATATACACATTCGTTGCCATCAAGTGAATAAAACATATACAAATAATACACAAATAATTCAATCCTTGTTTTTCAGTCTAAAATTATATTAAAGATAGGGGCTTGAAGTGCAAAATGTTTTGCTGCATCAAGAACGAGAAGAAGAAACGTCTGCATTATGAGCACCATCACTAATTGTACTTCTTGTTCCAATCGTCTGATTAAACATCGCATTTGATATTGCTATTACTGGAGAGAAGAGTTGTAAGGGGTACACACTGAAAAAATAAAATAAGGCAACTGAGTAAACAACAATTATGCAACATTAAAATATTAAACTGTGTGACTTCACTCAATCTTAATATAATGAAAACTTAACCCCCACAGACAAGTTCATTTATAGCCTGTAATTCGCATAGGTATGCAGCTTAAAAGGAGAGGGGGCTCTGTTTTTCAACTTTTTTATTTACATATTTTCCTAGTAAATTATAAAGCTAACTTCAAGGAGTATAAAATTAGAACTTTAAGAATACAAAAAATGAATACAATTGATTTTACTTTAAATACATAGTACGTCATTATTTTAAACCATTTACACAATTGTCAAATGGCCTGGAGAGCCACATCCCCAAATGTCATTTAACAAGTTCCTAAATTGTTAGGTTAAGAACGGAGGAAAATGAATTGGATTGAACATACTAAAGGAAATAAAACATTTTAATATGTGAGGTTACAATGTCCTTTCAAAATTTTCAGGGGGGCTGCAGCTCTCCAGGCTGCTCCTGTGTGCATGCCTATGGGAATTCTTAAATGTGCGTCAACCGTCACGTAATATTTTTGAGAACTTCTTAGATATGAATGAGAAATTGTATTGGTATTTGTCATCACTGTGAGAAACCAATGCCACACAGAAAAACATAAAGCAAGCTTAATAACAATGAAACTCACATGGCATTCCTTAAAAATCTCATAATTATGTTACACAGAGACATGAATGATCACTCATAAAATTTCACAGTAAAACTTAAAAACCAACAAGAATAGGAATAAGTGATGCGGGATACAACACATAAAGACTGAAATTGACGGGAACTTTTTATCTGATTTAGACTTTCTCACATACTATCAGTATGATAGAAGTTATGTAGGTCTAATGCTACAGATTTTTCTACACACAAATATAAACATGTCTTTTCAGAGTTCATTGAGCTTTTCAGAGTTCAGAGTTCATTTGGATGGTAAATTGGTACCTGCTTTAAATGTGAGAGATTTAAAAACTACCTGTCATTGTCACGTATAAATGCTTGGAGGTTTTAATTACAAAATTCTTCATGGAAGGAGCAAGCTATGACTGTCTGGAATGTTCTAAAAGAATGGGGATTAGAAGATAGGGGTCAAATTCTTTATTTTGACACGAATCACATACCAGTCTAGTTGATTGTATTAATGGTTCGATTATATTTCCAGAGCAGCATGCAGATTGAGAGATAACGCATGTTGGCACCACTTGGATGAATTAATGCTACACAGTGTTTTTAAAAACGAGATAGGTACAGTTCAAGTGAGTAGCAGTCCATGTACTGTCTTTAAAAAACAATAAAAATTGGAAATATTGGAATAATTTGGAAAAGTAAAATTATATTATTATTAGTCTACAAAGATCCCATTAAGGACAAATATAGAGATGGGAATAAATACTTGAATGAAAATATGAAGAAAAATGAAGAAAAACTGAAGAAAAATTATACTGAGTGATCTGAAATTTTAGAAATTTCAGAGTTCAATAAAAATCGGACATGCGGAGAAATACAGAATCAAGGGGATTTCAAGGGACTGGGTCTTGCCTAAAAATATGTTGTGGACGTCATATGATGGCATATAGAAATTGTCGAAGAGTCAAAATTTAAATAAAATCATAGTTAAATTTTAGATGGATATTTCAAGAAATTGTACCATAGAAAATTATAATTTATTGAATTTATATAAAGGTCTAGAGCCAGGGCACACACGTATGGAGGTTTAATCAAAGAGAGTAGCAGACTGATCCAGAACATGTACACTATGTGATCAAAAGTATCCGGACACGTGGCTGAAAACGATTTACCAGTTTCTGGTGCCCTTCATCGGTAATGCTGGAATGCAATAGGATGTTGGCCACCCGTAGCGTTGATGACAGCTTCCACTCTCGCAGGCCTACTTTCAATCAGATGCTGGAAGGTTTCTTGGGGAATGGCAGCCCAATCTTCACAGAGTGCAGCACTGAGGAGAGGTATCGATGTAGGTCGGTGAGCCCTGGCACGAATTCGGCATTCCAAAACATCCCAAAGGTGTTTGATAGGATTCAAGTCAGGAATCTGTAGAGGCCAGTCCACTACAGGGATGTTATTGTCATGTACCCACTCCATGACAGGCCGTGCAGTATGAACAGGTGCTCAATAATGTTGAAAGATGTAATCGTCATCCCCAAATTGCTCTTCAATGGTAGGAAGCAAGAAGGTGTTTAAAACATCAACGTATGCCTGTGACGTGATAGTGCCACAAAGAAAAAAACAAGGGGTGCAAACCCCCTCTATGAAAAACACAACCACACCATGAAACCATTTTGGACATCTGAATACTTTTGATCACATTGTGTATGTTCCATCTCAATGGATAGAAGTGATTAAGCAAACTCCAAAAACATTCACTGTTCAAGAAATGACAACTGATCATTTTTATCACTCAATTCACTGGATTAAAAATCAATGAAGTCCATTGTTACAAAAGATGAGGCAGGAAACCCCATTTCTTGGTGGATGATGTGGTGAATATGCACTGAAAAATCAACCTTTCCAGTACTATTCAAGGAAAAGCTGAATGAGAAAATACTTTCCATCAAAGTAAACTTGACTAAAATTGAAACAGGTGGACTATCCAATGTTAACCTTCAAAGGCTGTAACCACAAGGAGTGAAATTCACAACAGCAAAATATAAAAATTTACAGCAGCTAAAAGAGCTTACTCTACCAGTATACCATCTTCCCCTCCACCTTTTTCCTTTTTTTATATTTCCCGAGGTCAAATGCATCCCCAATACAAAGAGTAAAAACTAGTGTGATTAACCCTTGCCAACGCCGACAATATTCTTTCAAGAGATTAAAATGAGCGATGTGTTTGAAATTAATCAACTTATTTACAGTTTTTGTAGATTTTTTTCAGTAAATATTTCATTTTGTACACGTTTAATCTTAATATTAAAAAATTATTCCTTTTGATCATTGTTTTTTTCAGTGAATTAAATATGAATACATCTACGTGGTTTATGCTATGATTTTTTTTGGACATTGAAAAATGGTAAGTGCTTTTGAAAGAAGGTTAGGTATTCTGACTTTGCATTTGTAGTGTATATTTAGTACGACTTTGAAGACATATCTTTAAAGAGTACAACTCACTTTGTTGACAGAGGAAATTTCCATAATTATCTATTCACACTAATTTTAAGATGTTTTTTCTTCTTTTTTTTTCTTCCAATATTAGGGCATTGTCACTTACCTGATTTTTATTCAGAAACCCTCATTTAGAACATTTTAATACTTGTACACAAAGTAAAATTGCAATATATGATTATTTATATGTATTAGGCACATTATAAAATATGATTTAAAGGTTTTATGCAACAACTTGCCCCATATAGTAACAATGTTAATACATTCATCAATCAATGGTAAAAATCACTCAATTCACTTTTTCTGCATTTCTTTTTCATGTCAATATTTTCCTGCACATATAGGCACAAAAATAATAGGGGGGAAAATAAAAAATAAAAGAAAGAAAAAGAATAAAAGAAAATAAATAAATAAAAGAAAAAAGAAATAAAAGAAAATAAACAAACAAACAAATAAATAAATAAATGAAAGAAAAAAGACAAAAGAAAAGGAAAGGAAAGAAAGAAAATTAAAAGTTGCCAGCACTTAGGAGATAAAGTAATGTACTTACCAGGCCCCTGATACTGGTTCAGCTTCATTTCCACTGATGATAAATAATGGAAACAGTATTGAAAAAACACAACCACTGAAAGAAGAACGACCAATCCGAATGAGTATTTTTATTTTAATGAAAATCACTGAATATTTTGAAGCCACATATTAGTGATTCAACTCACCTCACAATATAAGAGCTGGGTAAAGAAGTAAACACAGCAAGAGGCAGGCCAAAGCCGATGAAATAGGGCCAGTTTGTTTCAATAAATGTAAGGCGTCGATGCAGTTCCCAGCCCATATTGAACCATTTATATTCGAAGGCATACAGTGAATATAACATGCACATATGTATCAAACATAGCAGCTCACCCAATAACACAATAGGCAGTAGACTTACTAACATACTCTGTAAAAAAGAGGAAAGAATAACATAAGTAAGAGAAGTTTCTGAAAACTCCTCACAGCTCTTGAATATCAAAAGAAAAGTAAATTTGAGATTGTCCATAAATCACAAAGTGCTAAAGAGAAGAAAGAAAAGGTAGTTTGAGGCAGCCTTGCACTGCATTACTATGGGGTTGGGGGGGGGGGGGGGGTCGCAGTTTAGTGCTACATAATGCTGATATTAATTTTTAAATTTTTCCACATTTGCTGAAATAATTCCTTCTATTCAGTGTTATACTAAAAGATTAAATAAATAACAAATTAAATGAAAAAAAATAATTAAAAAGCTATGATGTATACATTTTTACAATAAAAGGTTATAATTTTTCATCAATGGTATATTCATTGAATCTGTTAGATTAAGAAGAAAATATTAAAAACTGATCTATATTATTTTCTAGAACACAATGAAATTGGCACAATAGTTTTGGGGCCCAGATATCACCCATGTGGGCACGGCTTGTTAGAAATTTTCTCACCTATGTCACCTTCCTTCATTAAAAAATTGTCCCCCATCCTATTGTTGGGTGCAGTCCACATTGCCAATTAATTCTGACTTTAATTATAAATTTTAATATATAACACAAATTAAATTAATACAACCAATAGTTACTGATTTATAATTTATTTTTACTTATTGTAAATGGGGCTACATCTTGTTGTAAGAGTAACATAATTATTTATAGGAAGTTCAAGCGTACCTTATAGGTGATTTACAGGGGATTCTCAAAACACTCCAAATTTGTGTTATGTAATTTATGGGCGACCCCTTTTTGACTTACACGACATTGACATACTTTGATGCACATGAATTGATTTGCAATTCAGCAATTCGAAATGTTGACTTCATTAATTAGTGACTCAGTAATTAATACAGATTATGTAACTTTTACTAAACAGTAAAAGCTTAGCTTGTAGATTCCTGGAATTTATGTTTTCCCTCCACTTACAACAAATTGTCCATACTTTAACACTTTCAAAATTACAATTTCCTCCCTTTTGCACTCGCCCTCTCACTTTGACTGTAAAAATACAAAGGATAAGATAGCTAATGATCTTTTATGTTTGTTTGCACCAGGCCCTAGAAACGCTTAACTGTGTGTGTGCAGGGAAAGTCAGAATAACTCAACATTGTGGGCAAAATGTTATCACATTAAATTCTATGTTTTGAAATAAGGAGATAATTAGGTATGTGCTGCATGCATTTTAGACATTTTTCTTGTATTGCTTATGCATCTCTCATAGTATGACTATACAATTTCACACTTCCCTCCTAATTTTGCTACTATCTTGGTTAGTAATAATGCTGAGCAATTCTGCAACAACTGGTGGTGACTGCCTACATTTTTTCTTTTCTTTATAGAAAAATTGTTTGTTTGTCTTCAAAGATTATCACATACAGTGTATTATCTTGTAGATGGTAGGTGCAATTTGTATGCTATTTCCTTCTCTCTCGCAAACATGTTAACTTGATATTTCCCACTATTTTTAGTACTTTCTTCCTAGATACAGTAATGCATTCATTTTTACTCTACAATTGTTAAAAAAGGTATAGTGTTCATTTGATCATAAAATGGTTTAATAACAGAATCCTTGTATTCTAGAGAAAAATTAGAAAATTCTAGAATTAGTATATTTTGAAGTGGAAGGCCGCAGAAGCCCAATGATTTTTCATTAAATCTTAATGTTAATAATGAATGTAGGAGAATAAATGTTCAGAATTTTATAAGATATGGAACAGTAATTTCCCCCTATTTACGTATTCCCATGAATTACACTATTTTTCTCAGACCTTTGAAAAGTGTAAAAGAGGGTTTTATTGTAATAATATCTATGTAGTTGATCTCAATTAATACACACCACTTGTAAAGTAAGTGCAAATAGTTTTTTGAGTGGCACTATTTCCGAAATAATGCTTGTTTTAAAAATAAAAAACATAAAAAAAAATCCTTCGTACGTCTTCCGTCGGAGGGGAAGTAAAGCTGGCTGTCCCATGTTAGTAGATTTACTTGCATGTAAAAGATCCTCAAGCCTAAATGACGCCTCTGAGCTAAATTCAAAATCGCCTGTTTCTCGCCCAAGAAATACCTCCTTTCTCTGCTAGTTGATGAAAGGAGAGTGGCGAAATTTGCGTGGTCAGATGGAAGAGCGGGCCTGATGGCCCGAGTCTCGCCACGTGAAATAAGGCAAATTCAATTCAATTCAATTCAATTCAACATAAAAACAATCTATACCGTGTTTATATCGAATTTCCTAAAATGTTTTCTCTCAGAAACCAACACTTATGAATATTCATTAAAAAAGTTTAAAAATTACTTTTAGAAATACCATGGAAGATGAAGATGATCAATAGGAAATTAAATATTTTTATTTGATAGTGAATGGAAGTTTTAATAACATTAAATTAGTTTTCATAAAACATAATCAAGAATTTTTTAAATCGTAACACGTACCTGTACAAGAAATAATGCTTGCACTAGGACACTGAATAAAGAATCTGCAACTAACTTGCTGAGGCTTGAAAGCATCTTAGGTCGCCCACGACTGTAGCGATAAGCTGAATCAGCTATGTCCTGTAGAAGACCTTCATTAAGAAAATGTCAACAGTAATAACTATATGCATGTTTCATATTCCAAAACACTTCTGCTTTCTCTCGGTGCAAAAATTGGTACAACTTTACACATCATAAATAATAACATGACAAGTTAAAATTTAAAAGTATTTAAAATATTCACAGACTTCTTACCTGAAACCATAAACTGTTGACAATCTTACTCAATAGAAACAGAGGCAATACCCAAAAGGCTCCAAATGTCCAGGAAAGGAAAGGTTTCATCCACGCCCATACTGACCGACTTGTTGATGGTGAGTCTCCAAACAAAATTATTAGAGTTCTCTTCAGAGCTGGCATCAAGCCATAATCAAATAACAATATACTCAACCAAAACACACCTCCATTTAGCAAACAACATTGGAATGTTCGTGACAATATGGTTGATTGCCTGAAACAATAGAGAAAAGTTTAATGTAGGCAAAATCAATTGAAATTACTTTGTCCTCTACCTATATTTATCTATAGTGTTCTAACAGCTGATGTCATTTATTACTGGAAATCTAACAATATTTCAGTCCCCTTTGGCAGAGGTGTTTTCCTATGTACAGTAAAGAACTATACAATAGCAACCAATAAAAGTCAAGAGAGGATATTTTTGGTCCAAGATTTCAACAAAATTTATGAGTGAAAACTCATGTGGTCCGAACCTGTAATTTTTTATACCAGAATCATCATCATAATTACATAATATGTGTTAAAATAATTCTACCTTTCTCTCTGCATTAATATTTACTTTAAAGACACTAACGAAAAGTGCTTATGGACAGGGCGGCACACAGATTTCATAAGTTCCAAGACAAACTTTTATGAGCTTCCTCTCTTTCTTAACTAATAATTTTTTTAAAAAATAATCACAAGTACCCCGCAATGAGACCTATGCCATTTTTTTCAGTGTCCTTTCTTCTATGCATGGAAAAAATGTGGTGCAGTTTTTGAGAATTGTTTAAAAATTTTAATAAAATGCATTAATTTCAAGTTCAAATTACATGAAAATTGTTTCTAAAAACTTGAAATTTATTTAAATAAGTTTCTTTCTTCATTTTTGTGGTTTTGAAATGTTAACTTTCAGCAATTTTCGTAAATACGGGGAGATCGCCAAAAACGGGACTAACGCTATATTTTTTTAAATTTCCCTTCATACGTACGAGGAGAAAATTTTTAAAAAATTGGCGCCGTTTTAGAGAAAAAATGTTAAAAAAAATTAAAAATTGCCTATATTTGGCGCAAAATTACGCGAAAATACTCAAATTTTCGAAAAAGTGTACAGGTCAACAATAAGGTCATGTACAAAGTGTACATGACCTTATTTAAAAATGTCTTCAAGAAATACATTGCTTTAAAGAAAAAATCTATCATGAATATTATAATGTAGGAAGACGCCCCCAAAAAGTTGCACTTTTGCAATTTTCGAAAAATTTGAGATTTTAACGAACATGAGACCTGCATTTTTCTCTTAAGCGTCCTTTAGAAAAATCGTTTCTCCAATTCTGTAGTTTTGACATGTTCACTTTGTGGCATTTCTGAAAATGGCAAAACCGGACAATAGCCGAAAAAATGTAACTAGCACGATATTTTTTACCGTCCCTTATTACTAAACCTCGGAATTTTGGGCACCAAAAGTGATGATTTAGAAACCTAAAATAGATTTTAAAAAAAATATGAAATAAGGCACTATTAGATATGAAAGTGACGCTTTGGGCACTTTAAAATACATCGCAAAATGATTAAATTGGACATTTAGAAATCATTAGACATGAAAAGTTATGTTTCTGACATCTAAAACTGACCACAAATGGATTAATTTTTATTAATCGGGAAAGTCAAGTGATTTTACATTTATGAGAGTGACCGCGAGCATATAATTTCACTCACTTTCGTAATTAAATAGCACAGTATATAATCAAGATTCGAACCGATACACACGCACGCACGCACGTGCACACAGAAGAAAACTTGAAACGTCCCTTTTTACTTTCTAGGGGTTCAATACTTGGGCCTATTTTGTAAGATTTGCTTTTTCCAACTGTAGACTGCTTGACCTGTAGCATTCCTCGCCTGGATTGCATAGACGACACGCGGCGGCGATAAACCCCAACCTGTCAACTGCGCAGCTGCACAGGGAAAGGGTGTAATTGCCTATAAGAAGTGCGTGCTGATCGGAGACGAGCCAGAAACATTCTCTTTGCATTGACTTGCAGAGCTGCGTATGTTCGGTGTGTTGTGTGAGAGATTGCGGTGCGTAGTTGATTGCGTATTCGGCGATCAGTGAATATTCGCGTTTCGGTACAACGCATTTTAAAAATGAATGACATTATGATAATTCTTCAAAATGACATGTTTTACACAGTTTCAGGGAAAATCAAAATGAAAACAGGCGTCAACCGAGCGAAGTGGTTCAGTGCGAGGCGCGTTGGATTCGCAATCTGGAGGTCCGGGTTCGATCCTCGAGCCAGCCATTCTGACCGGGGTTTTCGTGGTTTCCCTCGGTCACAAGGCGAATGCTCGTATGGTTCTAAAAAGCCTTCGAACACCTCCCACTACCCCACCTAACACCATCATCCTAGTCATATCACCCCTCATCACCATACAAAATAATAATAATAATAATAATAATAATAATTATAATAATAATTATAATAATAATAATTATAATAATAATAATATCACCCCCTAATTGATTCAAGGCTAACAACTTTGTCTTAACCAAGGAATGCAGCACATGATTGATGATCTCCATAATTGAATTATTTCAGAAATCCGTCAACTGACATTTTTATTAAAATGGGATATGAATATTCTGAATGTCCTACTGTAAGCACACCGTTTAATGCAGAAATTCAACTGTGAAGCCTCACAAAAGGGATATATTTAATTTTAAATTTTCTGTGTAGTACAGAAACGCGTCAAGCGAAATGACTGGACGGCTTTCTGCAGTAAATTTCAAGTTCGTCTTGTGGCAATCCTGCTGATGTATTCATGACATGAAGGCCAACAAGGCAAAAGTATGTACGTGAGTGTGTGCCACAAAGGCGAGGCCAATAAATCCCCAGAGGAGGTTTACTCGAAGTTATTGCACGATTTGAAAACCGAAGTTTCTAGTGGAACTAAGCATCTGTTTCTCTCCAGTAATCTCTTCAGGGCAAAACAAAAATAATTCTATTGTGGGATTCCTAATGAATAATTGTGATAGAGAAACTTTCATAACTGTTCGTCACTACTTCCCAGTCAGGAGACACTCATTTTTACCGTGACCGTGATTTTGGGTGTATTAAACGTCTTGTTCGAAGAGGAGATAAACGAGTTTTCACACCAAATCAGTATGCTAAGATAATTCGAAAATCAAGTAAAACAGGACGCTTCACTGTTCACCAAGTAACAAGCGAGATGATGTAAAGTTTTAATACTTTGTGGACTCAGTTTCACAAAAGGATTGTAAACCCAGATGAAACTTCTGGAAGCGGAATTAAAAAAGGAGGCAAGATTCCGTTTACAGTATCCACATATAAAGAATTTTATTGCAGTAAAATCTGTTTAAACCGGAATCGATCGGGACAAAAAATTATGCCGTTTAAAGCGTTGTCCATTTTATGACCCTTGTTATAATGATATTTCCGTCCTTTCTTTCTGATACCCTCGCATGCCCTTGACCAAAGAGTGGCTAATGCCTGGCCGAAGAGTGACTAAAGTCAACGCGGGGCCGGTAGATGCATGAATACAAGCCGTGCTCGTGCACCTTTCCACGTTCAGAGCTGGGAGGGAGGGAATTCCCCTAGGGTCTACGCCTTAAAAGACTAGGGATCCTAAAGTCGAATCCTACGCTGACAACTGAAGCTTCTCGCCTTCACTGTGCGGCTGTCACGACTGCAACTCATCACAGAAAAATTAAAACAGACTAGTAGATGCATTCATTCCATGAAGACTAGCTCGCGTCTCTCTGCCAATTGCATGAAATTCGCAGAAATTCCGTTTTATGAAGGTGTTTCTTCCCCTCAGGATATGAAAATCCGTCCCGTTTCCGCATGGGACAGATTCCGTTTTATACTGTGTAAAATGCCATTTAACTTCACGGGCCGAGGAAATTTTCCGGTTAAGGTAGGTGTCCGGTTTAGACAGATTTTACTGGTCAACAAAGCTGACTACGGAAAAGTGGCTCCTAAGCATTTTATTGACGGTTTAACCTTCTCAACGTTCACATTGAAAAAATATAGTAGTGTTTCGGAGCTCCCTACAGTGCTAGCATGACTATTGCAAAGTTTTCCATCAATATCAAGAAAAGCAATGTCATGAAGAAATTGGACAAGTACTCTACAGGACGAAGATTTTTACTACAACCTCCAGTGGCCTACAACAGAAGATGAGTGTCGTCGAATATGACGTATTATAGATTTTGTAATATGTCGCAGGCTATACTCAGCTCATGCTGCGATACAATTTTATTCTTTTTAATGATAATCCGAAAAAAATTGCTTGAAAGTTTCGTGACAAGTTAAAATTAATAGTTACTGAAAAATTTTAGGGGGGTGGGATTTCCCTCACTTCCCCCTCTTTGATCCGCGCTTGTTTTAAGTTAAATAGAATAGAATTTAAAGCATAAAATTTTTGATTCTCTTTAGTTCTGTTTATTTTTTCTTTGATATGGTATTTGGTAATTTGGTAATTTTGGTATAACGTATAATGAGTTTCTATTTAACATTCCATTGTTTGAAAAGTCATAATTTTACTAAACAAATAAGTATTTTTATAGAAAATCTTATTACAGAAACCCGTCAAATATTTTTTTATATTTTTTATGACTAGAGTATAATTCTAAAGATTAAATACGAGCATCATTTGTGTCTAGGAAATGTTGGTAATTTCTGTACATTTTTCTAGGCAAAAATCTACAATAACATTAAAAGTAAAAAGCTTTCTTCGTTTTCCAATAGTTTGAAAACGTGCACTTGGAGGGTTTCTGAAATAAACGACTCAGTTCCACACGTTGGTCTCCCCAGGATATAATACAACTGGGCCTCGGAGAGACAAATGTGTTGCATTGTCAGTAGTGGTCCATATGTGAATAATAATAATAATAATAATAATAATAATAATAATAAATAGGCGTCAACCGCCTTTTTAGGACTTTTAGGCTGTATTAGTTGATTTCAGTAGATATATTTACACCCTCTATAGCAACCTCCTGAAGAAACTAAATCTACATTTGTCATTCTTATTTCATGTGTCTTATTTCATATATTTATTCATATATGAGGACATTTGAAGAAGAAAATTGGAGCAGGTTTGAGAAAAAATGCCTATGTTTCGTGCAAAATTACATGGAAACCGACACATTTTCGAAAAATTGAACTCGAACTTATTTAAAGTTCCGCCTGTAAGGAACAGATTTCATTAAGAAAAAAATCTCTATCTTAAATATTATAGTTGAAGGAAAATTCCCAAAAAATTGCGCTTTTTCGATTTTCAAAAACTCTGTGATTTCAACGAAATGAGACTTGCACCATTCTCTTAAGCGACCTTTACGCTATCCGAGGACAATGTTTGATAAAAAGAATTGAAACCATTTTTTTGGAAAATTTTGAAAAAAATTTTGAGACGTCATGTAAAGTACCCTCAAAAATCAAAATATTCACTTGAAACTCCCAAAGCCTCGACTTCAGATCGATAGGAGATTATCAATTATTGAGAAGATGGCTGAACGGTTTGGGCGCTAGGGTTGACCACAGACGGAGACAAACGTTTTGCCGTCAATCGAATTTTCGATATCAAGGTCCCTCAAAACATGGATTCTGGCTACACCACGTGTTAGAGGAAATAATTCACTACACATAAGAACAAGATTTATTCAGTTTTTCGTTAACAGAACCCGGCAATAGGAGTCTGCCGACACATCGCACTGCTTGATACGGTCGCGATATCTAGCGGTACGACCCAGAAAGACGCGAAATGCCATGATACATTCCATCGTGAAGACAGCCCCTGACATGCCACGCTATAAAAACCCAAGTATACGCTCCGAGATGTCATAGGATTTGAGGATTTGACATCGCGGGTTCCCGGATGGGTGACCGTCTGAAACCCCGAAGATATAACGGCGCCGAGCCCCTGGCCGAAGGGACAAATGGCAATGACTGATTACGGCTGACGATGACTGACTACGTTTAAAGGAGAATTACTCCCCTCCACGGTCAACGCCAGTACTTCGCTATCAATAGAACGTTGTTAAAACTACGTAACGTAACATGCCTATTTACAAAAGAACTTCTGTAAAGGGCAGCCATAAATACAGAATCTCGAAGAGCCCGCATTGTTCACTTTCATCACGCCTTTATTTAAACTCGCAATAGAGTAAATTTTAATCATATAATTTTGCATATAAATAATGATTTTTAAAGGGAGGTTTATAGTGTACTTTTCTTGCTTCGTACTTACATGAATCCACTGATAACAAGCGAACACTATCCAGTTGACGTAATGGCAAGCGTATCACAGAATAATCTCTCAAGGATAATTTAGCCAATATTTGTGAAATAAATGTGAACCATTTGTACGTGTTAATGATTGACCATGTCCCTCCCCTCCCAATGCGGTTTGACATCAATGGATAAAAAACCGCTCACATTACTGAACAGAGAATAATGTACTGAGTCGTGGGTGATCGAGTCATCCGACAGTAAAAAAAAAAAAGAAATATAAATTAAAGACGATCTTTTTAACTTGTTGAGCACTAATATATTTTCTTAGAATTTTCAGAAACATTTCACATTGAAGTATGACGCATTTACTTTCATGTCAGGAACGTTAGGTACATTACCTTGTACATTAAGAGATGTGTTGATTCGGAGAGAAACTGCGGTATAAATAGTATTACATAAGCATTACTAAATGCGAGAAAGTATATGCTGTTTTAGCATCACTAGTTACTTTTAAAACAACGATTGTTCAACTAATGTTCATTATTAGCAGTTACATTATACATTTTATCGAAACAATGTCTTTGATTATAAAAACACCGGGGCCAATTAATCACATAAAAATACTTTTTATATACAAATTAAAATAACGTATCACCAACGTTTTGAATCAATTGGTTCAGGATATTCTTCTGTGTAAATTTATTTTTGTATTAAAAAGTTGAAAGGTACAACTGTCTAAGAACAATTTAAAACACAATATTATTTGCAGAGTAATGTGTATATGTGGCGGCGATGGTGAAACGGTTAGCGTACAGGACTGTTGTACCCAAGTTGGCGGGTTCAAACCTGATCGAAGCCGTGGATTTTTGAGGGCGAAAAAATCCTTCGTACGCCTTCCTTCGGAGGGGAATGCCGGCTGTCCCATGTTAGTAGATTTACTTTCATGTAAAAGACCAAGCCTAAATGACGCCTCTGAGCTAAATTCAAATCGCCAGTTTCTCGCCCAAGAAATACCTCCTTTCTCCGCTAGTTGATGAAAGGAGTGTGACGAAATTTGCATGGTGAGATAGAAGAGCGGGCGTGATGGCCCGAGTCTCGCCACGTAAAATAAGGCTTCAATTCAATTCAATATATGCTTTGAAAATGCTAAAGGCATTATCTGATTTCATTAGGGTCCCTATGATCTTCATTTTGAGGCCCCTTGACACAGTAAGTAGTCTCTGGTGATTTTTTCTCTCTTTTCATTACGAAATACTATTTTCACAACACACTATCACTCCATAGTATTGTTGCATAATTAGCGGAACTCCATCCTTTTGCCAATCGAAGAGTCTTCAGAATAGGTTCATGTGTTCCCAATGAACTGATATTATTCACCACTGACGCCATCTTTATAAAATAAGGCCCAATGATACCTTCATAAGTAACACCTCCCAGACCATGACGCTGGGATTTTTCCACATTTTCCACTTTTCCAAATATTCCGTATTCGACTACCGCATCTGAATTCGAATGACACCAGTAAATACAATTATGTCTGTTTATGCTAACGGACAGATGAACCCTGTCTTCATTACTCCACACTAAACTCTGTTCCAATTGTGAGTCATCTCGTAAGTTATTGAGCTACTTTTCAGCAAACTGCAGGAGGGGATAAGGGTTATCTTCATTCAACATTTTGATGAGTTGCGGATGACATTGTTTCCGTTTATATCTTTGAGCGCCCGCTATAATGATGTTCTGGGAATTCGACTTGATAACACGTTAACAGCTAAGGCGTTCTTTCAGAAACAGAACCAATTCTGAGAAACTTGTGAGACAGTGAAATTGGATGTGATGCACAAATCAGCCTTTACCTATAAAACAGATCAGTAAGATCTATTTTAAAGTATTCTTTACACAGCTTTTAGAAATTAACTATTCTAAACTTAATTCCAAAGCAACAACTGTTTTTGACGATAAATCAAATAAACAAATTAGAGCGGTCTTATTTAGGGCAGTACATGGTGTACAGTGCACTACATGAGCGTTACCTACTAAACAGGGGCAAACGTCATACGTGTAATTACGTTATTTGAAATTTCACACATTCATTGGCAAAAAGTTATAAGAGTATATTTTTTACCCTCCAACATGCCCTAGGAGTTTGTGACATTTATTCAGACGCATCGTGCAGTATGTAATCTGTGTGGAATTTTCAACAGAATTGCATGCTTCAGAGTGACTCTGAAAGAAACTCGTAGTTCAGATCGTTTTGTGGATAACGAAAAATCTGTTTCAAGCCAAAGCCCCACGGATTACATAATTATGAGTAAATTCTAGTGTAATTATATTATAGTAAAATTAATTTTCGAGTAAGAACACACATACATTTTCAAACTTACAGGTCCTGAAATGAGCAGAAAAAATCTTTGTGGTGGAGATTTTGTGGTAATTTGTGCAATTTACAAGGTGGAAATATATATTTCCATTAAAATTAAACATGAGCATTGATACTGATTCTATAATATTAGGAACAAAATTTAAATTTATCTGAATACAAACTGGCTTTGGAAGTTTCGATTTCAGTTTGCCATTTAATTTAGAATACGTGCAACAAAATCCATTTCAGAATACGAATAAACCTAAACCTTGGGCTTAGTTTTATAAGAGAGCGTTTATGGGCCCATTACGTGCGGTTTTTAAACAAAAACTGCAAATTGATCGCCTCATTAACATACATACACCATCAAATTTTGCGCGGTTTTGTGCTCACTCGGTAGCCAGTGGACTGGTGTACAATGATTGACACTTTGCTTATATGCACCTCCCTCCCCCGATCTCTTCATCGCATTGGCTGACCAATCGGCAGCTGTGTGGACGGGCCCCTTATCTTTTATAAACCCGTGCGCAACCAACCTTCGCACATTTTTTAACACGCTTTGGTTGCGCAATATCATACTGACCAATTTTTCTTTTATGTTACAGGATAGGTCATAGACACCCGTATGGGTAGGAATGATTTCACCGCAGTGGCGTGAATGTGCATTGTACTTTCCATGACACTACACAAATTAGTTCGACCTTCGCGCATTTCGCCCTGGGACAGGTCGCACTATGACGGCTAGAACGTTGGCGGCTCCTGACAGTCGAGTATCTCTTGACTCCGGTTGCGGAAGCCTACGCTTTCAAGTACTCATAATATCCGAGTATTGAATGTTTCGATCATTTTATCAAAATGTTCGAATCGAACATCCTTATCATTGCCCAGGAAATTGCTGATAACATTCCTGAATGAGTCACAAGGTGAAAGTTCTACGACAGTCTTTTTTTACTAAAGTTAACATTCTTAATTAGTTGGCAAATATATCGGCCGCCGAAAATGCTTTCCTTAACATTTGTCTCGCACGCGTACCTTTTTTTTTTTTTTTTACTTCAGTTCGTTTGTCATTTTTGCACTGAACATAATGTTACCCCAAAACAAAGGCATACTGGAGACATATTTCACTTCTGGAGGAATTAGCTGTTGGCGGTAATAGTATTTCAGTATCCTTTCACGTGCACGCGTTATATATAGAACTGCCTAAATTTTTATTGAAAAAATTTGTTTACTTTCTCCCTACAGAGTAGAGAGAGTAGAAGTAATGTACTGCTGCGCGAAAAAACGCCGAATTTTCGGCAGAAAAACTCTTATTACTGGGCCCTGGTAACGAAAAAGTGGATAAACCCATTTGCTAAATTTAGAAAAAGTCTTCTTTCACGCGGTGTAGCCAGAATCCATGTTTTGTGGGTCTTTCATACCGAAAAATCGAATAACGGCAAAACGTGTCTGTCCGTCTGTCTGTGAACATCGCTAGCGGCTAAACCGTTCAGCCGATTTTCTCCAAGATTGAGATTCCCCTATCGATCTGGCTGATGCCACGGGACCTAGGATTTGAAACTGAAATTTTAATTTTGGAGGGTACACATGAAGCCTCTGAGACATTTTTCAAACTTTCAACAACAACAAAAAAAAAGGCTCAATCGTAATTGATTACATTTTGTTGTTGGAGAATGTAAAGCACGTTTAAGAGAATGGTGCAGGTATCATGTTCATTGAAAATCTGGATTTTTCGAAAAATGCAAACGTTCAACATTTTTTCGGAGTTGTCCTACAACTACAATATTAAAGATAGAAAATTTTTCCCTTAATTAAATCTGTTCCTTAGAGATAGATTTTGAAACAAGGTCAATACAATTTTCCGCGTAATTTTGCGTGAAAATGCGGGGGAGAAATTATATGGTGTTTAGCACCACTAGTGTATGCAGCGAAGCCCTAAAGAAGTCAATGACGGCAGCAATATGACATGACCTAGTTTCAGTTTCATTATTATTATGATCCACAAGGTGCTCTTTAAATCACAATTACTGGATCTGTTGGAACAACACATATTTAATTCTTAAAAATAAAGTTAAACAACATGCAACATAACTGGTATTAATTTTCAAGAAGATGATTGAAAGAATTGGATGTTCGCTACACACTGAAAAAGGCAGGATAGAGGTGGTAAAAGAATGGAAACGTGGGTGTACCAATAAGCAGAGAGAGTAAATGTTTTCAAATGTATCTGAACTCATTCAAGGTAAATAACTTGACAGGATAAAACCAATGAGTTGGCATCAAGAAAATGTCATAAAGCCAAACTTTCCTTCCATGTAACCAATAATGTGTTTGAAAATGTTCTTTGGAAAACCTTCAATATCATTTTTTTCTCTCACACTAGAAAGAAAAAGTGTTAATTCATAAACAGAATATATTTAATCAGAAAATTATTTTAGGATATGAATTTTTAACAAGAAAACAGAACATGAAATTAAAATGTCAAACTCAATCAAACTCTTATTTTTTTCTGAACATAAATATTATATATACACACATATATATTCATACACACACACTAGGCTGTATCGAAAAATCTAGATGTCAATGGCTTAGCTAGCAAAGGCAAAATAGTTTTCATTGCAAAAACAATATTGGCACCAATATAACCATTTTTAAAATGGGTATAGGGGTTCCACAAATCCCAAAAACACCTTTTTTGGGCTTTCTTCATCACTTTTTAGAAAATCACGAACAAATATTATTTAAAGTTATTTTTAACAACATACTTTTGGCTGAGGCGATGCCCACGTAACCCCGCAACAATTTTATGATCCACATTACTTATTTCACAGTGTCCCACAACCTAAGCAATGGGATCGAATATGGCCAATTTTACGTCAAAACCGTAGAACTCGAGCCTTTTCAAATTATCATATCTCCGTAAATTTTTACCCCAAATACTTTAGATACAATTAAAACAATACAAAGAAATTTGCTGCACACAATTCAACTATTTCACTGCAATTGTCTAAAATTGCGCTGTGCGCCATCACTATTAAAGACCCACAATTGTACCTCACTGCAGTATCTGATTTTTTTTTATAAAAGAGGAAAAAATAGCTCATGGGCTATTATAATAATTATATATAAATGTCATATAGTACATTTTAAAGTCTAGTAAAATCAAAACCAGTTTGATTATCTACAAATATGTTCAATGCAAATTATTATTATTATTATTATTATTATTATTATTATTATTATTATTATTATTATTATTATTTAAGGAGGAGGAAAATCCTTTATGGATACCAGTGAAGCTGGTGATGTCTGACTCCCAACTAGGTTACCGACTAAAAACCTAACCTCCGTCTGTTAAACCGTATTCTCTCCCACGCGGAAACCGTCGTTAGACATTACTTCACGCAGGATATTGGCTGGTAGTAGATGCTCTACTTCCTCTGTCTTAATTCTTTCTTCTTCATAATACTAACTATGAAGTTCTCTATGGTTTTCCATTTCTCCAGCGAGCTCAGCATCATGTCGACCATGTTATATGGATTTATAACTTGTTGGAGGTTGGAATTACAAACCTCTCGTTCCGCGTCCCATGCCTTGCACTGGAATAGTGTGTATTCCGCATCATCTATGTCTGTGTGACAGAGAATACATGTGGGCCTCTCTACGATCCTGAAATCGTAGAGGGATTAATTAAATCCCCCATGTCCCGTAAGAGCCTGGGACATGTAATAACCCACCTCCCCAAAACTTCGGCTAACCTATCTTTCGATGTTTGAAATAAACCGATGAGTCCATCTGCCTTTCACATCCCCAACCCATCTTACTTGCCATTCTTCAAGGAGCAACTTCCTTGCTTCAGCTTTAACACACTCAATTTGCTTGGGAGGGAGATGACTGTCTGCTTGTGCTAGAAGGCGATGTATGTCCTCTTTCTTTCCATGGCTTTTAAGTCGATAAGTGGTGTACTGGCCAATACCAGCACTGTGCAAGTAGACACTGTGCGGTAGGCACACGCCACCCTCAAGGCCATTCGTCTTTGTACTTGGGCAGACTTGTGTCTGATAGACAGCTTCTCCAGCGAACCCGCCCAGACTGGAGCTGCATACAACAACTGTGAGTGAACTGTGCCAGATATCATTCTTCTCTTGGCTTCTCTCGGTTCACCGACATTCGGTAGCATTCTTGCGATGTTAGCTCCTGACCTCGCCGCCTTCTCTGCCATCACATTTATGTGGGGCCCGAAGCTGAGTCTATGGTCTATTTCGACTCCTAAATATCTTATCTGGCGCTTCCAGTTGATTCTCTCCCCTCCCAATCGGAGATCTGGGTAGTGAAAGGCCCTGCGTTTCGTGATTAAGACAGATTTGGTTTTTTGCACTGTTAGTTGTAGCTGTCGTCTATCTAACCATCTTTTAACCCTAAACAGCGCTTCGTTCACTCTCAATTCGAGGAGTTCAATGTCAACGTTGTGGCTTATTATTATCGTCAGCATAGCCTATGAGCTGCGTATCTTTCGGCAGGTTAATACTTAGAATATAATACACGGCATTCCATAAAAATGGCCCGAGTCTGGACCCTTGGGAACACCGCACGTCACATTCTCTTCTATCCTGATACTGTCCACATAAGTTATCGTCCTTTCATGGAGGTAGTCTTCAATAAGCCTTGAGATATTCCGGAATCATCTTGTTAACTAACACTTCTATAATGTCCTTCCACCTAGCGGAGTTAAAGGCGTTTCTAATGTCAATTGCCACGAGCGCGCAGAATCCCTTCTTGCCGACTCCTTTATCGATTACTTCTAGGATGGCATCCGTCGAGCGGCCTCTCCGGAATCCATATTGCCTGTGAGAAAAGCATATGAGTCCCTCAAGCCTAGAGAGTATTAAACCCTCACGCAGCTTGCCCATGCTGTCAAGGAGGCACAGTGGTCTGTATGATGACGTCTGATCTACCGGCTTGTTGCCCTTTCGGAGAGTATCAGTTTTGTCTCTTCCACGACTTGAAGTATATCCCATCCTCAAGGCAGCGGTTATAGATAGCCAAAAGGCATTCCAGATACTCCTGTGCCACTATTTTTAGTATTTCACAGAATTCCATCGAAATCTGGGGCCTTCCCAGTTTTCATGCTTTTCACCGTTCTCCTCAGTTCGTCTATCGTGAAGTAATCTGCTGCGTCAACCGTGAAGTCGCTCTGTCTTTGTCTCGTCCAAGGATCTCTAGTGGGAAAGAGGTCCCTGACAGCTTTTCTCATCCATTGTGGGTCATTCAACCCACGTATCTTCCAGTCCATCCTGAATTTCTTATTTACTATTTTATAAGCCACGCCCCATGGGTCGTTATCTATCTGTTCTAGGAGCTCTTTCCAGCATCTGCCTTTACTTCTTTTTATTTCTCTCTTAAGCCGTTTGGACAGTTCTTTATACTGTTCCCTGAAGTGCAGATTCCTCTTGGCCCTTGTCGCTATTCTTCTTGACTTGTTACAGTTCCTCCGTAGTTCGGCTATTTCTGGTGTCCACCAATACATTTGCTGTTTCCTCTTCGGACATATACGTCTAGGCATGGATGCGTCGCAAGCTGCTACTACTATTTCCTCCATTGCCTTGACCATATCCTCAAGCGTTTCTGCCTCTTTCGTCCAACCCATGTTAACCAGCAATCTGGATTCTTGCAAGGAGCGTTTTGCCTTGTCTTCATTCAGTTTTTTGGGATTCCAAAGTGGTCTTCCTTTATATCGCGTTTTGACATGATGCAGTCCCTCCGTTAATGGAGTCGAATATCCTATGTACCGATGGTCACTCAGGAATTCGTCGTCGAGCACTGACCAATCAGTGATGCCTTTAGCTAGCTTGGTGGAGCTTATTGTCAAATCCAAAATAGATGCGGCTCCACGTTGAAAGGTGTACTCATCCCCACTATTTAAGATCAGATCATTTCTTGCAATGCATTCACATAGGTTCCTCATCTATCGGAGCGCGTCTCTCCCCATTCGGACGACTTACCGTTGAAATCGCCTGCCACTAATACCTCGCGTTTAGACGTTTTCAAGCTAGCCTCCAGCTCATCGATATCTTTCTGAAAGTTTTCTAGCGTATCATTCGGTGAAAAATAGCAGCTATAAATTCTCATATTACCCACTTCCAGCCATACAAACCCGTATTTCGTTCTCTTGTGGTTCCTGATATTCAGCATCTTATTATGTATTATTATGCTGGCTCTTCCAGTAGCATCCTGATACCACATGTACCACGTGTTTTTGTCGGTTGTCGGTTGTTCGCTAACAATCAACAAGTCCACGTTTCTTTCAGTTGCAACTTGTACGCAGATCTTGTGCTAATTTGCTCCTTCCTAGGTTAACTTGTAGGAACCTTATTTTGTCGCTTACTTGTTTATTTCGGCGTTGAATGAGGAACATTTTCTGTTTCCTAGCATGTGGCCACCATTTAGATTTTTATCCTTCATATGACACATTTGGGTGTCTTGCTGCAGTCTTTTATCTGATGCCCTGTTTCTCCGCACTTGTAGCATGTATTTCTACGGTCAGGGCCCGGGCAGTTGCTGGATATGTGTCCAAAATCCAAGCATTTGAAGCATCTTGTTACTTGTTGCTTCTCGCGCATCTGGCAATTGTCCCATCCTATCATTATTTTACTCTTGTCATTCTTCAGTAGTTGTGAGGCTAGGTCTGTAGGTAGCAAGACTGTCGCTGTTTGTGTATTGCACTCTCCCCGACTGCCTTTACAAGTGCATTCTTAAATGATGTGTTCCCTTCTTTACCCAGGACAATTAGTAAATCCTGTTTCTGAGTTCTTATTTTCTTAACAATTGTGTTGTGGTCTTATGTATCGACTGCTCTTTTCATCTCTGTGAGGATATCAGTATATGTCTTTCCCTCTTTGGTAGTGATTTTGATGGCCTGGTTCAGGGTTTTATTTCTTGGCCTGTTTTGATCGGCTTTCACTTTCTCTTTTCTATTTTTTCTCTTGCCTCTTTCTTCTTTTGCTCCGGTGGCTTCAGCCATCCTTCATCTCCCTCCACCCCCACTTCCTGCTGTTCTGAGGCTTCACAGGTTACATCTGTTGACTCTACCACAGCCTTCTGTTTTTCTTTCTTCCCTCTTATAACGTCTTCTTCTGGTGGGCTGAGTGCCGCTCTTTTTTTCCTTTGAGCCCGTTGTGGGTACTGCCTTTTTTCTATGCTAGTGACCTCTTCCCGTTTTACTAGGGATTGCATAGCCTTTTGGAACTGTCTTCTCTTCTAGGACATCCTGCCATCTGTATCTTGACGCTTCGATGTTAGAACGGGCTTTAGACATAGCTTCCTTAACGCTTACCGGGTTATTTTTTTGCATATACGCATCCATCGTCTTGAGGTTTTCGTTTAGGCTATCAATGATAGTTGTCTGCTGTTCTTCCAGTTGTATGGTCTTCTATTTATTCATCAAAACATTCGAAGTCATTTCTACTGCGGGTCCTTTTCCTGTCTCAGGTCCTAGTCTCTCCCTCGCCGTGCCATCTCGTTCCGCAGTTGTACTTGGATTTCGCTCCCGCTAGTCGGTAGGTATCCCTGGAGTGGTTGGGGTACTTGGAGGCGATCTCCGCAGCTTTGACCTCCCAGAAAAGGGGTTAAAACCTGCATGCTCTAGGCTTTCGCTTGTCGCAGTATAGTATTCCAGAGACGCCAAGCGGTCCACGTCTCTGAGATTGCATTCGCTGGTTGACGACCTCCGGGGGCCTGCTTGCCCACCCCCGGCTGCCGGTACTGAATTTGAATTAATGCCTTATTTTACATGGCGAGACTCGGGCCATCAGACCCGCTCTTCCGTCTGACCACGCTCCTTTCACCAACTAGCAGAGGAAGGAGGTATTTCTTGGGCGAGAAACAGGCGATTTTGAATTTAGTTCAGAGGCGTCATTTAGGCTTGAGGATCTTTTACATGCAAGTAAATCTACTAACATGGGACAGCCGGCTTTACTTCCCCTCCGAAGGAAGGCGTACGAAGGACTTTTTCGCCCTTAAAAATCCACAGCATCGATCGGGTTTGAACCCACCAACTTGGGTACAACAGTTCGGTACGCTAACCGTTACACCATCGCGAAACTGGTTACCCGTTACACCACCCCGCGGTACTGGGGCTCCGATCCCCTGCACCGTAACGGTTGAACCTTCCATCGTGGGTTTCTTTTCGGGGTCACCTTCCCCTGGCGTTTTAACGCTGCCGCCAGTGTCTGGATTTGGTCCACGAGTGGTATTTTATTTCCCACCTACCCTCGACGTGGCCGGCGTGGCCGGTAAGAGCATTTCCCGATACGCCACCTGGGGACGCGTCCGAAAGGAAACCAGCTACTCCCACGGAATTATTATTATTATTATTATTATTATTATTATTATTATTATTACTATTACAGTGAATACAGAAATCACATAAAACAGTGGGTCGTTAATAGTGAAGACACGGCGCAATTTTAGTCTATTGCAATAAAATACTGTGCGAAGCAAATTTCTTAGAGACTTCAAATTTCAATCTTATCTAAATTACAAGAATTTGGAACAAAATTATGGATCTATGGCCTTTTGAAAAGTGTCCACTTCTATGGTTTTAACGTAAACTTGGCCACATTCGTCCTAATGTGGGACACAGTGAGTCCAATATGTAATGTTTGATGATCATAAAAATGTTGCGGGATAAGGTGGCCACCAGCTCAGGCAAAAATACATTGATAAAAACCACTTTAAATAATATTTATTCTTAATTTTCTAAAAAGCAGTGAAAAAAGATGAACAAATGAGGTGTTTATGGGGCATTTTCTTCCAATTACGCCTATTTTGAATTGCGCGGCAACGGCGGCGAGTAACGGACGTGACAAGGGAACGAGTCAGGCGCGAGAAGGCGGCGAGACGGGGCGAGACGACGGCAGTTGCAGTGTGGAACAGAACTCTAAGGAGAGCGGAGCGATGTTGGTGCGCGCGGTAAAAGAAGGACAAAATTAAGTTAAATAATGTTAGGGAAGTTATCAAGAAGTGAGTTAAGTGTGACAGTGGTAAATGTTAAATAGCGCAAGCTGGTGATCGTGGTATTGGTGTCAGGAACAGTAGTGGAAAAAGGGAAGAACTGTAAGCCGCGTGGCTGATAACGGCGTGGGTAGTTACCACGTGCCGGCATTATTAGAAAAGGAAAGCGGAGGAGAATTGGTGGATTGTGCCGCAAGAAAGCATCGAGATAAACTGCCAGGGATAGGCGGACAGTAATATAGAAGCAGTGCCTACTCGATTTGGAAGACACGTGCAACGGTCGGAGTTGAAGCAGAGGTATTGTGTAACCGCTGCAGGGGGCCGGTGCCGCGAGCGTCCACGCCGTCAACCGTCCGAAGGGGCGCCGAGTCGCGCCGAACGCCGCCGATCGACGCAGCCGTTGGGAACTATCCGAGAAGGAATGAACTATTTTTGGTGTTCAAGGTATTTTGAAATCTAAGATCATGGGTATAGTTTTGGTACCAAAACAGGGAGTAATGAGATTGAAATCGTTGTACTAAATGTGTGATTTCAGTAATAAATTGCTTGTTTGTTTAAAGAAAATTATAATTGAGTTTTTCCAATGTTCTTGTCAAACCTTACGAGGCCCATTCACGAACCACGACACCTGTCCTTTCTAAAAATAAATGTAGTGTGAAAAGTACCGCAAACGAAGGTACGTCACAATATATATGTGTGTATGTATATATATATATATATATATATATATATATATATATATATACATACACACATTACCCATATATATATATATATATATATATATATATATATATATATATATATATATATATATATATATGGGTAATTCCTCGCCAACTCCACATTGCATCACACCAACCCATCTCAGATCGAAAAATTAAAGTTATTTTCTTATTTCTTATGCCAAGATAAGCCCAAATTTAAATTTTCAACCATTTCCGATGTAAATAGCGTTTGTGAGAACAATTATCGATTTTTCGCGATTTTCAAGCATTTTACAGCATCCTTTTATAATTAACCATTATTTCGATATTTTTTAATGAAAAAATATGTTTAAACTACTATTTTTATAGGAAATTTTCCGCAGAATTCGAATCTGTTAATGAAAATATTGAATTTTTTTTCTTAATATGACAAAAATTGAAATTTATGATTTTTATTACTTTATTTTCAAAAATTAATTTTAGTATTACAGTACAATTAAAAAGTTAGTTTCTTATGCTTAAAGTACGTGAAAATAAGTGTACATTACGGTACAGGAAAAATTTTTTTTGGGAAATAGTGTTTAAAAGAGTTAAACGCAAGAAATACAATAAAATCTCTTTTCTAAATGTATTTTATCATTTTTAAATAACCTGTTAGTATTTTCTACTACTTTTAGACTGTTTGGATGACTTCGGTGGTGTAAAACAGTTTTTAATAAAATGTGCGTCCTGAACTTTTTTGGGAAATACGTTTTACATGAGTTAAAATTTTCGATTTTTATTGTTAAAGCAGATTAAATTATAAATAGTACAAACAAATTTATAAATAGGCACTTAAAAACTTTTTGATAAAAGTTTTCATTTATTACAATTTTTAGTTGAATAATAAAACATTGTTATTTATAAAATTATTAAAATTAATCTTTTATTTTCTTATTTCATTTTCTTGTTATTAATTAAATCAAACACCAAAGAACAGTGTTCTTTAGTACTTATTGTTTTACATTGAATAATATGCTCAGAGTAAGGAACAAATTCATGCAAATTGCGAGTACCCGGAATTGTAAATACTTTTTCAGTTTTGTTTCGATTCCGATATTCATCGACTTCAGCTTTTCTAATAATTTCACAATGGATGTTTTTAATATGTGCTTTACAAAATTCTAATAATTTGTCAATATCTGTGATTTGATTTTGACGACGTCTACGCAAGCTTTCTTTTGTTGCCTCTCTCTTAACAGTTGCACCCACTCCATCGTTCTCCGTTTTCCCATGAGAGGTAGCAAAAAATGTCCAGGTAGCATCAATACTATACAATTTTGTATGTCTACTGAGATGTAATAAGTTATAACAATTAATAACATTATAATAACATTCCTGCAGTTAGAAACACTGCTCAGGGCCCCTATATTTGAAATTAGCTTGCGATCACGCGCCAGATTCTGAACATAGCCATGTATAATTTAAATGTTTAATACGTTCATAGGCCCCTATTCCCCAACATTTTTTTACTTTTTCTATGGCGTACTGAGTATTTCTTTCAATTTCGTACAGTATCATGAAGAGAGGTATTTTCTTCCGATATAACGATAAAAATCGATTAATTTTTCACGATTTTTTAAAATTTTAACTCATGTAAAACGTATTTCCCAAAAAAGTTCAGGACGCACATTTTATTAAAAACTGTTTTACACCACCGAAGTCATCCAAACAGTCTAAAAGTAGTAGAAAATACTAACAGGTTATTTAAAAATGATAAAATAATTTAGAAAAGAGATTTTATTGTATTTCTCGCGTTTAACTCTTTTAAACACAATTTCCCCAAAAAAATTTTTCCTGTACCGTAATGTGCACTTATTTTCACGTACTTTAAGCATAAGAAACTAACTTTTTAATTGTACTGTAATACTAAAATTAATTTTTGAAAATAAAGTAATAAAAATCATAAATTTCAATTTTTGTCATATTAAGAAAAAAAATTCAATATTTTCATTAACAGATTCGAATTCTGCGGAAAATTTCCTATAAAAATAGTAGTTTAAACATATTTTTTCATTAAAAAATATCGAAATAATGGATAATTATAAAAAGATGCTGTAAAATGCTTGAAAATCGCGAAAAATCGATAATTGTTCTCACAAACGCTATTTACATCGGAAATGGTTGAAAATTTAAATTTGGGCTTATCTTGGCATAAGAAATAAGAAAATAACTTTAATTTTTCGATCTGAGATGGGTTGGTGTGATGCAATGTGGAGTTGGCGTGGAATGGCCGAGATCGCTAAGGCAGTGGTGCCGGAGTGGTCTCGGACCAGAAGATCGCGGGTTCGAGTCCCGCCTCGGGCATGGGTGTATTTGTGTGTTTGTATGAGTGTGTCGTCCTTTCACCCCTCATTATCATCATCATTTCATCTTTCATACCCCCAGGACTAACAACCCTGGGGGATAAAAATCGGATCCAGCTTAATGCTGGTCCCCCCAAAGAAGTGTTCGCAAGCACCTGCCACCGTGATATTAAATGAAAAACTGAGCCACGGTAATTGCAGGTTGCTTGCCCTGCGTGGTCCTAGTTGGCCGAAACGAAAATAATAATAATATATATATATATATATATATATATATATATATATATATATATATATATATATATATATATATAAATTTTAAAAGTAAAACATCAAAAAGCATCTAAACAATATTTCAATAAATACTACACTACTCCACGTACTAATTTTGCAATTAGTGAGTTTTAATCTCAACTACAAAGAAATTTTTAAAGTATTATATTTTCAAAATATTTTAATTATTATTACACTAATTCACACATGTTATATTGAAGCCCTTTTATCGTGGTATAAATAAGTTTAATCCTACACATTTTAGAGGATGGGCAAGGCCTTTCAGGAATTGCTCATGTTCTCAAACTTCATCCCAATATTGCACTGAGATTTAGAGTTCGAACTGATAAGGTCCACAAAATCTAGTTCAGTTTATCACATTAGTTAGTTTCCAAGTCAAGAAGGAAATCAATTTCCTATTTTACTAATAAGTGAAACAAAGCAAACTAGGAAAGGTAAGATTGAGTTTGGTTCTGACTGTAATGACATGTACTAAGTGACCAATGAAAGTGGACCAGCTACAAATTTCACTAGCCCAGATCCATCATCTTGCCAACATTTGCAGTTTCTGAATTACTGCTTGTCATAGACATGGCACTTTTTGTAGTTAATTTTTAGTGAGACCAGAATTATTCATCGTCTGCACTTCTAAGTAATTGCTGGAACTCATTTGATAGTAGGCTGAGCAGACCTAGCAGGCTTTATTGAGTAGAGGTTTTTCTAAAGGTTAGATATCCTTGGGTGATCCATCTCAGTAGTAGAGTGCCTTACCGCTTGCACAAACATAACGTGTTGATTATCAGCATCAAATGTAGTTCAAGGGGCAGTCACCCCCAGCCAAGGGCTATATAGGCCAAAGCAGCATTACTTTGATGATCTTACAGGAACTGATGCTTCCAAAGATGTCATGATGATCTTGATTTCTTGTTTATTTGTTTGTTTTCACCAATACAGGAAGTTTCTTTTCTTAATAACCCAGTAGTTATTCTGCTCTATATACCACTTCCAGGCTCTGTAAAAAATTGAGTGGATAACTTTGCAAGGGGAAATGATGAATGTCACCTATAATTAGAGATTTACCTTCCTCCAGAAGAGATTCTTTCTACTCAGTGTAATAATTTAGGATGTAAACATATTAAAAATACTGTCTGTTACATTTTCCAGTCTTTTGTCAGAGAGGTCACTATAAAATTCATTCTTCCTCTCATAAAGAGTGGGTGGATAGGAGGCAGATGAAATTCACTATTTAGTTAATTGCAAAAAGCTTGTTTACAGATCTGCATTATAGAACAGAATGTAAAATGTAGAGCAAGAGCAAATTAAATGAAAAGCAGAGAAGTACTCCAGGACATGTGTTGTTTCATGGACCAATCTGTCTTTTCTCTTTCAAACTAGGGAAGAAAATAGCTAATTAGTGCAGTACATCAAATAGATGATCAACCATGATGAACAAATGACCACACAAATACACCTGTGATGTATGTGGCTAGATTCGAAAGATCATAGAGAGGAATGAACAATACAGAATAAATGGGGAATTGGATTGTATGACACACGGTCAAAAGAATATAATTCAATGATAAAAAAATTCCCCACTGAAGTTAATAGAAGTTCCCAAATGTGTCTTAATCATTCAAAAGTGGGTTCCTTAACATTCCTACTGCGCATGTTTCCAAGTTTGTCCACATAGCAATAATTACGACGTAACGTATTCTTCACGAAACGAGAGAATTAAGTGGATGTAAACGTTGCCACGTAAGTAGGCAGTTGCCGATTGGTCGTAAGTCCGCAATACACATTCCTGCTTTGACTTATTTTTTCAAATAAACGGGTAATAAAATGCTTCCATGAAATTGAAGTAAACGCCCTCAATAGACAGGGGTAAACAAAGATACATACCAAGCGAGGAAGTAGTTTCGACGCAATGGCGGACGGCGTACATGGTTAGCACAGAATGAAATCATTTGTGTTGAATGAATGAGTGTGAAAGGCTTTTGCTTTAATGCCAAGAGAGGTCGTTTAAAATTGTGAACGTGCCGTGACGGTAAAATGTAGTGCATTTCGAAGTGTCATTACTAAGCTGCGGATTTTTGCATACTTGCCTATTTTTAACCTTCTACAAAAAACGCAATCCTTTGGGTTACATATTCATTTTGAGTCATTGGGAGTATTTTATGCGAATTTTAAAGTGCCTATAAATGCCTACTTCACCAATAATCTATTTTATGTTAAATGCCTAAATGTTTTCAAGTTTCGTATTGATCAAAATACAATTATCCTTAATCAAATGTACATGTTTTCGTTTTTATCCTTCAGAGCATGATTGGAAAGACAGACAAATCGAATACATATCGATAAATCTATGTTGCGTTTTACTGCCACCACGGTGTGGGTATTTCTCATTAAGAAAGCCATGCAAAATTATTGGTGGTAGTAGAGTTGAATGCACTTCCGTGCAATTAACGAGTTGAAATTTGACGAAGCGAGTGGAACCGTGAGCATATTTAACTCCACAGTTACATTGTTTTGCAATCTTGAAAGTAAGGAGTCCCATAAATAATTTACAGACAATTGGCATAAACAATTCTTTATTTCATGAGTCTCGTCATTTTTCTAGCAACAGTTTTGGAGATATATTGTGTCCCATCATCAGAGTCAACATTGGTAGTAAAGTGAATTCACTACACTGCCGATGTTGACCGAGTACAACACGGCTTCTTGCTTGTGCATGACCTTACTTTCATACTATGAGCTCTCCCATCTTTTGCTTAACGATGGGGACAATATATCCCCGACACTGTTGCGAGTAAAATAACGAGATTCATGAAATAAAGAATTATTTATGTCAATTGTCAATCAATTATTGTTGGAACACCTCCCTGAAGATTACAAAAATACCTTATTCTAGGACAGGCTAATTCCAATTCTTCACTTACATTTTTATTCGAATGAAGAAATGCTTAAGGTGGTTAGAGCGAGATAAGTGTTATGTTTAACATGCCTTTTTTATTGTATTAATCTAAAGATGAGAGGTTCTTCTATGTTCTGGTAGAGTTTGAATCGATTTTACCGTCCAGTTTTTGCGCAACGAGACCGTAAAGTTTGTTGTTTTAACATGGGCTCTTATGGGGACCTGAGAGATCAGACCTGAAATTTTAAAATTGTGAGAAAATTAACTGTTGAACATGCTTTTAAAAACTTTTCTTTTGGTAGCTAGTATCTCGAAGAATCAACATGGGCAATTTGAAGGAAATCTACCGTTTCAAATGGGAGAATTTTGCAAAATTATAAGCCTAAATCAGTCCAAAGGGAGACGTTCGCGCGCTTTCTAGAGGGTCGGGACAGTGACGCGCATCTCGGCAACACCGCGCGCTCAACGCGCTTCATTCAAATCGAGTGACAAAACCTTAGAGAGTTCGTACATTACTCTGGATCTTCTGGGATCAGTTATGATATCATCACTCCTGGAGAACATTGCGTTTGATAGAGAGTTCGTACATTACTCTGGATCTTCTGGGATCAGTTATGATATCATCACTCCTGGAGAACATTGCGTTTGATAGTAACCAGATATTCAGAAAATTGGAATTTTATGGATATAACGATTAGTGCGATTTGAATGAAATTTTAATTCAATTAATATTCCCAATGACTCACTTTGATACTACTCCCTGAGAAAATGGGTGATCTCGAGAGTTTATAGAATTTTTTAAACATTCAGTACAGTATTATTATTTTGTTTTGTTCCGTACGTCAGTTTCTTGCTCCTGAACAATGATTATTTATTCAATTATTCGAAAATTATTCATATTCTCTTTTTTTATGGTGGAGATACACAGTGGATTGTCATTGTCTTTTGTACCACAGATGCTTTCACAGAACTCAAAGCAACAATCTTTAGCACAGATCAGCACCTCAAACGGTATAGCTACTGAGTGGGCATTCAATTCAGAAAGAAATAGACTTTGCAGTGGCTTCAAATGAGTTGCAATGATAAAATACTGTTTTGCTGGTGTTAATAAAATGCTGGGGTTTTGCTGGGGTTAAATAAAAACATTTTATGAAATGTTATGGTAACCATTCAATGTATAGGTGAATGCAGAGCTGGATTTCCTCTTAGTAAAATTACGCTTAGGACTCCCATCCTCGTGCCCGTTTTTTTAAAATAAATATTAAAAACTTCATAAAATGTTTTTATTTGAATAAGCATTAATAAAATAGTTTACTGAACAACAATGTTTGATTTTAAAAATAAATTGAATGGCACAATAAGAAACCAAACATGTATTTGTAAATCATAAATTTAAAAGCAATTTCTACTTTGAAAGCAATTTGTTAATTAACATCTGCATTGGAACAATGATTTATTATATCATAATTAGTGTTTTTTAGATTTATTCATAATTAGTTTTAAAGATTTTTTCTGAATGAGTGCCCAGTATAGTTTTGTGCTTCAAGGCCTATAGTATTTAAATCCGCTTGGGCATATTTAATAATTACATTTATACGAGTAATTAATAATTACATTTTATTGAAATTGTAAGAGGAATGATATATCCAGCCTTTGGTAGTTTTAGTATTATACTAGAAACTCTTTTTCTCTTCAGCACTATATTTTATCTAATTGTTTGCATTTCCTGAATGATAAAAGTGCATTTTAAATGGTTCTCATCTTATTTTCAAAACATTTAAACCTTTTTTTCATTTTGAGTGCAACATCAAGACAAAGAATTACAAAATACTATGCCACTTAGAAATCTCTTTTGAAGGTTTTTCTCCAACAATGGTATAATTTCATTATTGAAGGTCTCAATAATACAGCTCTCAGAATTATCTGATGCAGTATTTTCATTTTATCAGCTTTAACTTGATGTGTACTTTACACAATAATTTGCATCTAAATCAATATCATAACATGATATAAAATTATGCTGAAAACCAGCAAATAGTTTCTATGAATTATACTATAACCGCACTGCTGGAAATAATACGGCACATTGCAATTGCTAAAATACTTCTAAAATTTCAATCAAAACTATTAAAACATTAAAAATTGATCATGAAGTTTAATTAACTAAGCAAAAATAAAATAGGGGACTAACAGAAAAAAAACAAAATATATTGTGATAAGAAGGCTAATAAGGAACAGTAGAAGTCAATGATCACGATGTCTCTCAAGTTAAATATAATGCTTTATACAATGTTGGAGAGAACCAAACTTTTGATCTTGTTAAGCAATCGAATAATCTAAGGTTTGCCCTACCATTGGTTCAGGTAATTCAAGAAATAAAAATTAGAGAGAAACAAACATTGAAAAAATATTTGAAAACTTTTTATTTCGTAATTTTTCTCGTAATAATGGGGGAATTATTTCGTTTTCTCTCAAATTCCGCCTTGGAAATGAATTTTTCGCCAATTCGCTTAGATTGTGATATTTACCGCGTGTCGACAAGGCAACGAACAGTATTAATAGTGATTCAAAACAACGAACTTTGAAGAAGCATGAGCTCTGAGCAGTCATGCCAATCTCAAGGACATTACGGTGTTGCTCAATTTATTATAGACTTTTTTCCCCACTCACACATGGAAAAGTTTGCCATTATTAGCGATCACTGTACAAAAATATATAGAGATGTGTCTGTAATGTTACTTTTTATGATTTTATACGTACTTATTGTGTAATAGTGCTTTTTTATGTTCAATCTTATGCTTCAATTTTTCCTTCCGTGGCCAAGCGATCTGTTGGTACTAGTTAAGAAACTAGTCAACGGTAGCTCTTTATGTGGTATTAAAATATTTTTATTTTACATCTATTAAACTAAATTAATTCGAATAATTAAATGAAACTCAGCATAAAAGTCTCTATTTGGTTTATACAGGTCCCACAATACCCACTTATCTCGCAAATAATTATTTTTGAACGTAATATGGACTCTCTGTCTACTAGGGAATATCTCACTCTAACCACCTTAAACCCAAGCTTTCAAATGCATTAGTACTTTCAGAACGAATCTCAGATGATGCCAACTTATCAACAGGTGGCCAAATTATACATTGCCAAACATGCTCCAAAGAAAGAAAATTCAGAATAATTGTTGTGTCCTCTACATTTTTAGTATATCTTCCTTACTCATTAAAAGGGAAAGTATTGTAATTGTATACCAGAAAATGGCGAATTTTCGACAAAAAATCTTATTACTGGGCCCTGGTGACAAAAATTTGGATAAATCTTGTTCCTGTGTGTCTCATATGAAAAACACGAACTTAAATTCAGATCTTTAAAAAAATTAACATTTTTGTTGTTTAAACAAGCGGGTAGTTTATGCGTAATTTCTGCGTAAAATCAATGCAAATTCTACTACAACAAAAATCTCAAACACCGCTCGAAATGTTTGTCACGGATAGAAAAGGGACGCTTAAAAGAGTGGCGCAGGTCTCATTTTCGATAAACTCTGAATTTTCGAAAATTGCAAATTCAGAAATAATGCTTAATTGTATATTCTGTTGTAGCACCACTAGTTGTCGTTTCGAATAAGCACTATATTTTTACAGTCACTTTAATTTTCTCGTGGAATATTATTTGTGGCTTCCCGCGCAGCAATACATAATTTCCCTCTACTACTAGACAGGAAGTAAAAAGTGTCATACTGAGTACATTTATGAACAATAAAACAACAAAACGGAGCCTACTGTCCCCATATTAGTTTTAGTAACTTTATATAAGATTAGCGAACACGGCAGACGTTGTTCTGTCCTTCATCTCCCTCTTTCTCTCTCCGTCTATGACTCTCTGTCCCTGTCCCTCCCTTCTCCGTCTCTCTGTATCACACGGGAATGCTCAGTAACGATGAAGCCCAGGTGGAGCGCAGTTTGAGTGGACATTGAATTAAAATTAAGGGCTTTTTTTCTGCGGCGCCATCTAGTAGTTTTTTTAAAAAAACTTTGTTGCGTCAATTGACGCAACGCGTCTTCAAGCCCAGGGGGGCGTTGAGCGCTCTCGGAGTAATCCTCCATTAATATCAGCGAGGGAGTAATCCTCCATTAATATTTCAATGTCTTATCCGTCACGTCTCGTCGCAGTCAAGAGGACCACCAAGTAGCATCTCCGCGTACGCGCACCTGCGTCCCTACTCAGCGGCCAGAATTGTCACTACTCAGAGGTTTTACGGGGATTATACGGGAATCGAACCCGGAACCTCCGTGGTGAAAGGCAAGCGACTTCGCCACTGAGAGCACGCGAGAGTTACAACAAAATTACAGCACATAAACCTTCTGGGGTAGATGTGCCAACTTTCATGGAGATCAGTCTCACGGTGTCTTATATATACCAACATTTCAAGAGTTTTCCACACCTCACATAAGAAAATTTGTCGAACTTTTTAGAGAGAACGAAAGAGAATGAATGAAAATGGTGCCTAGTATTCCACATTTTGGGTTTTAGGTACTTTGGCCTGTTGTACATCTGGTGAAGACGACTGTAAGCCTAAGTCACGTAAGATCCGTATGAGTCGAATCATTCAGACAAGTAACAAAGAATCCCAGATACACAATCACGAAAAATTTGGCCCTCAGCTTTGCTTCGCGCAGTCGGATTGGAACATTTAACAAGGTTATAACAAACGGAAGAAGTTCGTCTAAATAAAAAACGAAGTCTATTTTGAATACTGGCAATCCGAACTTTTATTTTGTTATTTGCACCCGACATGTAAAAAAATAGTATTTTATTTCACAGGTGGCTGAAATAGACCATTATGTGCAAGTTGGTTAATTATTCACGAGCGCGTAAAAGCAAAATGCAACATTTTGAGCTTATTCTCTTCTACAAGTACACATAAGATGAATGGTATTATATTAATTTCGGCAGTATATTGGACGCCTCGGGGGTGTATTTGAGTTGTCAATTGTTGTCTTGCGAGAAAAAAGATTAAAAATAAAGCTGCGAAAGCTGAGGACGATTTACTACAAGAAAGATTGTATTATACTTTGATGAGTACTATGGATAAATGTGTTATGTATAAGCGTGTTTCTATGTATATTCCCATTTTTCAATAAAATAAAGTTTTGTGTGCGTCATATTGTTCACTTCTCCGCCAGCAGTTTTGCTACTGCTTATCTAGTTTACTACTAACTATAGCTACTTTATTATAAGGC
Source organism: Gryllus longicercus (assembly GCA_038098605.1). NCBI lineage: Eukaryota > Metazoa > Arthropoda > Insecta > Orthoptera > Gryllidae > Gryllus > Gryllus longicercus. Next base: position 346,050 of record JAZDUA010000729.1, on the reverse strand, counting down.
TGTAAGAACTATTTTACCGACACCGAACACGTAAGTTAAACAACATACAAATGCGATCGGATAAAATATATATATATATATATATATATATATATATATATATATATATATATATATATATATATATATATATTCTTACCGCTTCTCGTTTACCTATTAACACAAAATATTGCGGACGAAGTTATTATTTTTTGAATCCTGGAATGCTAAAAGTGAAAATGCTATTGTTTTCGTTTTTCTAACAGGTGTAATCGCCAGTACTGAGAAGGGGCGTTCCGTATACGATGTACAGACACAGAGACCTCCGATCGCGAAAGGGATCGATGACTCTCAGATGGGATGGGATTCCACGTGACTGAACAGTGTTGGCATCAATGAAACAAATCCTAAGATCTTGACGGACAATCTCGCTTTGTCGTGATGATGTCGAACATTTGCTTGCCATGGAGCCCAGGTTCCACATTTCTTGTGAGGAGTCGTGCTTCTGTTTGCAGAGAAAGACAAAACATGTCACTCGTGTTATCCAGGTCTGCAGGGAAGTTTCCAGCTTGACCGGGTTCAGTGTCAAGAGAAAAAAGATAAAGTAATGACAAAAAAGGAAGAAAAGGTCAAATAAGGCAACATTAAGAATTGCACAATGAAAATCTGCTAAAACTACTCAAGAAGTAAAATGAAGTGATTTGTATCATTAAAACTCATCACAATAATAAAAGGCCATTTTGCCAAACTCCCTGGCTCTTGTGATGACACAGCAAACTTGAAACTACACACCTTGTCTCTCTTTAGCCTTCAAAACTTTCCAACTACAGCCTGACTTCTATTTACCACACAGTCTCTGCTATTCCTTGTCAGAGTAACGTACTTCACCTACCCTAGCCACCTCATGTTAGTGAATGTGCACTTCAACCAACATAAGTCCAGAGTAGCCTTCGAAGTTGTGTCTACTGTGGACTTTATGCACCCATTTTGAATAATGTGAACATTTAAAAAAACCTTTGTATTTTCTGCTGTAACACAAACATGCTAACTAAAAAGCTGACATTACTGTCACAAATCTCGTGTTATTCAAATCATCGTTCACACATGAAATTTGAAAATTAGGTAAAAGATGAAGAGGAACTGAAATACCTACAGTCAGCACATGCTTCATTTATCAGAGGCAACTTAATAGTTTCAAAGGGTAATACATGATTTCTGACAAATTATCTGTATTATTATCATCATTAATCTGAAAATATTCTTAATGCTTAAAATATAACAAAAGACAAAAACAAAACAGAACAGATGAAAGAAAAAATAAATCTTACAACCCACGTAAGGATTTAACACTAGTACAATATAAAAAATACTTATTTGTAATTAAAACAAGGAACAATAGGATGAAAATGCTACCAACTTACAAGTTTTAAAAACATGGAGTAAAATTATCTTGGTTTTGCCTAATCACATTCTATAGTAGATGAAGGTAATTTCTACGCTGTCTAACAAAATCATCCTAAAAGAACTAACATGTTTCAAACAAAACTATTTGAGATCACATGGTACACTCTAGTTTTCTTTAAGCTAATTGAAATACATAATGTTCCAACTCTTTGGCATCTGAAATTTAATGCAACAAAAAGAATTCACACAGATCACTACTCACGAAAATTTGCCTGACCCTTTTAGCATGGCTGATACAAACTTTATTCACTAGTTTTCATTGAAAAGCAACTAGAAATATAGGGATTTTAGTTAAATGGCAGTCTTTTCCATGGTTTCCACGACAAATTCTTCAAAAGAATAGGTACTCTCAAATTCAGTTAAATAATAAACAACTGCTGGGCGCATAGTGATTGATTATGCTTCAAATTTAGTCCCTTTCTTGACAGTTTTGTAGTAATTTATAGGCGTTTTTGTAGAATATTCTAAGCATTAAGTGTTGGAATGAAATTTTTTTAAATGCTTAATGTAAGTCTTCTTTAATTTTTATTTTTTGCAGCTTAAATTGATGAGGAATGGAGGTATTAGAAAATACAAAATATTCATCAAAACATTTTTTTAAATATCCACATTACAGAACCCTTTTTTAAATTAAAATTTTTAAAAATATTGTTTTTATTTTAAAGATTTATAGTAAAAATAAAAATATTATTTAATGGAAAATCAAAAAAAACTAAGCTGCTGGAAAGTTTTCGAACAACAACATACATACATACATATATCTGATTTTTTATAGGAACTTCTATGCATTCATTGACTTCACAAAACTTGATGAACCAGGATTATGGAAAAGAATGGATAGTAACAGTTATCTGAATAAACGGAGTAAATAAATAGGTGACACTGTAATTATGTTAGTGATGGATAAGGAGGAGAATAACCTGTACAAATGAAATATGAAAATGTAATGCAGACAGATTCAACATTGTGATTACATGGGTAAAGAAAGCACACAAGCTTCACAAAACCTTCTCAAGCTCTGGCCATGGAAATTATCTGAAGTTCTTTCTTCTTGCAAGTATTTTACAGCTCTTGCAACCATCACTCGCACCCAACTATCCATACCCCTCTACCATTCCAGTCATTCTCTTCTAGACCTCTTCTTTGCATATCTTAAAAAACCTGATTCTGCCACTCCTCCATTCCTTCTACCTCTTTTTCTTCTGTCTAATGGAAACTACTCGGCCCACTCGTCAAATCAATTTTTTTCACATGACCAAACCATTTCAGCCTTTGTGTTTCCAATTCATTTATAATAGATTTTTGAACCTGTATTCTCTTAAGAATTTCTTCATTACTAATAGGTTCCATTTTAGATTCTCCACAACTTCTTCTCAATAAATCCATTTGTAGGCTCATTATTTTCTCTCTCTCTTTTCCTGAATTCCCAAGGTTCTGAGCCATATAGTGTTATACTTTGTATGATAGAGTCAAAGAGTCTTTTCTTAATAGACCTGGGTATTTCTTTGCCTCAGAGCAGCAAGTTTAACTTTTTAATAGTTAGTCGTCCTTGTGTAGTTTTCAAAACAGTATCTTTTCTGGAATTTCCTTCTTCGCTTATGATTCTTCCCAAATATTTAAATTCATGACATGCTTCTATCTGATCTCCATTTATTGGTATTTGAATACTTTGTTCTCTTCCACTACCATATATTTTGTTTTGAGCAAATTGATCTTTAATTGTGCTTTTTTGTATGTATCCTCAAGCTGAATCTTAAAGTTACCACCCACAAATTACCCAAGATAGAGGTGATGTATTAAAAGGGCACTCAAAATAAATCAAAAAAATAGTTCAAGATTTTCACTAAAATGCTGCCACAGTACATATTCTAATTCACATCTAACTAGATAATGTAGTCTATAAAGTACATGTGTTTCTTTAATGTTAAATTTTGGAAGCAAACGTATCAACTGCTTCAGCTTGCATAACTACAAATATTTTGCAGTAAGAGATAGATAGATTTAATATTTTTAATACTATTGGTCTTTTATTACCATGAATGATTTTCCATAACTCCAGTTCATGATGGTCTGTGAATTCAAAGTACAAGGTTTTTACACAAAATGAAATGTATATTATCATTTTAAAACATTTCAGCAGCTTCAGATTTTGCTGGTATGACCCAAGATAATACAATACGTTTTGTTAGCCACTAACCTTGTACACTTTTTACTAAGGACAGTCACATTTAAAAACTTTGAATTCAAAAATTTAATTTCTGGAAAACATTTTCTGCAATTTGGAAAATTCCAAAGGCATATTTGTGAATTTTATAGATAGAGGTGATGAATCTCACTATAAATTTCTCTCCAATTTAAACCAAAAGAATCTAAAATCAAAGATGTATACTGGGAATTTTAGTTGTTTTTTTTATGTTCGACATTCAGGTACATATACTCAAAAGAGAGTACTACTTTGCATTTTGAAATGAACTGTTTTCTATAAGTCCATTGTTCTAAAAAGTAACTATCTCTTTTACAAATCACACAATAGTGATTAACACACAATGCTTGGATATGAAAAATACTAATTTGGGGTGATTAATTAAACATTCCCTGACATATTCAGGCAGAAGATAGCTTTGGGTTTTACAAAACTTCAAGGATGCAACTTGACAATTTCATGACATTGTCCAGTTGCAAGCTTTCTTCACACACTGGTGCACATTCTTGAAACAGATACACCAAAGTGCACAAGTTAACAAAACAAATACATTCCTGATCAAAAACTTCATTCACCTACAATCATTCTTAAAAATAGACAATGCACAGTGTTGTAAAATGTGCAGGAATTCATCAATGTATATACGACATACACTCCAACATTTAGGTCATACAATAATGAGCAAATAACTAATTTCAAAGCAAACACAATCCATATGTTTATGACTGTCATACATACTCTTGCTTCATTAATGCAGGATCTCGACTAGGTTCTCTTCGCCTCCTTGTTTTGGGGTCTTTATTTGGGGAGGATCTTTTTGATCTTTCCTTAATTTGTTTGTCCAAGTAAAATATAATGATACCCCCTTTAAAACTGTCCATAAAACCTTGCAGAACTGCTCTCATGATTCCCTAAAATAGCACACAATGAACACACGTTTTTGTAGTAAAGATAGAGTATAAAGACAAGTATAATACTTGTAGTAAAAATCAATCAGATGCCACATATGGATATGATATAAATAATACATAAATCACTGGTTCGCCGCGTGACATAAACACTTACAGACAAGTTCTCCATTTCAAAATAGAAAATATTCACAACACACGAGCGTGGATCATTGACAATCACTACCACTGTTACCAACCACAGCAAAATCACGATCTGTAACAAGATGACCACGCGCTAAAGTCAACAAATCTTTTCAGGTGTCGTCTTCCGTGTAATTCAACCGTCTTTTTAAATGTTTCATATATTGAAACAAACTACAATGTCAAATTAGTGGAGCCACAGAATGGCGCAAACTTTCCTGTATTAGTTTTCTATCCCCTTTAATCTCGGCTTGCTATACGAACTTGTCACAGTCTCGGCAGCTGCCATTTATCGCTGCCTTCAGTACGTTTTTAAAAAAATTCTTAATTTTTCGGTTTCTTAATTTTAGAACGAAAATATTTTATACGAATATTAAAGAACAGTAAAATCTTGTCCTAAATGACAATTTTCTTAGAAAAATTTGGAGCTGTTTTTAAGAAAATGGCGCTTAAGCGCTAAAGTAAATTCGAAATATGAAGATCTTTTTCAGAGAATATTTTCAGTTTTCGAAAATCTTCATTTTAAGTAATTTGAATCATATTTAATCACAAATACAATAATGTATACAAATTGTTGGACATGAGCATATTACCGGTGTGAGAGATCTTAAAAAAAACAAACATTTGTATAATTTTTGAAAAAACAAAAAATACTCCGAAAGGAACTTTACGTCATATTGAAGAGTGCAATTAGTACTATCCGTTCGAAGTGTTTGAAGAAAAATTTGGAGCCGATTCTGAGAAAATGGCATTTGAGTGTTTAGAAAACGCAGGATTTTGAGCTAGTTTTCACAGAAAACGGTTGAGTATTCGAGAAACTTTGTAGCACATTATTTAAAATATATCTACTCATAAATGTAATAATGTGAACAAATTGCTACTATAGTTAATTTTAACTTGCTGAGAGTCAAGGTCAAAAAGTAAAAAAAAAAATACATTTCGTAACTTTTTAAAACAAACAAACAAAAAGAAATATGGCGTGTATGTTATCTTACAGAGTGTAGTTAGCACTATCCCTACTAAAAGTTTAAAGAAAAAATTTGGAGCTATTTTTGAGAAAATCTTTTGTTATTTTTTTAACTTGAACATATTGGACGCAATAATGGGCGAAAACTGCTATAATTTTCAAAAATTGCACCTGACCTTATGAAAGAACTCACTATGGAGAACAAATTTTATTTGAACGAAAAATCTCTATCTTTTTAAAGGAATGAATTATCTCTATCTTTATTAGGAAGGTTGTTATGTGTAGTTATAGGAAGACACAGAAAAAAATACTCTTGAAATTTTCGAAAATTCAGTGTTAACAGTGAAAATCGGACCTATGCCACTTTTAAAAGTGTATTTTACTCCATTCTTACAAAAAATTTAAAGAAAAATTTGGAGCTGTTTTTGAGAAAAATTTGAAAATATCCAGCAGACTTCATGTAAAGTACCTCCAAATTTTGAAGGATGTTTTTCAAAATCTCAAAGTTTCGAATCGAGCTCGATGGACACGAGTTTCTTCAATATGTAAAAAAAAATCCTACACGTGGTTTAGTAGTGTTCACAGATGCCAGGCGGACGGACGGACAGACGGTCGTTTTGAGGGAAAAAAAACAACAACTTTTTCGGTATCAGGGGACCCAAATACGTGTATTTTCGTTGAAATCTCGAAGTCGATTTTCCGCAGAATTACATAACTTTCCCTATATCACGTATATTACTGCGTACATACGTACGTATACGGGAAAGTAAAAATGGAGAGGATTGTTTGAAAAGCAATACTAAAAAAAGAATCTGAGGGAATGTCTATAAAAACAGTTTGAAGAAATATTGTAGTGTTATATTCCCTAAACCATCGTACAGGTTACCCGTATTATATTACTTTCATTACATCACGAGCATAGGAAATAGTATAAACAATTGGGGGCTATGAATGACACCACACAAAAACATCAAAAATGTTTCACAAAACCAATGGCGTAACTAGCCCTTCCTGGGCTCCGGTTCATAAACTAAAACTACCTAAATCGTAAAAAACGTGTCCAAATAAAAGAAATCGCACTGAAAGCTAATTAAAAGAAACTTTATTAAAAATAATCAATCACAAAATTTCGAAGAAGACTTTAGCTTTGACGAGCTTATCTATAACTTCAGCCAGGTACGCTTTGAGCGATTTGGTCACTTTACCCTCTATGGCTAAGGTTTTATTTTCAATATTTTTAGAAAGGAGTCCTAGGGAGAAATCACCTACGTGATATTTGAATCCTTAGACTTTGACCTTTATCTTCTAATGTTTCAAATCACGTGTAATGAAACACAAAATAGGGCCCCTCAACACTTTTAAATGAAGAAATAAATCATTTGAACCCCGAGATGTGAAATTACAAATTTAGAAAATATCTTCGCGTCTTCATAATAAACTACGTAATTCAAACTTTAGACTTGTCTATTTATGGCAAATAAACAAATCGCTTTCAGAAAGGGCCTTTAGTTAGCCAAAATGAAAAATTTGCTGCTGGGGGCCCCTTGCATCCAGGTGTCCCAGGTAATTGCACCTACCGAGCCGGCGGTAGTTCCGCCAGTACACATAACTTAATAGCAAATGAAAGCCCACAAATCTTTTTAAGCCCAGGTTCTCGATTCAGACCAGACATTCCCAACCATTTTCTTGCATAGATCACTTTTAAAAGAATTGTTTGCTTCATCGACCCCTTATATTTTTTCTCTACATAGCATACATAAAAACATCACGAAGAACTGCACATAAATTACTTAAATATAACAATTCTGTGTACCAATAATCTCATAAATATCTCGATCTTTCGAAAGCATTTGACCAGAGCCAGAGTAACGAAAAGGGGGAACCCTGGGCTGATAATATGTGGGGGTCCCATAGGTAGTAACAAATTTGTATACTTGCAGTATAAATATATATGAATCAAATAGTTTACGTACAATATAACATTCTATGCGATGTGAACTTTTCGCACTTTTTCTTGGACAATGTTTTCTATTTTTTCGTTGAAATAAATTTCGCGCAAACGTCGCATTCTAAACTCATTCGAATGAGGTTCGAAAGACGATTGTCATCCATACTTGTGCGCAATCGATTTTTCACAACCTAGAGTTTACAAAATTACCTCTCGCCACTATAGTTTGTAGACATTAACACTAAATACATTTTGAACATAATTTCTACATTTGGAAAAGTTGTTTTGAAATTATTATTCAGTAAAGTTTGATAAAAGAACAATTCTTTGGTTAATTGATGTCGTACTCATCTTTACATATTTTTATAACATCCGACAACTGCACTAACACATTTGTGAGATTTAATTCGAGATCATTTTCATACATATCGGGAAGTCTTTTGCGTGTTTAGTTAAATCATTCGGTTCCATTATATCTATGCAGCTGAGGAATTCGAATCTTTCGCATACAACGCAGTACGCAGATAGTCTGTCATTCAGTGACGAGAGAGCTGATCAATGACTGATTGAATGAAAAAATTACTATAATAAATCTTTCTCTTTGTGACAGCTGAATTGCGGGAGTTGCTACATAATCCAATGGATTTAACCTAACGTTTCTTTTTTTACCTCGTGCTTTTACCATATACTATAAATTTTCTGCAATTCTGATCCCTAATGTTTCGTACTCATTGAAATTATTCCTTTTAGATTCAAGAAACATTGTCAAAGACTGCAGCATCGGCACAGCTGTTTGCAAAGTAATTTTGGGATCTTGCAGAGATCTGCTAGTTGCATCGAATCGCTCTAATATATCATTCCAAAATACAGAAAATATGCCAATTTCTAGAGGGGCAAGATGGTGGCAAGAACCTTGAGAACCTCTTTCAAATGAATTTCGTACAGCATCATCGCAGATCTCCGCAAGAATAGATTTAATGTCATTATAACCTCATACAATTTGCTTTAACTGCATCTGCTCTGCATGACCAAGTTTCACTAACATATTTTGGAACATAAACTGTTCCAGTCTTTGATAAATTTGTATTAACAAATTATATTATTTAGTAGATGCAAGAAAATACACGTATATATTTTGAACTAAATCAAAAATATTTGACAACTGCTAAACACGAATTTACTGCAGCATTTTCAGCTAAATTTAATGAATGACCAGCACATGGTACGAATAATGCCAAATCGTTTTTTCTAAAATTAAGGCTTTCATTCCCTTGTACTTACCCGACATATTTGATGCATTGTCATTCGAAATCTATATCAATATCACACAAATATTGAATCAAGGCATTTGCAATAGAAGACTCGGTATGACCACAATTTTGAAAAACATAAGAAATCGTTCTTTTAGTGCATTTCTCCTTCCAAGTAACGAACTATAATTGTTAACTGATCAATACGACCTTCGTCAGGAGAAGAGTCAACAGAAACGTTTTGGATGTTTTCAATCTTCCTGTAATTTCCTGAAGCATTTTTTTTTCCAATTATAGAAATAAGTTCTTCAAAAATTGTAAACGATATATATTTACATGTCCTGTTTCTTTGTTTGCATATTTTTCAATATGATTAGCCAAACCGGATCGTATTTTGCCAATAATTTTAAAATTCCAAAAAAGTTTCCGTTATTTGGAGATCCAATTAGTTCATTATCTCCTCTAAAGAACAAGCCACGTTCGGCAAGGAACTGTATCGTGTCAACACCTCGTTGAAGGACTTTTTTTCCAGTAATTACTAATCTCTGTACACTGATTTGTCAAATCATTTGCTATTTTTCTTAATTCACTAGTTCGTCTTGCTAAAACTGTAATATATTCTATATGACCTTTAGAAATTTCGTGCTCCCTTAAACGGTCTGATACGTTTCCAATCATTGTACCATCACTGCTCAAATTAGACTTTTACATAGCTAACAGTTTGCACACGTAAAAATAAATTTTTCCTGTACTTGGAAAAAAACACAGTCAAAAATGGGGAACAGTTTCCTTAATTCGATTTTTCTTGAAAAATAATCCAGTTGAACATTTTCGATTATAGCTTTCTCTCCTTGGACTTCTTTTTGTTGCACTGATTTTCCGAATAACTTTTCATCACAATTTTGTAACTCATGAGACCCTTTCTTTCCCCAGAAATCAGTCATTTCTTGTGTAGTATCTCGAGGTCAAGGCCCAATATCATTTTCAAAACCGCTATTTGCAATAGTAGCATTCAGTGTTAATTCATACTATAAGTTGATTCTGAACAGATAATATGTGAAGGCAATTTAAGAACATCACTTTTTTTTGTACACTAATTCTAATGTTGAGCTATGAGAGGAATTTGTTGGTAAATGTAGTTTCGTATCATTCTGTGTTATTACCTCTACAACACTACAAAACTAGTTTTCTAGTTTTTGAACTTTAGAGAGACATTCTTCTGCTTCTTATGATGTTCAATAATTAGCTTTCTTCTCACCGCACCACTTTCGTATATTCTAGGAGTTTTATGCCAGTCATTCATTTTGTTCTTGCAATACAATAAAAAATGTTTGATACACACAAAAATAAAAAATAAAACAGTCAATTTCTGTCCTTAGCATCTCTTAGTCTAAGAGCACTTAAGATTCAATACTCTTTCACTATTTCACGTAATAAATAATAATAACTAACTACACTTTAATTTCTGACTTAGAAAATTCTTTAAGGTAGAGTAAATAACAATGTAAAGTAAAATAAAAAACAATAACATATTCTACTTTCCTTCTGTATGCAGTACAAAAGCAGCTATCTTTAACTAAAATGTATTCGAATTTTAAAAAAACAAACAAACATATTATAATGGAATTTCATTTGAGTGTTTTTATCTGGGCACTCACTAACTGTAACTAATTAAACTGCATTAAAAATAGAAATTGGCAAACATTTCGAAAAAGTTTAATTACACCGTCAGAAATTGTTGTATTAATTTTGACATAAATGTTCATTACACTATCACATAAAGTACGTGGACATTAGCTTTAATGTTACGTGTATAATGAAATTAATGTATACACACACACATTAATTGTATGTACATGTTTGTTACTTACAATGTACATGTTTCCAATAACATTAAAAACTTTTTTGTTAAATAACAATGAGTTTAATTTAATTATTTGATGTAGTACTTTCTGAAACTTACATGTTATTTTAATTTTCTGTGAATTCGTTTCAAACCTGTTGTTGTCAGAATTTTCTTTTTCATTAGAAATTCAAAATTTTTAACTACATTGTCAGAAATTGAATGTAAAAGAACATGAAAATAATTATCATGTATGCAGATGAAATAAAATGTACACATACAGTAACTTTAAAGTAGGTTTACATTAAATTTATTGTATGTGTTCAATTAAAATTAATGTACACAAGTACATTACATTTACTGTACGTGTGCATTAATTTAATGAACACATACTTTAAATTTAATGTGCATTCATGATAATTATTCTCATATACTTTTACATTAAAAGTAATGTAGAGACCTCTGACTGCTTTTTACATCTCCTTCAAGAGCACATTTTTCTACTCCTAACAAGAGATGGGTTTTTGTTGCTAATATCAATAGAACTCTTTTAATGCTTTTGGTGCATAAATAATAATTAACTTGTATACCAAGTATTATTGAATTTATTTTACCAAGAATTTATTTATATTATTTATTTATTAAATATGGAAGAATGAATAAATATTTTACTTTTATTAATAAAAAAAAATATTTTATTCAAAAATACAAAACTATTAAACTTGAGAAATGAACTATTCACAACTTCTTACAATGTACACTTGATTGTATTTTGTTTATCTTTTTGGCCAAACTACAGTATCAAATTTTTGCCACCTTTTTGAGGCCTTCTGTCTCCTTCTGTTGGATTTATTTTCATACTTTCTCCGAAAGTAATAATTTTATTGTTAATAAATAATATCTATTTAGCATTATCTTTTTACAAAGGTAAACAAAAACAATAGAAATAAAAGACAGAGGCAATGGATTTGCTTGTACATAGGAACTGAGTACAAAAAAGAGAAAGATACATACACAATAAAAGAACAAAATGAGAAACAAAATTGATTTAATGTAAAACAAAATTATTAGTAATATCATTACTAGATGGTAATATTATAATTATATAATGTTGTCTATCTTTCTTCTATGGTCATTCTAGAAATTACTAAATCAGAAAAACGTTTTGATTCGCAAGGATACAATCCATTCTTTATTTAACAATACCCATTTTGACAATGTTTTCTTTAACGAAATTTTACCATTACTTTAAACCGAGACCAATCGCCGTTTTTAAAAAAAATTCTCAAGGTTCTAATGTAATTATTTTTGCTCAAATGTTCTATCGATAGTAATAATTTGTTTAACGAAACATTACATTAAATTTTTGTGCGTAATAATAACACAACTCCAACATACCTTCGTATGAATTCGTGGGTTGGTCCAAATTTTGCCGAATAGAAATATCCAAAAACGTAATAGCTGGCAAATAATATTATCACACCTTCAATAACGTCTTTACAAATTACTGGAATCTTTCATCAGGTCTATAGTCATTTACTTTGGGCTTACTATGTAACATTCACTACCTGAACTTCAGTTTTTTGACTTAATTTGTTTGGTCCATTGTTATATTTAAACAGACACTTGAAATCTGCAGCACATCCATCAATAGATGGAGATTAACAAATTTTACCTTTCATGAAAATAATTTTTGTAATGAAAATAATATTAAATATATAATATTAATTAATATTAATCTGACTTTTCCTTCACAAATCCAATATGCGTAAATTACTTCAGCTTCTCTCGATGTTAACCGCCAACCGGTATAGGAAACTGCTGTGGAAGAATAGGAAGTGAAGAATAATATTCAACAACTTCACACGCTTTCATATCAGAAAGTTATGATGTTTCTTTGATTTTGCACACATTTTAGAATTTGAACTAGTCTGGTGTTACTTTAACACTCAAAAACACTCGACTACAAGAGCTAATAATTTGAAATGAATCCGAAACGGCCGAGTACCTGTGTTTCCGGACGACAACCAGCCATTCTATTTACAGAAATAAGTAACCTGCCTTCACTCTTTATGTTATTGCCATCTAGGTATCATATTCTGGTAAATGGTTAGAATTTCCCTAAGCCGCTTTATGATCCCAAAATAAAGCACTGGGAAGCACGCAGCCGGGAAAGAAGGTACAAATTATCATGTATCAATTTTTTCCAACTGCGAATAATGAACGTTCAAATACAAAATTAAATTAAATGTTTTTGTGAAAAAATATTTGAAATCATTTTAAAATCATTCCATAAAAAATGGAAGTAACGGTTATACGTTGTTCCCGAGTATTTCCGCTGGATTTGAATGAATTGTAAACTACAGAATTAACGTGCTATGTTGGCCGCTAGAATTTCATTATATATTTGTTATCAATTTGAATGAAAATCATAATTTTAAAAATCTAATTTTTAGGATACATGTTGAGATGAAATTTAAAAATATTATACGTTAGGTCAAATGGTGGAAAAAAATATTTATAAGTTTTTAAAACGTATCTATGTTACACGTGTTCCACAATTATAAATCAATTTTGAGCAAATTTGAATTTAAACATTAAATTTAATGTCGAATTATATTAATCTCTCTCTTTAATGTAAAAGGTGTATTAAGTTTATTGTACTGATACTCATTAAATCTACATTAATTTTAATTTACACAATAAATGTAATCTACAAACATTAATTTTCTTGTAATGTACGAAGTGCATTAAAATTAATGTACAGTCGCACATTAATCCACAATAAATTTAATGTAATTTCTGACAGTGTGGATATTTTAAAGCAAACGAATGAGTTATAATACGGTAACGAGTGAATGTATGAATCATTATACTTACACTTTTGTATACAGCAAAATAATTACTTTAACTTTCAAGTAAAAATTAACTTCACTAAAGACCCACTATGAACAAAGCTATACGTTTCTCGATAAAAATTCGAGCATTAATTAGTCCAATTTTCTGCATAGTTTGTTATATCTCGGATTCTTATCTTTGTTTTATTTTATGGTGTATTGTAAGGTGAAGAATTGGTTAAAAGTTCGATGCGAACGAACACAATTTTAAAAATAGAATGTACTTTCACATATATACATTCATTCACACTCTGAAAAAAAACGTTCTGGACGCAAGATTTTAATGTTAACATACAACATTGAGAAATAACATAATACGTATAAACCCAAAAAGTAAAGATGGCACGAGTAAAATGTAATGAGTGTTTGTAATGAAAACAGTGAGAATATGTAATAAATATGTAAAATCGGATATACACTGAAGTGCCAAGAAAACTGTACAGCCACGTGTATTGAAATAAAGAGATCTGGAACAAACCAGAACACGGCGCTCCGGTCGGCAACGACTATATAAGACAACCAGAGTCTGGCACAGTTGTTAGATCGGTTACTGCTGATACAATGGCAGGTTATCACGATTTAAGAGAGTTTGAACGCGGTATTATAGTCGGCGCAAGAGAGATGGGGGATCGTGCGGCGTCGTGGCGAAACGGTTCCGAGCGTCAGGCCGCAGGAAAATTCTAATCCTCCTAGTGCGCGCGAGGACAAGTGCACCACCATGTCTAAAGCCTATTTTACTCGGTAATTTTTTCATCCTCTTTTCATCATTTTTCTGTACAGAAAGTGGATGGAAAAAGGACGTTCGTTTCTACGCAGTATGTTTCCTTGCCGAAAATTAATGAGAGTGATTTCAGCGTTTTACACGGTAATTTCTGTCTCTGTACGTAATCGTGAAGAAAATACTTCATCCGGACGCCGCATATTGCTGAAGTTCAAACATTTGAACATCGCATCTGTTAGGTTATATTAGGACTGAGCACGGATGCGACGATATTAGAATACAGTACATAATTTATTTCTCACTGCATAATCACTTCACATTACAATTCAATACATCAGAATGCTCTCACGGAAGTACAAAACGGATAAATCGCCATTCGCATAACAAACCAGAAAAAGTCTAAGTAAAGTGCGCGGTAGACAAACGGGATAAAATCTGTACAGAAACATTAAGCATGCGTCATTTTTTCGTACAAATTACATCCAGACTGGTCTATATCTTTCCTGTACCGGCGAAAAATGATGAAAAAATGATCGTGTAAAGCAGGCTTAAGCCGGAACGCTGTCAGGGAAAGGGGGCGGTTGGAACGCTCATCCCAAATCTGCGTGCCTGGCGCCGTGGAGGCGACGCCGCCCGGCGCACCCGCGCTGAATAGAGGGACGCCAGGGGACGGTGGCGGCTGGAAAGGTCCGCTCTAAGGCCTATTGCCCACGCCGACGCAGAAGCGCGCGAACGTCAATCATCAGGGCTCTTCGCCGACGACGGACAAAGGGACCGCAGCAGGCGTTCGCGCGCTTCTGCGTCGGCGTGGGCAATAGGCCTAGAATAAACTATTGTGAAAGGTTAGTGGCGAGTCTTGGCGGTTTGCGCACGGCCCCTAGAGAAGGCTGGTCGACGAGCTTTCGTGAGGCCGACATCGTGGCGCCAGAAACGGAGACGAGAGAGGAGGAGCGATACATGACGCAGCGACGTCGGCGCTCGCGTGGGAACATGTCAAATATTTAGGTGACACATTAGACAGCCCACTTACCTTTAATGTGCACATTGAAAACGTGCGAAAGAAAGCGCGGCAGACCAGAGGCAGATTGCGAAGCTTGTTTCACAAGTGGAGCTAACTGTCAATGGCAAACTGCCTCACGCTTTATAAAGCAATTATTAGGCCGCAGCTGGACTACGTATGCCCCAGTTGGGCAATTGCAGCAAATACACATTTGAATAAACTGCAAGTAGTTCAAAACGAATGCCTCAGGGCCGCCCTCTGCGCCTCTAGGTACATTCCCATTAAAAATTTACATCACGATTTGTCAATGCCATTGCTGATTTATCATATCAAAAATATTGTGTCAAATGTTTTTGAAAAAGCAGCTGACTCGAAAAAATCATTCATTTCCGAGATCGACTCATACCAACCCGATTAACTGGTGAAGTATAGGCGACCGAAGCACTTCCTGGAGTAAGAGTAATCTGAAACAGTGAAATGGCACTTGAAACATAAACTTAGCATTTCTGCACACGCAATGCGCGCGCTAGTTGGCCAAAGCCATTTTTGACCTTCTGTTATTCTTTATGTTGCAGGATTGGCCATAGATGCCCGTAAGGGTAGGAATGGTCGCACCGCAGTTGCGTGAACGTGCATTGCACTTTCCGTGCGTTCACAAAACTGCACAAAGAGGTCTCTCGCGCGTGGGATATGTTGAGAGTCGAAAGACTGTGTGATATCTCCGGTGCTCTCAAGCACGCGGTATTCCAGGCGGGGACCGGTTCGACGTCAGCCCACTGGGCTGTAGACCTAGGGATGGTCTCGGGGTTTCCGCGGCTAGGGGGAAAAGAGGTTGCCAGAAATTTAATTTAAATGTTGTATATTCAACTTGTTTATGTTTTTTGTAAATATATGTAAATATTTATCTCCCAACAGTTACCTCAGCACCTCAATTCCAGTACGTCACAATAACATGGAATATCGCGATGAAATTTGGATTGTTCCTTAGGATTATTTCACGAGTGTACTGTGAATAACGGGAATTCAGTAAAACATAAAACCTCCGGCATCGCTGCGGCCGCAAAAAGATCGTGCAAGAACGGAACCGACGACGACTGAGGAGAATCATAACAAGAGGCAGAAGTGCAGCCCTTCCGGAAATTGCTGCAGATTTAAATGCTGGGCCGTCAGCTAGTGTCATCGTGCGAACCATTCAACGACACAAAGCTTTACGCATCGCGTGGGAGCCGGCAACACCGATATTGGACTGTTGTTGGCTGGGAACACGTTGCCTGCTCTGACGAGTCTCGTTTCACATTGTTTCGAGTGGATGAGCGTGTACGACTATGGCGACAACCTCATGAATCCATGGACCCTGCATATCAACAGGGGCCTGTTCAAGCTGGTGGAGGCTCTGTGATGGTATGGAACGTATGCAGATAGAGTGATATAGGACCCCTAATACGTCTAGATTCGACTCGGATAGGTGACACGGACGTAAGCATCCTGTGTGATCACCTGCTCCTATTCATATCCATTACACATTTTGACGGACTTGGGCAATTCCAGCAGGACAATGCGACAGCCCAAACGTCCAAAATTTCTACAGAGTGTCTCCAGGAATATTCTTCTGAATTTAAACATTTCCACTGGCCATCAAATTTCGTAGACATGAACATTACTGAGCATATATGGGATGCCTTGCATCGTGCTGTTCAGAAGAAATCACCTCCCCCCGTACTCTTACGAGTTTATGGACAGCCCTGCAGAATTCATGGTGTCGATTACTTTCAGCACTACTTCACACATTAGTCGAGTCCATGTCACGTCGTGTTGTGGCACTTCTGCATGGTCGAGGGGGCCATATTAGGGAGGTGTACCTGTTTTTGGGACTTCAGTGTACTAAAATACACTACTTATAAAACACATTTACCTAATACAAAATTACATTTATGAAACATATCCTGAACAAATTTTAAAAATAAAACAAACGTTTTAAAAAACATTTGGGGAGCACAAGGTGATGCATATTTTACATTAGACAGATTTCCTGTAAGTAGTAAAAGCTTCATCTATTGCTATCCAGGACCGCCTGACTAGGGGCGGCAGAAGCAATCGTACAATCTGGCTATACAAGTAATCACTGCAAGTGCAGCACTCTCATCGAAGTACGAGGGTTGCCTTTTATATTTCAGGATTAGAGAACAAAAACAAATATTAATCATCGAAAATAACTTTATTGCTTTTCAAAATATTTCCCATGAAGATATATACACTTTTGCATGCGTTTGAACCAATTGTCGAAGCACTTTTGCCACTCTGATTGAGTTATCTCCAAAACATGCATTCTGAATGCAGCAACCGCTTCTTCAGGTGTCGAAAAACGTTGACCTCTCAGTTTGTTTTTTACGTACTGGAATAAAAAGAAGTCATTCGGCCAAGTCAGGACTACTAACTCATCAAAAGGATGACTCATCAAATCGATGTTTTGGGTTCTCAAAAATGCAGTTGTTTGAGCCGATGTGTGAGCGCTCGCATTGTCGTGGTGAAGAGTGATCCGTCTTCGGCAGTTGGTTTTCCTGATTTCTTGAAGACAGCTGGCAAACAAATCGTTGTGTACCATTCAGAATTGACTGTTCTGCGTTGTGCTCGTGGTACGGTTGCGACATGTCCAGGTTTTCCGTAAAAACAGGCGACCATCTGTTTAGAAGTGCTTCGTGCGCGAACAACTTTTGTTGGATTTTGCTCATCTTGAAACACCCATACAGTCGACTACTGTTTACTTTCGGGCTCATATGCGTAAATCCACGATTTATCACCTGTCACGATGTCATAGACGTGTTTCGAAGCACCGCGATCGTATTTTTTGAGCATTTCTTTCGACCAATCGACACGAGCCTTTTTTTGAGCGATTGACAAATTGTGTGGGATCCAACGCGGACAAATTTTTTTGACAATCAAATGTTCATGCAATATTGAAAGTATACTGGTCCCACTAATGCCTAAGGTTGTCTCAATCTCACGATATGTCACATGACGATCTTGCAATATCAGTTCACGCACAGCATCAATGGTTTGCGGAACAACAACTGATTTTGGGCGACCTTCGCGAAATTCGTCTTGAAGTGAACTACGACCACGATTGAATTCACCATACCATCGATAAACACTGGTCCTTGATGGAGCTTCATCGCCAAAAATTGAGTTAAGTTCATCCATGCACTGTTGCTGAGTTAATCCACGTCGAAAGTTGTAAAAAATAATCGCACGAAAATGTTTACGATTTAATTTCATTTTTGGGCCAAGATGAATCTTTTAAGTTACTGTAAACAACACAAATAGCGCTCGTATGTTAAAACGTTCTGAGTACGTATAATCTCAAAACATCCAACTTTACGATAGAGCTGTCAGTTGCCAGATTGCAACACCAGGTTTGCCAAATCCCGAAACATAAAAGGCAACCTTCGTATTACAAGTCGGCGATGGACAGAGTTTCACGGAAATTAAGGTTAAAGGTCACCAAACGCGTCGTCATTGATACTATTCACACCTAAAGGCAAAACTAATCTCAGTCTCTGCCGAGCCCTTGGCGCTTTGAGACAACTGAAGCAGACGGGACTGACTGTAGGAGCTTCCGATCGCGTCTTAACGCAGCGCACCTCGATTCGACAGCACATATTGTTGGTAAAAATCCGGATTTTTTGGAAAACACTTCCTTTCATACAAATATGTAATAAAATTGAAGAAAATGTATAGAATCAAAAAATATATTGTAAAAGAGGCAAAATATGTAATATAGAACTAAATATGTAAAAATATGTAACGAAAAAATTGGATTTTGTGTTAGGACGACGATGATTCGCCAAGATTACAATTTTGAGAACGGTAAGTAGAAAGACAAAAATATGTAATTACATAAAAATTCAAACTCTAATTATTTTATTACAAAAACTTAGAAAATAAAAAAAAAACATTATTTGCAAAAAATCACAAATGTAAATGTCCTTTTCGACTCCAGCACAGTCTTTGGGCGCCCACATTTCACACAATACACTGGACCCAGTTCTTCACAGTGGTATTCTGAAAATAAACAAGGGGTTTGATGATCACAGAAACTTTCAACACTTACTAGTGCTTCAAAAACAGACACTCCTGAATTAATAGAGTAGTCTGCTTCTTCCCGTTCCTCATCTTCAAGCGCATATGTGTGTGTGTGTGTGTGTGTGTGTGTCTGCAGGCAACTGTTTTTTCTCCAGCTGCCATAAGAGCCTCCATGTAAAGAAGTGTTATGATCAGGGATGCCTTGAAACTAAAACGTGCATGTAGCGATTAATAAAATGGTCGAACCAAGCTCTACCGGCCAATGCATCTTCTGTAAATAGCTGTTTAAATCCTTTTCTTTCACAAAATTGGTACCTTACCATGCGAACATCTTATTTGGTGAGACCGTGGAATTAACTTTTCATGCCCAGTAAATACTCGGCTAACTCATTTTCCAGCTCATCCCTCTATATAAGCTTTCTTCCTAATTACTTCAATCTGATTCTTTCACAGGTTTGTCAACACGAACAAACCTTTGAACGGTAGGTAGTTTTGCTGAGAGAAACTTTTTGGAAGTCTTTTCAAATTTAATTCTTTGCTTCTAACTGCATTGCTTTAACTATGTCATCAGTATACCAGTTTTCGTTTTGGTTTTGGGTCTAGAACCTTTCGTGGCATCTAAAATAAAAATAGTACAAACACAAGTTGTAGTGTAGGTAATATGAGCCCCTTAAAGTTTAAGGCCCATATACCCGCCATAGGTGAGGCCTCATTGTACAACCAACGCCATATTAAAATTCTGCTAACCAAAACCAGTCTTTGTTAGGTTCGAAATTACATAAAAACGATGTTTAAAATACATTGTCTTTCATTTATTAGGAATTAGAATCGGCGTAAACGAACTCAAACTATAATTAAAAGCCTAATACTTACCTTTCAAATATTTTAGAACCGAGAAAATACGAACACATCTGTCAGCTCTCATTCACAACTGAAAAACTAGTTTAGTAACTCTTTTTCCCACGGCAACAGGCAAAAGGAGTTACTAAACTAGTAGTTAAAATCGTTCCTGCTAGAGTGTTTGCAATGTATGAACAGATACTATGGGGGCTGATACGCATGGCTTGAAAAAAATGTTTTATGCAAAAATTTGCATTTCATGTAAAATGCAAACATGTAAATTGTTTATTATTTACAAAAGAAATGAATATATTTGTTCACAAAGAAAAATGACCCAGAAACAAATCAGCAGTCGAATTGTGTAAATTGGGTGCTGTTTATTTATGTGTTAATTCTGTACATTAAATATTTAATCCCAGATCCTAGATTTCGAGTCCCGACGGTAGCAGGATTTTCGACACCAGTTTGTCAGCTAGGATAACTTCAGTCGTTGTGTGGAGGAAAATTCTAGTGGCCGGCTGCTCTGATCGGTAATTTTCCGCGGTTTCTCCGACCAACACCAGGAGAATGTCGGAGCAGTATCCTATGGAACGGGTCGTGGACCGCGCGCGATCCGATCTTTCCTTCATCTTCCCTGTCTTTTCCTCACCCCTGACACACACACATTCTCATGCACTAAACTACCTCACCAGCCGGGAGAATAGATCTTATCCCGACTGTGGCGATGCCATGCTGGTGGGAGATAACTGGTTGGGAAACTCCACGCAAGTCTAGGTCGGTGCCGAATATCGCTATTCAGCGGGGGATGATATCCGCTACCTTCCATGATAAAACATACACCACACTTACCGGACTAATTACCTAAGCTGTTGACGCGACCGGAATCACAAATCAATCAACCTAAAATTGTATTACGTATACTAAGGTATTAGTGAATTTATTTGTTCGATCCATAATTTAATACTAAAAGATAGATTTTATATTTGTAAATAATAGTGCATGCTAAACTTGTTTTCGTTTAAAATTAAAGAAAAAATAAAATGTAAAAATATTGCAGATAAAAAACGCCTAAATGTTTGCCGTCCTGCGGTGCAATGCTTGCAGTAGGGTTGTCGCGGCCCTGCACGGGACAAATCTGAGTATTTTAAAACCTGGATTTAATCGAGAACAAAGGCGCTGAACTATTACCAGTGATATGCCAAGAATTCAACCTGGGCAATAAGTTTTTGTAATGTCGGGTGTAAAGGAGTCAAACTGCGGCCAGGTAAGGTTATAGAACGAAAAACGTATGCAACTTATTAAGTTTACAATAATAATAAAACTACATTACAACACGCAAGTCATTTGCAAGTCAACGACACAAATTATAATCTGGTTTTTCAGGCTGCAAATGTTAAATTACTATTTGTATAAGCGTTATTAAATCAACAGGAAAAAGAGCCTGTACTCAGTCGTCAATCTGTGTGAAGTCGAGAACCCGTTACTCTGAAACCGTGAATTCACACAACTTACCCCTGATGGTATCAGTTTGCTTCAGTCTTCTGTAGGACGTGGAACGGAGTAGAGAGGTAGAGCAAGGAAAGGTGGTTCGCTTCCTAATCGCTTTCGACCTGACTCTAGTTAACAGTGCATTGTCTTGATTTCAGCGAATTTTGAAATCAGTACTCTGAAGGACTTTCGTTATTTTCTTTACGTAGTACTTTAGTCGCGAGTGTGTGCTTCGTTTGAAAGTCAATAAATTAATGTGTAATGGCTCCAAAACGTAATGGAAGGGTTTAACCAAGCTTCAGCGGCAGATCTTCTATTTTCGAAGCCCTAAGCTAAAATGTTTTTGATGCCCACTTTTCACCGTCAACAATAGTATTTGTAATATTGGAGATTTTAACCTTGTATTAAAAATTAAATAAACAATTAAAACAGGCCTTCAAATATTTTTTTGAAATTTTCAAATTCAAAATTAATGACAAACGTCTATTATAGTATATCTATATATCACACTTGCAGCAATATAACATCAAAACAATACTAATCATTAATAAAAACTAACCTGACTAAAATGTGTTTATGCAATTTTTTGTTCACAAAGAAAGTGTTTTCACTGAATATAATTGTCTGTGAATTCAGTTTGTCTGGTCTGTATAGTGGTTTTAAACCCTTTTCAGTTTACTAAAAGTCACTTAGTAAGGTTAAACGAATAAGTAAAAAATTTGAAAAGCAATCTCAACGATTGGAAATACTTTTTTCATTTAATTCAATTTATTTTATTTTATGTAAAAAACAATTAGAAATTGTGTGTGACGTGCTACGGGGAGAAGTGTATTCGGTGCATGTTTTCTTAATTCTGAGGTCCCTACCCTAAACCATATACAAGTTACAGAATTCGGATTACAGAAAGCACTGAGCATTGTTGGTAAGCATTGTTAACAAAATATTCTCTCCGATGTAATAAAATATGTTGTCAATGGCAAATAAGCAATAGATTTGGGTTCTTATCCCTCATCATGTGCTTCACGAAGGAATATACTTCTGCCGCAAGAACACGGATAACGATAATTTGAATAATTATATTTCCCACTGAATTCCAAAAGACGTACACAGATAATGAAGTTACATTTATGTCCAGAAGCAAAACCAGGGGCAACCTCAGCATTTGCTTAAGGGATCAGAATAACTGTACGAAAAACCTGATCGAGATTGGGGTCACTGACCCACAATCTGAGCTAGAATACTTGTTACCGATACCAATTCATCGTTTATTATTACGTTGTATGCATCTTGAAATGACAGTTCTTACCTTTCCGGAAAATTCTGATTTAAATTTCGATAAAATAATTTCAATCCGTAATACAAATTTCATCTACAGCTTCAGGGTACGAGGCCATGAAATCCACAACATTCCCATCACAAAATATTTTCGATTCGATGTTTAGTTCCGAAACTTCTTCTAACGAAATCCTGACAATAGTAATCTAAAAAATAAATATTAATCTGGCTTAGTTGAATTTTGAATTGTTTATTGAAAACTTGTGTACCTGCCTTTATACACCAGGTAACTCCCATTTTCAATGCGTCTTTATGCACAGGAATATTTCCAGATATTTTCAAAACAGCAAAAATTAATCCACTTTTTAAAAAAAGGGAACAGAAATTAAATTCAAAATTACCGTCCAATATCTCTTGTGTCAGGTGTCTCAAAAATAGTGCAGTCTTTTCTATACGCAAATGGAAACTTTCTCAGAAAAAACGAAGCGTTTTCAGGCTCACAACATGGTTTTAAAAAATCAAAATTTACGGAAACTGCCATTTTTTATTTTCTTAAAGATGTTGCTTCATTAATGGACCAAAATGGAGCACCTCTTGGAATATTTGTAAATCTTTCGAAAGTGTTAGACGTTATTGATCATAACATCTTGCTATCAAAATGGAATTCGTGCTAATCTTATGGAATTCGTGCTATCACCCTAGATTGGATAACCTCGTACCTTAAACATCGATCTCAAAGAGTAGAAATAGCATACTGGCACGAAAGGACATTATTTACTTACGTTTCCAATTCTTTACCAATTGAATTGAATTGAATTGAATTGGTCCCGCAAGTTTCAATCTTAGGTCCTATCCTCCCTCTGAAATACGTAAACAATATGCCCTCGTCTATTAAAAACGAAAGAACAGTTCTCTTTGCTGATCGCACGAATGTTCTTTGCAAAAAAGAAACAATAAATAGTACAATTTCAGAAGCTTCAAATTGGTTTTATAATAACAAATTAATAGTTTACGTAGGAAAAACAGTTTCAATGCATTTTTGCATTTCAAGTCAGCAATCAGATGCTCCATTGAAAATGAACAATATGCAATTAGCTGATGTTACCTTAAGGTAACACAATTTCAACGTCTCTCAATTCAGTCAAACCTCAAATAGAATTTTCCTACAACAGAATTAAACACAAAATTAAGTTCATGATGTTACGTATTCAGAATTCTTTCAAATTCTGTCAGCCTTTATGCAGCTCGTTGCATGTATTTTGCAAATGTGCATTCATCATGTAGTACTCAAATCTTCAGATTGCAAAAGAAAATTATTCGAATAATGAAATTATGCCATCCGCGTGATCCATGCAAGCCTCTCTTCATTGAGCTTGGAATCTTACCATATCATTGTCTATTTATTTACGAATCTGTAATATATGTCAAAACTGACTTACTTAACGGTGGGAACATATTTTCGTGCAATATTTATAATTACAACACAGGTCGTAGAAATCACATTCATCAAGTGTCAGTATCAACAGCTCACTACCAGAAATCCACATAAAATACATGTACTTTACTTCACAACGCATTGCCAGATGACATTAAACAATTGAAGTCGGTACACAAATTTAAGTTAAAAGCAAAATATTTTTGCTGCATAACTGTTTCTCTACAATTAGAGACTATACTGATCATCAAAAAGAAAAATAATGTTTACTGTAACAAAACAATGTTATATAATGAATTAGTTTATATTTGTACTGTATAATTAAAAAAAGAATTAATATGTATACGTAAGCTTCCGCGGCTCGAATCCATGAGTTCTCGGCTATCCGGGAGACGCCGCGTCGTTGGCTGGGGTGCCGACGTTTCGCCTGACATATCGCAGGCTTCCTCAGGGCAGTGACACTGCGTGGCAGCGCAACTTTGTGCAGTTTTGTGAACGCACTAAAAGTGCAATGCGCGTTCACGCCACCGCGGTGTGACCATTCCTACCCTTACGGGCATCTATGGCCTATCCTGTAACATAAAAAGAAAAACAAAGGTCAGAAACGACTTTAGCCTACCGGCGCGCGCATTGCGTGTGTTTTAATACTATGTTGTTTATGCTTCAGTCCCACCTCTCTGTTTCAGATTGCTCTTACTCCAGAAAGTGTTTCGGTCGCCTATACTTCGCCCTTTGATCGGGTTCGTATGAGGCGATCGCGGAAATCAAATCATTTTCCGAGTCAGCCGCTTTCTTAAAAAAGTTTTTAACTATATTTTTAATGTGAGTTATTAGCAGTGGCATTGAAGTTTCGCGATGTAAAGTTTCTATACGAGCAAATCTAGGGGCGCAGAGGGCGGCCCTGAGACACTCGTTTTGAACTACTTGCAGTTTGTTCAAATATGAATTTGCTGCAATTGCCCAACTCGGGCATGCGTAGTCTATTTGCGGCCTAATTATTGCTTTATAAAGCGTGAGGCAGTTTGCCGTTGACAGTTTGCTCCGCTTATGAAACAAGCTTCGCAATCTGCCTCGGGTCTGCCGTGCTTTCTGTCGCACATTTTCTATGTGCAGTTTGAATGTCAAAGAGCTGTCTAAAGTAACTCCTAAATATTTGACATTTTTTGTCCAATTAATCGCGTCACCGCATAGCGCGAGTGGCCTTGGCCGCGTGAATCTCTGTCTCCGTGTGAAGAGCACAGCTGCACTCTTACTCACATTGACTTTGACCCGCCACAGTTTCAGCCACTCCTGGATCTGTAACAAATGTTGATCCAAGTACTTCTGGAGAAGCTCGATATTTCTGGACGTGGCTATTACAGCCGTATCGTCTGCATACAAGGCGAGCTCTGTTTGAGGGTGGGTGGGAATATCACGCACGTAGAGGCTGAAGAGCGTAGGAACTATCACGCTCCCTTGCGGCACGTCGGCCCGTACGGCGCGGCGGGTAGATTTGGCATTCAGAAGCGTCACTTGAAACGTTCTGTCTGCCAGGTATGAATGGATAAGGTGTATAAGGTACACAGGAAAGTTCATGGAGTGGAGTTTGTAAAGGATGCCGACGTGCCAGATCTTATCAAACCGCTGGCAACATCGAGGAAAACTCCACCTGTAAATCGGCGCTCATTGAAGTTGCGTCTTATGCGGTCCGTGATTCGCACAAGCTGATGCGTTGTGCTATGCCCTGCGCGAAAGCCGAACTGCTCCTTATTTAGTAGTGCGTTCTCTGAAACAAATTTTAATATTCTGTTTTGCATTAGTTTTTCACAAAGCTTCCCGACTGTGTTTAATAGGCTAATGGGCCTGTAAGACTCGGGCTTTTTTTGGATTTTTTCCCTGCTTGTGAAATGTTAGAATATGCGCATGTTTCCACTGACTCGGGAAATGCTGAAACACAAATATAGCATTAAAAAGTGCGACCAAAAACACTATGGCTTGCTGCGGTAGCTGCTTCAGGACGTCGTTAGTGATGCCGTCGGGGCCGGGTGCTTTTCTGCTCTTCAGCTCCGAGATGGCCGCTTTTACTTCAGCCTCCGTTGCGAAACTCGGCTCATCGGCTGGCGCGTGCAAGGCCGCCATTACCGTTTGTTGTACTTCGACAACGTGCGGTATTGGCGGCGCCTCCTGGACCGGCTGAAACTGAGATTCTAAAACATTAGCTAGGAGTTCCGCT
Source organism: Gryllus longicercus (assembly GCA_038098605.1). Lineage (NCBI taxonomy): Eukaryota > Metazoa > Arthropoda > Insecta > Orthoptera > Gryllidae > Gryllus > Gryllus longicercus. The sequence goes on along the minus strand of JAZDUA010000729.1, from coordinate 319,357 downwards.
TTCTCTTTATTGGATTCCGCGAGTTCTCCTGTGCTGGTTTGAAGCGGCGGCACCGTTATCGGCTTCCTGGAAAGCATGCGAGTAACTCGCCACAATGAATTATCTTCAGGTTTGAGACCTGATAACAATTTAGCCCATTTCTGATTGCGGTAATCCGCAAATTCGATTTCAACTTTGCGTTTCAATCGATTTAGCTCCCGCTTATCAGCTGGGTGTCGCGTGCTCTGCCACAATCTGCGCGCCCTGTTTTTCCTGGAAATTAAATTTACAAGATAAGGGGTTAATGTTTGCTCCTTTTTTGAGGAACGCTGCTTCTCCGCTGCTGCGTTGAGGCTGTCAGTCACAGCTTCGGCGAATTTTTCTGCTCCAGTCTCTATCTGCTTCGGTCCTGACAGGGCAGATGCATCGGGTAAGCGCTGCTGCAGCTCCGTCTGGAATTTCTTCCAGTCCGTGCGCCTCCTCTGCGTCGTGGGTGCAGCCGACAGAGTTAGGCCGCCCCGCCTCATATCTGCCATCACTGGGAAATGATCAGAGGAGAGTTCTTGGATAGTGGTTAATGTGGGAGGGTAGTGAAGTTTCTTGCAGAGCGCAATATCTAAAATATCGGGCTTGCAATTCGTTTTATTTTATTTTCGTATTAGGTGCGTATATCTCGCAGGCGTTTGCATCGGCAGTTGCTTTCAGCTTACGGCCGCGGGGGCAGGTAATGCGGGAGCTCCAGGCCGTGTGTTTGGCATTAAAATCGCCAGCCACAAGCGTTGGTGTTGTGTTAGCCTCTACTAGTTTTGCAATGTCTACAGCTAGTAAGGCGCACGTATCCGCGGAGCGATCAGGACGCGCGTAGACAGATACAAGACGCAGCGGCCCTCGCTCCGTCTGAACGACAACAGCAGTGGCCTCGGCGTGCTGCAGCTGCGGAAGAGCTGTAACATAATGATTTATGCTGCGTCTAATTAAGACGGCGGTTCCGCCTCCTCTGTTGGCGGCTGTCGTATTCCCTGCTTGCGCCGCCCTGTCGTTTCTGTAGCAGAAGAATCCTGGAATATTTAAAGAGAGATGTGGGTTAAGCCATGTCTCCCCCAACATCATTACAGATATATTATGCCGAGCGAGAAAGCTGTGGAGCTCTGACTGCTTCTCTCGCGAGCAGATGCCGTTGCAGTTCCAAAATGCAACGGTGCCGCTATTCCTATAAAAAATGGAGCTAGCCATTATTTAGGGATGGGAGGGATTTGGTGCGGGTGAGGACGAGCGTTCCTCCCCCGTTGCTTCCGCCTCTGCGGTGTCGTGTGCATGCTCAAGCAATATTGTTATTACACACTTGAGCATGATCGACGCCCACTCGGCCGGATTGCATCCGGTGACGTTTCGCATAATCGCTCGCATCACCCTGTCGGGGGCGATCCCGTTTAGGGCGAGATCGTCCACCGTCTGGTGTAGCACGCGCTTCTGCTCGCTCAGGGAGGAGGGAACAGGGACGCTTTCCGCCGTCCGCCTGCTGCGCTCGAGGTGCGCAGCGCGCTCCTCTCGCGCCACGTCGGCGGCCGTCGGCTGGCGCTCCCGGGTGGGGCGGGGGCGTTGGTCCAGGGCGTCGGCGTACGACCGCTCCTGGCGTCGCTGCTTCCGCTGCGCGCGTTTGCGTTCGCGTCTGGGCGAACGCTGAGGCCGCGGTGGCGGCGTGGGCGTAGGGCTGCGGCGGCGCGAAGGCTCGCGCTCCCGCGAGGGAGAGCGCGACGCCTCCGACTGCGTGTCGGTCGCTCTTCTTTGCTGGATGCGGGCGCGTCGCTGGCGGTCCCGCTGTTGTTTCTCCTGCCGCTGCTGCTGGGCCCTGTTGTTTCCCCTGAAACAACGGCGCTTGTACTCGGGGCAACCCTTGTACTTCGCGCCATGGCGTTCGCCGCTGCAGTTAGCGCATTTGCGCTCTTCTACTGCTGGGTTTTCACCCAGCGGGCACTGCGCGGCGTCGTGCAGTTCCCCGCACTTCTTGCAGCGCGTGCGGCGCTTGCAGTTTCGTGCCACGTGCCCGAAATCCAGGCAACTGTGGCACTACGTGGGCCCGCGCGGCGGGCGATACATCTCCACGCGCACGCGGAGCCCACGTATGTTCTTTACCTCGCGGAGCGCCCGGTGGCGCTCCGTGTCCTGCAGCGTGGCAATGATGAGAGGCAGCGGTCTGCCCCTTCTCCCCGGCCGCTGGCTGATGAGCCGCTCTAATTTCTGCACCTGAAAACCGATAAATTCCAGGTTGTCATGCAGACTTTGGAGCGGGAGTTCTAGAGGTATGCCCCTCAGGACATACCTCAGCACTCTCGCGTTTCCCGTGGAGTACGTGTGGTACTCCACGGCTCTCTCGTCCAGGGCGGCGAGAACATCACGGTGCGCCCCGAGGGACTCGCACCTAACCTTTACAGCGTCGCCGGCCACCTCCGCGGTGATTTCGGCATCGCCGCAGGCCGATCTCAAGCCCTCGAGGAGTCCGAAAATGTCCGCCACCCCGTACAGAAAGATAGGGGGTGGGCGTCGGCGTCGTTGGACGAGCGTGAACTCTTCCTCTTCTTCTCCTTCGCTGGCGTCTGCTGCTGTGGCGGCGTCGGCTGGTGGTGGCGTCGTGGCTGCAGCAGGCGGCGTGTGGCGCGGCGAGGTGGCCGGCATCTCTCCGCCCTCGATTTTCCTCCTGGAAGCAGGAGAAGAATTACTGCAGATACGGTCAGTTGAGGGGGAGCCAAGGCGTCGCTTCGCTCCCCTAGCACTGCCTCTTCCCGCGGTTCTACCGCGCTCGCCGCTCTCGTCCCCGTGTGGGGTGAAGAACGGCCGCGCGGGAGACGACGCGGGCGTCGACATTGCTTTTTTGCTTTTCTGCCCTAGAAGGGCGGCTACGCTTTTGCTCTAAGTCCTAAAAAGGACTATTTGTTTCTTGTCGGCCGGAGCTCTTCCAAGACGCGTCCGTTCCCTGCGAAGGACACGGACCGAATCGTGACACTGCGGCGCTAAGCGCCCGGTGATTTATACCATCCTGCCTGGGCTCTCGGGAGGGGCAGGTGCGCTGTGATTGGCGGAGAGGTCTCCCTGTTTGGCCGGCGGTCCGAGCCAACCTGGGCCTTGCGCCAGACGTACCCGAGGTCGGACGGTGGTGAACAGTGGGCCTAGCGCCAGACGTCCCGGTGGTCGGACGGTGTTGAACAGTTCCCTGCCGGTCCCGAATAGATGGAGCGAGGGATTTCCAGGCGTGGTTAAGAGCGAGGCCTGCGTCCGCGTTGATGTTTTGCGGACGTCTGTGTATTTCTAAAGCCTCTTTTATGCGTCTCGGCCAGTAACGGTTTTCCTTATGCAGGAGCCGAGTCTTGTCGAAGTCAATGGCATGTCCCGTGACCTCCGAGTGGTGCGCAATAGCAGAACGGTTGGTGTTGTTCTTGTTGTAGTGGGCGATGTGTTCTTTGAGTCGCTCGGACACAGAACGCCCAGTCTCGCCAATGTATGTCCTGCCACAGCTGCAGGGAACTTCATAAACTCCTGCCGACTGGAGAGGAGGTAACGCATCTTTAATGCGTACCAAGCGTTGTGCAGCTTGTCGGGCGCCGTGAACACAGTACGGATGTTCATTCGACAAACATCCGACAAAACACGGCCAGGATAGTGAAACACGCTCGCGCTCCTCGCACTAACTTAGCCAAGGAGGAGCGACTGACCTTGCTGACACTTCGAAGCAGACGTGACCTTGTCATTGTACCAGCGGACAAAGGCAATGCTACGGTCGTCATGAAAGCTGCGGATTACCACGACAAGGTGGCTGCCATTCTTGCCGATGACTCCACGTACTCGCTTCTGGAGCACAACCCGGTACACAAGATAACCGAAACCGCCGCGAGGATTCGCAACTCGCATTGCATAGAGGCTTCGAAGAAGTTGGCTTTGTGTCGGAACAGCTCGTCGACGCCCAGGTTTTACGGCCTACCGAAAGTACACAAGCCTGATGTGCCGCTACGCCCCATCGTCAGTGCCATCAATTCGCCGACTCACGCCCTGGCGAGACTTGTCGCTGACCATCTCGCGCCGCTCGCCGAAGGTATGCAATACGCCGTGCGGAACTCTACGCACTTCGTTGACATCATTCGGCAGCAAAGACTGAACGAAGGTGATATGCTGGTTAGCTTTGACGTGACTTCGCTCTTCACAAAAGTTCCGGTACATGAAGCCGTGGAAGTTATACGTCAAAAATTGCAGATTCGTAGCCAGCCGACAGAATGGGCTGAACTGGCTGAATTCTGCCTAAGTTCCACCTTCTTTCAGTACCAAGACCGGCACTACGCCCAAGTGGAAGGCGCGGCTATGGGCTCGCCGCTGTCCCCCATCGCTGCCAATCTTTTCATGGAAGCGTTCGAATCAGAGGCTCTACGTAACGCCTTGCACAAACCGTCTCTCTGGGTGCGGTACGTGGACGACACCTTTGTGATCTGGCCACACGGACCGGAATTATTAGGAGAGTTCTTACTGTTCCTTAACAGTATCCACCAGAGCATCCAGTTCACGATGGAGACGGAAATAAACAACTGTCTGCCGTTCTTAGATGTCCTGGTTAGCAAACGCGAAGATGGCACCTTGGGGCACGCGGTCTACCCTAAACCGACGCACACTGACCGTTACCTACACGCGGATTCACACCACCATCCGTCAATAAAACTAGGAGTACTGAAGACACTGGCCACAAGAGCTGTGAAGGTGTGTGACGAGCGCTCTCTTCCCGCAGAACTTCAGAAGCTCGAACACACTTTCAGGGCCAACTCCTACTCCCAAACGGCGATCAAACGAGTGCTTGCCAGCGTTACGGGCCACTCCGGAGGTCCCCGTCGTACCGACGGGCGCGGTGCCCCCGAAGGTCGCGGCAACGCCGAAGACTGTCACGCCTCTTCGGAGATAGAGGAGAGTGCCCGCTCCAGATTAGCCGTGATTCCCTACGTCCGATGTGTCACCGATCGTGTGGGTAAATTATTACGGAAGAATAACATCCGTACGGTGTTCACGGCGCCCGACAAGCTGCACAACGCCTTGGTACGCATTAAAGATGCGTTACCTCCTCTCCAGTCGGCAGGAGTTTATGAAGTTCCCTGCAGCTGTGGCAGAACATACATTGGCGAGACTGGGCGTTCTGTGTCCGAGCGACTCAAAGAACACATCGCCCACTACAACAAGAACAACACCAACCGTTCTGCTATTGCGCACCACTCGGCAGGGAACTGTTCAACACCGTCCGACCACCGGGACGTCTGGCGCTAGGCCCACTGTTCACCACCGTCCGACCTCGGGTACGTCTGGCGCAAGGCCCAAGTTGGCCCGGACCGCCGGCCAAACAGGGAGACCTCTCCGCCAATCACAGCGCACCTGCCCCTCCCGAGAGCCCAGGCAGGATGGTATAAATCACCGGGCGCGTAGCGCCGCAGTGTCGGAAATTCCGAAGCTGACCGCCGAAGAGGACTGACGTTCCTGTGGAGAGCAGCGAGGGAGCAACAGTCCTTTTGAGGACTAATAAAGAGCATTTAGCCGAGCGAGGCCCTCGGGCCGTAAAAAGAGCAAAAAGTAGAAAGGCCCTCGGGCCGTTAGGAAATGTCGAGCGCAGCGTCGCCGGGCGCCGCCTTTCTAACTCCGCCGGAGGGCGAAAGCGGCAGCCGCGGACGCGGAGCACGACGACATGCGGGGTCGCCAAAGCGCCTGCGCATGGCCACCCCTTCAACAGAGCGAATCTCTGTAAACCTGTGGGCATCTTCTGTTCGCAGGTCCAACGATGGGAGCGGCCCTTCCGCTCCCCAGCGAGCGGCGACCGCATCGCCGCCGACGCCAGCCACCGCCGCAAGGAGCGGCTCACCGGCCTCGACGCCGGACGCTGCCACAGCAGTGCAGCACGAGGACGACGACGGATTCACGCTCGTCCGCCGCCAGCGACGCCCACCCCCGATCCACGTGTACGGATGCGGGGACGTATTCGCCCTTCTGGAGGCCCTGCGAGAGGTTTGCGGCGAACCGGTCGTTGCAGAAGCGACCGGAGAAGCCGTACGCCTCCGCACGGCCTCGATGGAGGATTATACGGCCTCCGTCTCCGTACTGCGTGAGCGCACCTTGGAATACCACACGTATTCCACGGGCAATGCGCGGAAGCTGCGGGTGATTATCCGCGGCGTTCCGCTAACTACGGACGCGCCTTCGTTAATCGCCGCCCTCGGGCGTTTGAATTTTCAGGCGGAGAAGGCGGAGCGGCTGACGAGTCGCAAACACGGGCGGAGAGGACGGCCGATTCCGCTCGTCCTCGTCACGCTGCCCGATGAGCCGGACCAGCGCAGGATCCTCGCGCTACGAGAATTAAGAGGACTCAAGATCTCGGTGGAGCGGTATCGGCCGCCGAGAGGACCCGTACAGTGCCGCAACTGCCTTGACTTCGGTCATGTGCAGCGGCACTGCGCACGCCACCCGCGCTGTGGGAAGTGCGGCGCTGCGCACGACACGGCGGCCTGCCCCCTCGGGGACAATCCGCCCGTGGAGTCGCGGCGCTGCGCTAACTGTAGCGCGGACCACCACGGCGCTCGGTACAAGGGATGCCCCGAGTACCAGCGCCGCTGTTTCAGGGGCGACGAGGCGCAGAGACGCCGAGAGCAGCGCCGCCAGCAGGATCGGGCCCGCCGGGCCTACATCGAGCGCCGCCGCGCCTAAAGCGCCGAGACGGCGTCGACCCGCTCGCCCTCACGGGAGAGAGCGGCGCCGCGCCGCCGCAGCCCATCGCCGCCGCCGCAGCCGCTCCCGCAGCGCACGCCGCGCCGCGCGCGCCGCCGCCGCGGCCCACGCCGCCAGCTGCGCACGTACGCGCGCGCAGTGGCCGACGACGCCCCCGCCTCTCCACCCGCCGCCCCCTCCCGCCCCTCCCAACCCACGCAACGAGGGCCTCCATCGCCACCCCCGCCCGCGAGACGCCGCGGGTGCAGAAGAGACGAGGAGCTGAACTTCCCGTCTTCCTATTCCTGGGAAGACCAGAAGCAGTTTCTCCACGACATCTCCGAGGATCTGGCCCTCAACAACGTGGATCCCTTCATGACGATCCGCTATATCACCCGCACCATCACCGGACGCGATCCGAGCGACTGGCCGAGGCTGATGCTGCAGGTGGTCATGGAGCTGCTGCTTCAGCACGCACATGATCACGCAGGTCGGTCCGGCGCAGCGATCGAGGGAGCGGCCGCTCCCGCCCCCGCCTCCTCCGCCCCGTGATGGCTGACACGGCCATCGAAAATAATCTACAAACCAATTCTCTTACAGCAGCTCCAGCTCGCCTCTCGCTCGCCTTTTGGAACTGCAACGGTATCGTAAGCAGGAACAAACAGGCGGAGCTAGCCGCATTCGCCGCAAAGCATCATTTAACAATTCTGATGCTAGGCGAAACTCATCTTCAGCCTAAGCATCGCTTCTCTCTCCCTGGCTACGTTTGTTACAGGTCAGACAGATCAGCACGGCTCCCGAATGCAAACCCGGGCGGCGGAACGGCAGTTTTAGTGCGGCGCGACATCGCGCATCACGAATTAGCTCTGCCGCAGCTCCAGTACATCGAGGCCACGGCGGTTGCGGTCCGGATGAAGAAGGGCCCGCTGCGTATCATTTCGGCCTACATTCCGCCGGCGCGAAATGCGTCCCTAGAGCAGAGCGATTTCGACGCTCTTCTGGAGCCGCTCGCCCGCATCCCTACCCTCCTGGCGGGTGATTTCAATGCGAAACACCCGTCTTGGAATTCCCGCATCACCTCGCCTCGTGGCCGACAGCTGAAAAACTTTGCGGAAACGCACGGCTACGAGGTGATAGGCCCGATGCAACCCACGCACTTCCCCGCCAACGCAAGACGGCCGGACGTCTTGGACATCGCCGTCATCCGCGATCTTGGCGCCCCAATTAACCTCACCACAGCCTGCGAGCTCTCCTCCGACCACCTCCCAGTCATAGCCGAAATAGGACGCAGCGATTTGCAAACTTCATTAGCGCTTCCACCCGCCCGCAAACGCTCTAATTGGCCTCTGTTTCAGAAGGAACTGGAGAAACGCCTCCCGGAACCGGAGCCCATCTCAGACCCGCAGCAGATCGAGCCGGGGGCAAAACAGCTTGCGGAGGCAATTTCAGATAGCCTGAATGCGGCCGCCTTCGCCGGGCGAAACGAGCAGCGAGCAGCGGAGCTACCCCCCCGTATAATCGCGCTGATCCAGCGCAAAAACGTGGCGCGACGGGAATGGCAGCGCACGCGGCACCCGGCAGACAAGCTTGCTCTGAATCAGTTAAGGCGGCGTGTAGACGACGCCTTAACTGAACACAGAAACTCGAAGTGGGGAAACCTACTGAGAAAGCTAAAGCCGGAAGATAGTTCATTATGGCAGCTAACGCGAACTTTGACAAAATCTTCTGTTTCAGTCCCGCCACTGCGCAACGCGAACGGCGACAAAGTGGAGGCGAACGAGGAGAAAGCGGAGCTTTTCGCTGACTCCCTCGAATCGCAATTCCAGCCGGTCGAGGAGCAGCCGCCTGCGGAGCACGCCGAGAGCGTGCATTGCACCGTCGCAGCGGCCCTGCACGCCCCCACCGACGAACCGGAGCTAACGGACGTCGCAGAAGTGACCGACGCCATCGCAGCACTACGGAGCGGAAAAGCTCCGGGACCGGACGGGATCAGAAACGAAGTTCTGAAAAGGCTCCCGCAAAGTGCCATAAACTATATCGTGCATTTGTTTAACGCAATTTTCATCTTCCAGCTATTTCCGGCGCAATGGAAACACGCGCACGTGCTAAACTTTCCTAAACCCGGAAAGAATAAGAGTTTGCCGCAGTCGTACAGACCAATTAGTCTTCTTAACACGCTCGGCAAGCTCTTTGAGAAAATTCTCCTTAAGAGAATTTTAAAATTTAGCGAAAAGCACGGCCTTGTTAATAATGAACAATTTGGTTTTAGGGCGCACCACAGCACCACTCATCAGCTAGTGCGCATAGTTGACAGAATTCGGCGCAACTTTAACGAGCGGCGATTCACTGGCGGAGTTTTCCTGGACGTCGCCAGCGCTTTTGACAAGGTTTGGCACGACGGCCTCCTCGCCAAGCTCATAGAAGCCAACTTCCCTTCCTATATTGTACGCCTAGTACACTCCTTCCTCGCGAACAGATCGTTTCAAGTGACGGTTCTGCACGCGAAATCTACTACCCGCCACATACGGGCGGGCGTGCCTCAGGGGAGCATTATCTCCCCTGTGCTCTACTGCCTGTACGTGCGCGATATACCCACCTCGATCCAAACAGAACTCGACATGTATGCAGACGACACGGCAGTAATTGCCACGTCCAAAAGAATCGATTTGCTCGTTAAATATTTGGATTTACATTTGTTACAGATCCAGGAGTGGCTGCAGCGCTGGCGTATCAAAGTCAACGTGGAAAAGAGCACGGCAGTGCTCTTCACACGCAGAATCAAATACGACCAGCCGCGGCCGCTCGCGCTATGTAATTCGAACATTGAATGGCGCGCCAGTACAAAGTACCTCGGCATCACGCTGGATCGCGCTTTAACTTTCCGCGAGCACGCGGACGCGGTCGCTAGTAAAGCCTGGCAACGCCTGGGCATGTTGCGAAGCTTATTACATAAGCGAAGCAAGCTGTCCACAGCGAATGCTCTACTTTTATATAAAGCCATGATTAGGCCCATTATGGACTACGCCTGCCCAAGTTGGGGAATAGCGGCGCATTGCCACTTAAATAAGTTGCAAATAGTTCAAAATGCGTGCCTCCGTAGAATACTGTGCGCGCCAATGTTTATTAGAATCGCAGACTTACACGCTGCAGTAAAGTTACCGCTCCTCGAAGAGCACTTTAAAAATTTAGCTGAAAATTTATTTTCCAAAATAAATACGTCAAATAATGACATAATACTAAATTTAAATCTGTACGAGCCGGATCCCACGGCTACGTACAAGCGCCCGAGAGATATGCTGCAATAGGCGAGACGCCAATACTTGCATGAAAATTGCGGTAAACAACGCCAAAAGCGCGCCGAAAGGCTATTGTCATCTCTGACCTCTGTTTTCTTTTCATTTTTCAGATCAGCCATAGATGTCCGAAAGGATAGGGATGGCTCCACAGCAGGGAAGTGTGGTTGCATTGCACTTTAGCGGCCACACGGAACTGTGCTGCATAGCGAGGGGAGAGCCGCAGTGTCACTGCCCTGAGGAAGCCTGCGATATGTCAGGCGAAACGTCGGCACCCCAGCCAACGACGCGGCGTCTCCCGGACAGCCGAGAACTCAAAGAATTAATATGCTTGTAACAAATAATGTGCTTCAGATTTCGGGTCAATGACCCCCCTCTCGATTAGGTTTTTGCCCAGTTTCCCTGATCCATTGAGCAAGTGCTGAGATGGCCCCTTGTTTTGCTTCTGGACGTAAATGTAACTTCACAACGCGCACGTTTTGTTGAACTCTCCTTTTGCTTGTAGGAGGAGAGCTAAGGAGTTACTATTTTGTTAACAATGCAGAAAATAAAATATGCAGTTGGTTTACCGTTGCAAATAAGTTTTCTATTACTCGGGAACGAAAATGTCAAGTTTTTCAAATGTCACTAATCTCGCGCTTTTAAAATTTTATTTTTATTTATTTATCTTTAACTTTTAGACATCTTTCAACTATTTGTAGTTAAAGTGATGGAAAGGTATTCTGGAACTGAAAAACCGTGCGCAGATGATCTTCTCCCCCATACGTCACATACAGTTATTACTGTTTTTGACTAAATAAATCTAAATCTATATTAAGCCAGACCCCTGGCGCAGACGGTTTTGTGATTTTGTGATTGTCCCTTCACACCTGCTCTAACCTCATAAATCTTAATTCAAGGGTTTACACCCTTATCTTAGCGAGGGATACAACTGATCCCCATTATGACACACTCTCCACGATAAATATGACTGGCCCCTGGAAAATACACTTTGCTTATGCTGTAGGATTCGTTTCAAGAAATAAGCTCGTGGGTGTCTTAAGACTGCTCCTGTATGTTGTTCATTCTTCAACGAAATCACCCTCGACATACCAAATTTGCAGAACTATCTGATGAGTAAATATGTTCCTAAGAAATACCTGGCCTCTCACTGCTAAATTCGGTCTTCCGATGTTGTAGGTAAAAGTGTTCAGATAACAATACAAACGCTGCCCGCGTGCACGATACATGGGTAAATCGCGAGGAACAGTAACTTTCATATATTGCGCCATTATTTTTACTCTTACACGAATAAAACGATTTTTATATCGTAGAGCGCCAAAAGTGACTAATGTGCTCTAAAATCAAAAGATGTGCACCATCAACGGAGATATGGTGCATAGTTATTATATTGATGTTGCACATATCATACCTCCGCATTATATGCGGAGGTATGATATGTGCAACATCAATGTAATAAGAATACCTCGGGAAGGAAAACACTCAACGAGATTTCTAGCAACATCGAATAGTTCTATAAATTTATTTTCAAAATAATCCGTCACTCATTCATCTGCATAGGTTCAATCGTCGTTTGTGGGCCAACAATATATTCAGAATGTTGAACTAAAACAAACCGCTAAATTTCCCTCTATTATTTAATTCCATTTGATAGAATACACGCCATATATCAACATTAAATGTGTAATATCTTTAGACAATTTCAAACATAGACCCAAATTTGCCACAATAATGAATCCGAGCAATTATAATATAACAGTATTAATTTAGCCATGTGGTAGTGTATTTTATTCCAGATCCTTAGCAGCAGGATCAAATCCAGTGAAAAATACATCGCTTATCCATGATTTTTTGTCAAAATTAAATTTATTACATAGCTCTCTCCTTGGTCTGTTATTTTGCTTTTAAATTATGGTAGCCCTGAAAAGAAGTATTGTTTTTCTACGAAATACTTTTATATTTTATTTTCCAAATTATGTATTTATTATTTTATTCTAAGAAATATACGAAATACATGGCTAATCAGGAAAACCAAAAACGCCGCCTCTGAGACAGATGTCTCTCACACTAATGCGATAAGTCGCTTTCGTGTGGCTTGGTGAGCCATGTCAAAAACTTGAATAGGGCGAATGAAGTTACATTTGCTTGGCTGTGAGTGAAAATTTGATTTTTCTTAGCAAGTGGCAACGCCGCATTAACTCGTCTTGAAGGGCCCTAAGGGCGCGCTTCCGATAAGCGGCTCTCCTACGGGGCTGCTCTCGACCTCGCAACCTGCACGCTCCAGGCCGACTGGCTCCTACGCTCGACTCCGGGAACCAGCAAGAAAATTCACGTCTGATAAGCTTAAACTTCTTGAGAAGTTAGCCTGTTCTATGAGGAACAGGGTGATGTATGTATGTCGGCCTGCAGGTGTCGGCGTTGCCCTGCACACTTTTTTGCATGTGTCGAAGGGCGTACAGTTTGAGTGGTAACATTATATTACAATATTCGATTGGTTATCAATTGAAGCTTAAAAGTCTCGTTTGTTAATTCTCCAATTTCGTATTTTAATATGTAGGGGCGGATATATTGGTGACATAATAATTCTCAGAAAAATGATCAATAAACTACCTTTAAAATGTTTTAAAAATGATCTAAAAACAAAGGAAAATGACGTAACAAATGTGATCAAACCAGTTCTGATGAACATCTCAAGCTGTTGGATTTGATACTGATGTAATCGAGGCTCCTTCAATTCGTTCGAGTGAAGTCAGCTAGTAAACGTATGGTTTGTATTGGTATTGCGACAGCGAATTCCGCAGGTGATGCAATATTCGTTACAATATTTATTAAATTAACTACTTGATTTCGATTCAATTCTTAATTTGGAAATTGAAGCCGCATCAACACGAAATACAAACGCCGATATAATAGCCCGGAAACCGGTGAGTTTTAAGGCGTTTTGTCGATATTTCAAGTGTTTAAATGGTAAAAGCAATGTCATTAGGTTAGTTTCACGTTCGTGTATTGGGATTCGTCCTCTTGGTAGAATATATTACTTCGTCAGAGGTTTAATTTATAATGTAATTTTTAATGTGTTTTTATTTTATTTGCACTATTAATATCGTGTCCCACAACAATACTTTCATAAGGGGGGTTAACAACATTTGAAACTTTTACCAGAATTTTGATAATTCGCAATTCTGTCTCATTAAATATGTTTGAGATACGTAAATATACAATTTTAAAAGAAGTAGTCCCTAACCCCAAATTTAGAGGAGACTACGTATACCCCGTAGACTACGTATCTGAAAGGCGTTCTATAGTGAGAAATGATTTATGATTTGGACGGTATTCATTCAATGACAATACTTTTGCGGCAAGCAAATTGATTCATCGACAATTTTTTTTTTTCACATTTATCAGTAAATGAACCTTCGTTTAATTTTACTGTCGAAATAACGAGAACCAGGATCATTGAAATGTTACAGAATCATAGCTCAACTTGCCCTTGAGAGAAAATATCATTAGCACTATTCCTTCTTGAGCCAACCTTTCGACATAATAACTTTGCAATATATCTTTATAAACAGTTTCCTAACTAGCCCATAAATATATAACAATGCAGGTCGTACTATTAAATAGATAAGATCAAAATAAATAATATAGCTTCTATTCATATGAGCCATAAAACTGCTTCTCTCGGCGTTATTAAATGATAATTTTTCTATGTACTATTAACACTTAAGCGAGTTAAAATATTAAAACGGGAGTTTTAATGGCTGCTTAGAATAAAAAGGAAAGGTTGAGTCTTTAAAAAAATCAGCCATAGTTGACGTAAGAAAGAAATTGTTACTGAATTTATTCCAATAAACGTTACATCTTGTTTGTTTGTTTTCGAAGAAATGGTAAAGACAATCATTTCGCCCCGAGGCACAGTTTAAGGCCTCGAGGCGCTACCGAGGCCGCGATATCACATCTGCCCTCGGCATTAAGCGTATGGAGCGAACAATCGAAGCGAGACATTCCAAACCTCTCTTTTCAGTATACTTGTGTGCGGAGAGCGAACGGAATGAGTGCAAAAAATGGGGGTGAATATAAGATGCTAAGTTCTAATAAACAGTTAAATATCTCGAGAACGGAAGTTACTAACACGGATCGGATTGCGGAATTTTGTATTGCGTTTAAAAGGGTGTTCAGGAAAAATAAAAAATTGCAACATTTGAAAATTTATAAACAATTTTCAATTTTTACAGATCTAAAGATGGGAGAGTCTCCCGATGTCGCAGAGCCGAAATCATGCAGTCTGGACTGCACGTATTTTCTATATCCAATCTGCAAACTGTATACTGGCCTTTAAAAGCTACTTTTTGGGAACTGACTTTGTCTAAAGCATACACCTCTACCATCAAACCTACTACCATTTTGTTGTTTTAAAATGTTAACTTTGTGCAATTTTTGATAAAACGAAGAATTTGCCGAAAATGGGACTAGCATCCCAGTATAGGTACAAGGTTGCCTTTTATATTTGGGGATTTGGCAACCCTGGTGTTGCAATCTGGCAACTGACAGCTCTATCGTAAAGTTCGATGTTTTGAGGTTCTACGTACTCAGAACGTTTTGACATACGAGCGCTATTTGTGTTGTTTACAGTAACTTAAAAGATTCATCTTGGCCCAAAAATGGAATTAAATCTTGAACATTTTCGTGCGATTATTTTTTACAACTTTCGACGTGGATTAACTCAGCAACAGTGCATGGATGAACTTAACTCAATTTTTGGCGATGAAGCTCCATCAAGGACCAGTGTTTATCGATGGTGAATTTAATCGTGGTCGTAGTTCACTCCAAGACGAATTTCGCGAAGGTCGCCCAAAATCAGTTGTTGTTCCGCAAACCATTGATGCTGTGCGTGAACTGATATTGCAAGATCGTCATGTGACATATCGTGAGATTGAGACAACCTTAGGCATTAGTGGGACCAGTATACTTTCAATATTGCATGAAAATTTGATTGTCAAAAAAATTTGTTCGCGTTGGATCCCACACAATTCGTCAATCGCTCAAAAAAAGGCTCGTGTCGATTGGTCGAAAGAAATGCTCAAAAAATACGATCGCGGTGCTTCGAAACACGTCTATGACATCGTGACAGGTGATAAATCGTGGATTTACGCGTGTGAGAAAAGTAAACAGCAGTCGATTGTATGGGTGTTTCAAGATGAGCAAAATCCAACAAAAGTTGTTCGCGCACGAAGCACTTCTAAACAGATGGTAGCTTGTTTTTTCGGAAACACTGGACATTTCGCAAACGTACCACTAGAACAACGCAGAACAGTCAATTCTGAGTGGTATATAATGGATTGTTTGCCAGTTGTCTTCCAAGAAATCAGGAGAACCAACTGCCGAAGACGGA
Organism: Gryllus longicercus; assembly: GCA_038098605.1. Lineage (NCBI taxonomy): Eukaryota > Metazoa > Arthropoda > Insecta > Orthoptera > Gryllidae > Gryllus > Gryllus longicercus. Next base: position 303,976 of record JAZDUA010000729.1, on the reverse strand, counting down.
TCACTCTTCACCACGACAATGCGAGATCTGTCGCATGCGACAATGCTCTGTCGACAATGCGAGCCTATCGGCTCAAACAACTGCATTTTTGAGCACCTAAAACATCGATTTGATGAGTCATCCGCCGTATAGTCCTGACTTGGCACCGAATGACTTCTTTTTATTCCAGTACGTAAAAACAAACTGAGAGGTCAACGTTTTTCGACACCTGAAGAAGCGGTTGCTGTATTCAGAATGCATGTTTTGGAGATACCTCAATCAGAGTGGCAAAAGTGCTTCGCCAATTGGTTCAAACGCATGGAAAAGTGTATATATCTTCATGGGGAATATTTTGAAAAACAATATAGTTATTTTCGATGATTAATATTTGTTTTTGTTCTCTAATCCTGAAATATAAAAGGCAACCCTCGTATCAAAAATCAATGCAGCTCCGTGTTAAATGCATATGATTTGTTAGTTAGGGACTCTAGCGTTCCGCGCGGCGACAAAAGAATACTACGCCGCCTTACCATTCGTAATACAGCGTCGTTTTCTAAATCAGACCAAAATTTAATTTTTCTATGTATTTTAATTTTCTTGTGCATATAACTAAAACATGTGAAATAAAAATTTTGAACAATTTTTAAGGAAAGAAATTTAAATCGAATGAATGTTCCCTATTGAAAGTGAATAATGGAATCATTAGGAATGAGTATTTCCTCACTTTTCATGGAAATATTTAACATGTAAGTAATCTAAGTAGTAAATAAGGATATCTAGGAGATATTAACATTTCTGTTGTCCTCTTGAGCAACTTGAAGCTCCTCTTGTTGCAAAGTTGCATTTAATTGCAGAACAGTATGCCCTATGCGGTCGTGCCACGACACACGCACTAATGTGTTAAGTGGTAACGTACAAGAATTTCGTTAGTGCATATTAAATAGGTCCTGATATATATATATATATATATATATATATATATATATAATGAAAGGTTGGAACATGGGTTCTATGTAATTTATGTGTTATTTAATGATGCCTTTGAAATCCTAGGGATATAAAACCAGGAAGTCAAGAAACAACACCATTTAAAAAAAATGTTAACCCCCTCTTAATAAAAGCAATTTCGCGAACAAAGACATATACTTCTGTAACAACTATCTCTTATTTAATTTGTCTCCACCAGGATCGCGCGTATCCTTAACTATCCAAAAAACAGGCTGAGCTGTGTTACTGCATGATACATATACTGAGCTAACGCCGTATATTTTACCGTCCCTTATTGCATATGAGGCAATAATTTAAAGAAACGTTGAAGCTTTTTGGAAAAAAAATTGTTTGCAAAAATTAAATTGCCTATATTTCGCACAAAACTACTTGGAAAAGACATATTTTCGAAACATTGATCATTAATTTATTTAAAGATATAAGGAACAGATTTCATTCAGGAAAAAATATGTATCTTCAATATTAGTTGTAGGAAGACGCCCCAAACTGTCCTTTCGAAACTTTGGAAAAATCAGGGATTTGAACGAACATCAGACCTGTACAATTCTCTAAAGCGTCCTTTACGCTATCAGAGAATGAAATTTAATAAGAAAAATTGGAGCCATTTTGGACAAAAGGTTTGAAAATGTTTTTGATATTTCGTGTAAAGCACTACCAAAAAATCAATTTAAAACTCTCAACGCCTCGAGTTCATTCACATCGATCGGGGTATATCAATTTGCAGAAAATCGGCTGGACGATTTAGGCACTAGCGTTGACTACGACGTTGATGTTTTGCCGTCAATCGATTTTTTTGGTACCAAGGACCAACAAAACATGGATTCTGGCTACACGTGCTAGAAAAAGTAATTTACTATAAAAAGCAACAAGATTTATCCAATGTTGTATTACCGCGGTCCAGCAATGAGTTTTTCTGCCGGAAATGCGCGTTCGATCCTCGGCCCCGACTCGCTGTGTGATTCTTTCTGCCCGATTGCACCCGCCAACCAAGAGCGAAGGCAAAAATGCATAAATTCTCTCGGAAGCACAAAAACGTCGCAGTAGGCCCCCTGAAAACTCGAGCGATTTGCCGCGTGTATAATCGCGACAGTTATCTTGTTCATTTGAATGTTTTCATAAAATGTTTTGACTCAAAACTGCTGCTGCAGTTAAAGCAATGAGTAGCCGATCGTGATCTTTTTTTTTTTATAATTGCGACGAGACAGTCACAATCGAGTACTGGCTTGGACTAGTGTCAAAATTGTTAAGGGGCATCCATATATTATGAAACGCAAATTTGGAGTATTTTCAATATCCTCCTGTAACGCGCTGTTGAACCTCCCTCTTATAAATGTAAGAATGAAAAAAAATTATAGCACAGCAAAAATAATTTGTACTTATTTTACTTGGACATCAAAATTAATGAATATAAATTGGTTGTCAATGCTGACTGCACCCAACAAAAAGTTTGATCACAAGCCATGCACGTCCATAGTAGATTTCGCTCGAGCGGGAGTTTACTGCCTCAATTTAAATGGATTCTAGAATATACAAGTACATGTTTCTTCTACGTACATATTTTCTTCGTTATCTTCTAAGTTCAATTAAAATTTGTAGAAAAAAATATTTCCATTAATTGTACCAACGCCTCACAAGTTAAATCTGTTTTTAAAATAAGTGTTAATATTTTAGAACACGAGGAAAAAAAACTGCAAACGTTAAAGAAATGTAAAAAATAGGGTGGGGGGGGGTGCTAAAGTAAAATTTAAATACCCTCTACCACTATGTATCGCAGCGTAATGCTATCTCCGACCCCCTCCCTTCCTTACCGTTACGTAATTTATGCACTAACCCAAAGGCCTTTTTTGTTGCACACCTTAGGCATAATTCCGTTATTCCATAGGCATAGTGGCAGTCTGGAATAGTTCATTAATTTGCGTCGAGACTTATTAGAAATTCGCGAGTCAGTCAAGTTCCCTCGTACGCATTTGATTAACTGAATGTGACAGTATATTCCTGAAACAATCTTAATTCCTTGAAGATTTTCCATTTCCAAGCCACACTTCAAATCTTTTCTGTTCAACAGCTACTGGAGGTAGCAGCCAAATGAGTCCTTTTACATAAACCATTTTAATATTTTAGTCTACTCATTCTATTATTCTCTCCCACGAATCCCTACGATAATTCATAATAAGCCGATACATTTATCTTGGTAATTAAATTTCCCTAACACAATAAGCAAATGATAACTTAAAAAGGCAACGAAGTAATAGTTTTTCAAGAAAATGCCCCTAAGACTGATAATTAACATTTTTAAATTCTACTTGGTTTTGTTACAAAACCTATTAAATGTTGAATTAACTTTATTGTAGTTATTAAAAACTAATTTATATGGTAGTACTGCTAACATTATAGAAAATAAAGACCTGCAGATTTACACACTACAAATTCCCAACAAAATTTAAACTGGTTGAAAGAATGGTTGTGAAAGTAATAGACCAGAAAAGAAACTTTATTACACGATAAAATGGTTACAGTTTAACAAAAATGCACAAACATGTTTGTAACATGCAATTCCTTACTACAAATATTACTTCAAAACAAACTTCCACCACGTAGACGCAAAACCAGGTGAAGTGTAGATTCTTTCTGGATATTATAGTCTGACAAAGTGCGACCATCTTCTAGTTGTTTGCCAGCAAAGATCAGACGCTGTTGGTCAGGGGGAATGCCTTCTTTGTCCTGAATTTTGGCTTTCACATTTTCAATGGTGTCAGAAGCTTCTACCTCAAGGGTGATGGTCTTTCCTGTCAATGTTTTGACAAAGATCTGCATACCACCACGCAGTCTCAACACCAAGTGAAGAGTGGACTCTTTCTGGATATTATAGTCCGACAAAGTGCGACCATCTTCTAGTTGTTTGCCAGCAAAGATCAATCTTTGCTGGTCTGGAGGAATTCCTTCTTTGTCCTGAATTTTGGCTTTCACATTTTCAATGGTGTCAGAAGCTTCTACCTCAAGAGTGATGGTCTTTCCTGTCAATGTTTTGACAAAGATCTGCATACCACCACGCAGTCTCAACACCAAGTGAAGAGTGGACTCTTTCTGGATATTATAGTCCGACAAAGTGCGACCATCTTCTAGTTGTTTGCCAGCAAAGATCAGACGCTGTTGGTCAGGGGGAATGCCTTCTTTGTCCTGAATTTTGGCTTTCACATTTTCAATGGTGTCAGAAGCTTCTACCTCAAGGGTGATGGTCTTTCCTGTCAGTGTTTTGACAAAGATCTGCATACCACCGCGCAGTCTCAACACCAAGTGAAGGGTGGACTCTTTCTGGATATTATAGTCCGACAAAGTGCGACCATCTTCTAGTTGTTTGCCAGCAAAGATCAGACGCTGTTGGTCAGGGGGAATGCCTTCTTTGTCCTGAATTTTGGCTTTCACATTTTCAATGGTGTCTGAAGCTTCTACCTCAAGGGTGATGGTCTTTCCTGTCAATGTTTTGACAAAGATCTGCATACCACCACGCAGTCTCAACACCAAGTGAAGAGTGGACTCTTTCTGGATATTATAGTCCGACAAAGTGCGACCATCTTCTAGTTGTTTGCCAGCAAAGATCAATCTTTGCTGGTCTGGAGGAATTCCTTCTTTGTCCTGAATTTTGGCTTTCACATTTTCAATGGTGTCAGAAGCTTCTACCTCAAGAGTGATGGTCTTTCCTGTCAATGTTTTGACAAAGATCTGCATACCACCACGCAGTCTCAACACCAAGTGAAGAGTGGACTCTTTCTGGATATTATAGTCCGACAAAGTGCGACCATCTTCTAGTTGTTTGCCAGCAAAGATCAGACGCTGTTGGTCAGGGGGAATGCCTTCTTTGTCCTGAATTTTGGCTTTCACATTTTCAATGGTGTCAGAAGCTTCTACCTCAAGGGTGATGGTCTTTCCTGTCAGTGTTTTGACAAAGATCTGCATACCACCGCGCAGTCTCAACACCAAGTGAAGGGTGGACTCTTTCTGGATATTATAGTCCGACAAAGTGCGACCATCTTCTAGTTGTTTGCCAGCAAAGATCAGACGCTGTTGGTCAGGGGGAATGCCTTCTTTGTCCTGAATTTTGGCTTTCACATTTTCAATGGTGTCTGAAGCTTCTACCTCAAGGGTGATGGTCTTTCCTGTCAATGTTTTGACAAAGATCTGCATACCACCACGCAGTCTCAACACCAAGTGAAGAGTGGACTCTTTCTGGATATTATAGTCCGACAAAGTGCGACCATCTTCTAGTTGTTTGCCAGCAAAGATCAATCTTTGCTGGTCTGGAGGAATTCCTTCTTTGTCCTGAATTTTGGCTTTCACATTTTCAATGGTGTCAGAAGCTTCTACCTCAAGGGTGATGGTCTTTCCTGTTAGTGTTTTGACAAAAATCTGCATACCACCGCGCAGTCTCAACACCAAGTGAAGGGTGGACTCTTTCTGGATATTATAGTCCGACAAAGTGCGACCATCTTCTAGTTGTTTGCCAGCAAAGATCAGACGCTGTTGGTCAGGGGGAATGCCTTCTTTGTCCTGAATTTTGGCTTTCACATTTTCAATGGTGTCAGAAGCTTCTACCTCAAGAGTGATGGTCTTTCCTGTCAATGTTTTGACAAAGATCTGCATACCACCACGCAGTCTCAACACCAAGTGAAGAGTGGACTCTTTCTGGATATTATAGTCCGACAAAGTGCGACCATCTTCTAGTTGTTTGCCAGCAAAGATCAATCTTTGCTGGTCTGGAGGAATTCCTTCTTTGTCCTGAATTTTGGCTTTCACATTTTCAATGGTGTCAGAAGCTTCTACCTCAAGGGTGATGGTCTTTCCTGTTAGTGTTTTGACAAAAATCTGCATACCACCGCGCAGTCTCAACACCAAGTGAAGGGTGGACTCTTTCTGGATATTATAGTCCGACAAAGTGCGACCATCTTCTAGTTGTTTGCCAGCAAAGATCAGACGCTGTTGGTCAGGGGGAATGCCTTCTTTGTCCTGAATTTTGGCTTTCACATTTTCAATGGTGTCAGAAGCTTCTACCTCAAGAGTGATGGTCTTTCCTGTCAATGTTTTGACAAAGATCTGCATACCACCACGCAGTCTCAACACCAAGTGAAGGGTGGACTCTTTCTGGATATTATAGTCCGACAAAGTGCGACCATCTTCTAGTTGTTTGCCAGCAAAGATCAATCTCTGCTGGTCTGGAGGAATTCCTTCTTTGTCCTGAATTTTGGCTTTCACATTTTCAATGGTGTCTGATGCTTCAACTTCCAGGGTAATTGTTTTACCAGTCAGTGTCTTAACAAAGATTTGCATGCCTCCACGCAGTCTCAGCACAAGATGAAGTGTGGACTCTGAAAAATAATAAAAACATTTTCACTGAGTATTCAATAAAATGGCCATTACGAAAACATGTTTAGACCAGCCAGGAGGCACAGGTACTCAGCACACACAAGCAAATGTTACACTAAATCTCACAGCTCCCTCACATGTAAGGCATAAAAGTTTCATATTGTTGTGACAGTGAGCATTTGGAGTAAAACGTTGGTAACCATGACTGAATCCTTAACCCACGTAGTTTCTGCTGGGGTACAAAAATACTCCTAAGGTAAAAAACTCATACCGGTAACAGGGCAACTACACTCTTGAAACGAATGAATAACAATTATACCGGAGCCAGTCTCTGCTGTAATTCAATTGGAAAATTATCAATTTTGTCAGTGTAATTTCTTAACTAAAATTCCTTAACCCTTGTAATACCCACGGATGTATTAGTGAAGGAGGGTACTCGAGCTCACCAGGTCTGGATATGACATGCAAAATTTCACTTGTCAGTCATTTGTTTGTATTTTGAACTGAGAAACTGATCTTTCTTTAACTCCTGGGCTCATCTTAAAATTAACTTGCAATTTCTTTCAGTCAACAGTATGTAGTTGTCAAACAATAAATGGCATGAAGCAAGGAAGAAGAAGGAAGAAGAAGAAGGAAAAAAAAAAAAAAAAAAAAAAAAAAAAAAATGTACATCACAGTCTTGTTCTGGCATAGAAACATAGTGCCACACAAAAAACTTCCATCTGCCCCATATCATAAACCCAGTCCACACATCTTTAAGACAAATGCAATGACCAAACTATACACTAACATCCAACATGACCTGTGATAAGAGTAATTTACCACAGAACAAATATAATTTAAAAGAAACTCATTTCAAGGCAAAGGTTTCTTTAGAGCTTTTTAATCTTAAGATAGCAGTAAGGAGTTAACTCACGCTATCTCCGATTCATCCTCACACTGTCCCGTATGACCCCCTTATCTAATACTGACTCATTGCCAAGCATGTCAATTTATTGAAATTAAGAATAGTTAAATTGTGAGATGTAGATGATAGAAAAATAAAGAGAAAGGAAAAAATTAAACAATTTTAAATAAGTACCACTAATAACAAAAAATAGCTTTTATAACCAAGTTTTTTAAAAGAAACCTTTCTTAACATCCATTCTAACAATAAGGGTTTCAAAATTAGTATTAAAAGTACATATGTTAATTAAATTTTCATATATAAAAGGCTATTTTCAAACTTCCTTCTCCACTTTCTTAAAAATTTAGTTCTTGTACTAGCCATATTGGTATCCAAAATTAGGATTTAAACCAAACCATAATATCCCAGGTTTCTTAAAACTTCATGTAAGAGATTTTCTTTATTTAAAAATAAAAATTAAGGTATACATCACAGCCAGCAATAGTTATCAACACATTTGCTATAATGAATTCTCATAAAATCACTTTCTGATTTTTCATTTTTAATTCATAGAAGCATTGGGATAGATTTCATTAAAATATGAAAACTAAGCATCTTCATAGAAAAAATTCATGAACGCAAAAAAATAATATTAGTAATATCAATTATTCACAAATATAATTATCTTTAATAATTGAGTCAACTGAGCAAGTGAATATTATCCAGTGCTTCAAAACATCCAAATCCAAGTTCAGCTTGCACTGTGTGGAAGCAGAAATTAGGCAATATTATCACCTATTTACACATGAATACTACTACAGATCACACTGCATGTCCACTTGAGCTATCTACCAGAACAAATGATTTCAATGTTCATCCACACAATTTAGAGATATGTAAGCATTACAAAAAACAAAACTTAATTGCTGGATACATGGAAGCACTATCACATTTTAATAATTTATACAAATCAATGCAAAAGATCAAGAGACTAAAAACTAATTTTTCACTAAGATCATTGCATCTTCAATTAAAAAGTAATTGTTACAACAAGACTTCATTGACTAGCAAGGCAGACAATGTATTAACCTTTGAGAATGATTCACAGTGGAATTTTTCCACTATGGGTTAAATGTAACAGATTTTCATTGCGTTGTTATAGACAATTCATCTCCCATTCCTAGAAGAACATTGAGCGCCATTTGGAGAAATCTTCCATGAACAAGTGTCAAGTCACTCAGGAGTAATCCTCCATTAGCATGGTCGAGTCTATTCAAGAGGCCTGCCAGGTAGTGTCCCTGCGTACGCACCTCTTACATCACACTCCTCAGGGGTAGGATTGAGGATGCTTTGCATGGTTGGACTAGCCTCTGAAGCATGGAAACTCATTTTGTTGGAATTTCACACGAGATTGTTCAGGAATTGAACCTGGACCTCCTTCGTGAAAGGCGAGCAACTTCGCTTCGAGCCACGAGTGCATGATTTCCTTGCAACCAAGACAAGTGTATCTACCACATGACAGTTTTTATAACAGCACATCATGAAAATACTCGCAGAAAAACATCACCACTAAACAACTTTCAAATTGTCACATCTTACAATCTTTCTAATTGCCAGCCAAAATTTAAATCCTTTTGTTTCTGCGTAACAGCAAGCTTCCCTTTTCTCTTTTCCTTGGACATGGACTTTAAATATCAGACAAATAATTATCCCAAAAATAGCCTGCTTTGATTACAAATTATTTAATCAGACTACACTAAAAAAGGATGCGTTTCCTTAGTGTGATGCTTAACAGACTAGTATCTGAGTGACCATAAGTACATTGTGTCTGAAATCCAGATCTTTAGAAATAACCAGACATGACTTGCATGTGAACAAGATTGCATTACACCCTTCCCCACAGGATGACTTGATTCCCAAGTCACCCTGTGGCACTAGCATCAATTATGTTATGTTAAGTATTATGTTAAAGAGTTTCAAAGAAAATAATGTTTGGTAAAATATAAATATCACATAATTGATCGCTAAGCAATTTTTTTCATTTCAATTAGCATGAAATGTCAGCAAAGCTGGTCTCTTGACAGATACCCTACATGCACTTTACAATGCCGGGCACACCTAGCCTGCACATGTTTGGGGTTTATCCTCGCTAAAACACTGTTCGAAACATTGTAAATTCTTTTAAAAGTTCTTAAAATGACATTGAGTGAATTTTTCAGTCATCTCTCAATAACAAAATTTCACAAAATTTTAAGTTTAGTTCAATAAAAGCTTGTATTACACATCCTCGCCTTTCTACTGAAAGCTACAAATGAAAAGCTTCAAATACCAAAATCATTTGTTGCTTTGGGATTACAAGCAGCTTCAGTGTTCATGTTTTACAACAAGTTAAAAAGCTACAACTATTTCAATGAAATGTGGAGTAAAAATAATTAACATGCCAATACATGTTCACCAACATATCCCCCACACCACATTTAGTAGCACAAAGGCAACTTATGGTTAACTAACCTTTTTGTATATTGTAATCAGATAATGTCCGGCCATCCTCCAGTTGCTTTCCAGCGAAGATAAGTCTTTGTTGGTCTGGAGGAATTCCTTCCTTATCTTGAATTTTGGCCTTCACATTTTCTATAGTATCAGAAGCTTCCACCTCCAATGTGATTGTTTTTCCAGTCAAAGTTTTCACAAAGATCTGCATAATTCTGTAAGAAAAGATCACAAATGACAATACACGTGAACGAATGAAGACAGCAACATCAAACATTACAATAGGTACATGGAACAATACCATACAATTCATGTTCGAGACATTTTCTAACTTCTAAAATTAAATCGTGAAAATTGTATTCATTTTGTTGCCTTGCTCTTACATTAATAATGAAGGAAAGATGGTCTATGAAACGTTTCTAATCAAATCTCTATTAGCTGCCACTGTATTACAATTACTGCCAAAAAGCGGTGTTGATCCTGAACATTAACCAATTTAACGAACAGCTCAGCTTCGAACACGATATTTTTCAACTTAAGTACTTTATTCAACTTTTGTAAAGTTCATTATCTATTTTACCACATTCACTGAAATACTTTACTACAATTGAATGAAAAGTAATGAGGACTACAAGATGGCGATATATCCTGAACCATTGATCTTTCTTTAAAAGGTGAAACAACAAAAAATTACCAATATAAAAAATATTCGCGAAACGCCCAAATAATAATACACTCGATAAACAAAGTTTCAGCTTTTCTCAGCAATATTAGTAATTACCATAGTCAAAGAAAGCGTTCGTCATATCAAATTTCTGAAGTTTCATTACTAATAAAAAAAAAAGTACTTATTACAGAATGTTTAAACTCGATAGCACGACATAAAATCACAATATTAAATTAAAACTCAACTAACGTTTACCTTCTCTCCACAGAATTCAACAATGGAAATGACACTTTCTAGGCAACGTCCCGCTATCGCCTGCGACGTAACAGACACAATCACTTGCTACAGCTGACGATGTCAAGAAGAGACAAAGGGGAGCAGGTGAAGCAGTTGAAGACGGACGGAAGTCGAAGCACCAGTGTTGCCATCCCCATGTAAAGAAATAATTGTATAAAGGTCTGACAATTATCGATTTTCAAACAAATTTGTCCTTCATTTCGATGCGATACAGAATGCACTTGAATTTGATGTAAAGAAGTATCTAATGCATTTCCTGCATTTTCCATTCAATATTACTTTATTTTATTGTTCTCCATTTCAAAGGCATTTGAACGTAAGTCGCGTTACAAAGTGTAGACAAACATGATATACATAAGACCCAAGTCAGACTCAAAGATGTTTTATATTATGTAGAAAAAAAATTAAAGAAAAAATTGGGAGCGGTTTTCGATTAAATATTTTTATAATTTCCATTTAATTCGACCAGAAGTTACGTGATAACTAATCGTTTTTTCAAAAATTTGTACACCCCCTTTTTTAAACAACTGCTTTTAGAACTGATTCAGTTTAAAACAAGTCTCCATCATCAATTTTACAATTTGGAAATGTTATCTTTTTGCGATTTTCGAAAATACAGAGAGTTAGTCGAAATTTAGACTAGGACGATATTATTTCCGTCCTTTGATACATACGAGAAGAAAATTTAAAGAAACATTTGGTGCCAATTTTGAGAAAGAATATTTTTTTAAAAAAATAAAAATTGCCTATATTTCACGCAAAATTTCACAAAAACTACTTGAAATTTCAAAAAAGAAGAAGTACACTACCTTAGTTTAAGATCAGAAATTTATAAGAAATGTCTACGAAAATGAAACCTGCATCTTTCTCTTAATCGTTCTTTACGCTATCCAAGAACAAAGTTTAAACAAAAAATTTGAGAAAATTTTGAAAATGTTGAGGCTTTATGTAACGTATCCTAAAAAACTCAAAATATCCATTTCAAACACAGAAGGCCTGGATTCTTTAAAAGTGACCGGAGGACATTGATTTTTAAGAAAATCATCAGAAAGGTGGCACTAGCGTTGACCAGACATACGGGCAGACGGACTGTCAGATGGACAAGATGTTTTGTCGCAAATCGATTTTTCGGTATCAAGGACCCACAAAACATGGATTCTGACTACATAACGTGTTAGGGGAAGTAATTTACTATATATAGGAACAATATTATTCACATTTCTCCACCAGGGCTGGCAATCAGAGTTTTTCGAAAATTTGCCGTTTTTCGGCGCAAAATTACAATACTTTCTATTCTTACGAAGGAAGGCAAGAAAATAAAAAAATATTTAATTTAAGTAAAAAACGACCTATTTAGCAACGCCACTACTTACTACCTCTATGCTAGCCACACAATGAAGGTACATAGAGTTTCAGAAACGGGGAGTGTGGGGACGGGAGTGGGGGAAGCTTTCAGCACTAGTTGCGTCATAATATAATTGTTCTCATGATTAACAAGAGTTGGCGTCTTCATATTATTGCAAGTGTTCCAACAATTAAGACATAACTTTGAACAAAACAGCCCAGTCTGCCTACAAATACAATTAAGAATGCACCCCTTCTTGTATTTGCAGGATATTTTGGGCAGGATAGATTCATGTGCGGGTGGCCTCAGTTGTAACAGTCTGGAGACCACTATTTGTTATTTTCCAGCCACAGACTTCAGCTCGTTTTTCATTGCCAACTTTTCATTTAACATTTTTAAGGTAGGGTCCATTTTCTTTTTTAATTATTATTATTATTATTATTATTATTATTATTATTATTATTATTATTACTATTCTTCTTCTACTTCTTCTTCTTCTTCTTATCATTATTATTATTATTATTATTATTATTATTATTATTATTATTATTATTATTATTATTATTATTATAAACATTTTCAGGTTTTGCAAAGTTCAGTTCACACCCATTTGTCTTGTTTGCTTAATATAAATTCAATGGTAATAACTTAATTCTAAAAATTACATTTCTGGGGGAGAAATCCTTATGAGGAGACCTCAAGGGAGACATATTTTGGAAAACTTTGTAAGGCAGGTATAGAAGGGAAATCTACTTTTAATATCGTGTAGCTGTTGGCCGGAAAAAGCTAAGGTGCATTTGTAATTGTACGGCGAAACTGGTGTCGAACGATCTGTAGTATTTTTTTAAATTCGATCTTGCAGCATTTATCTTAACTGCACAAGCATATAATCCTATAATAAGAAGGGCATTATTATTATTATTATTATTATTATTATTATTATTATTATTATTATTATTATTATTATTATTATTTATTATTTATTATTATTATTATTATTATTATTATTATTATTATTATTATTATTATTATTATTATTTTCCAACTAAGATCCCATTAAGGGCAAGGGACTCCTGCATTTTGCATGGAATGCTGAATGAAGTGATAGTGTAATGTTGAGGGATGAAATGACTAGGATGATGGTGGAAGGTGGCAGGTGGGGTGGTGGTAGGTGATCGTAGGCTTTTTTGAACACGGACTTCCCGATTGCGAAGTCATCATGCTACGCACTGAACCACTTCGCTCGGTAAGAGTGATGAAACTAAATGTAACAGTACCCCCGTAACAGCCTCGGCGCCAATATATACTCATTACCTCGGTGCTGCGAAGGCCACCTTCCCCAGAGGCAACAATTGCGGGGGCTGCTTCAGGAAAAATTATCCGGTTAATTTAAAATCACCTGTAAGAAACTAATTTTATACTAAAATTACTATCAAAATACTAACATATTGTAACGTTTTTTAGTGGTGAATTAAAACACAGGTAATATTTTAACAAAGACGTTTATTCTGTTTCTTAATGATACACTAAAAATACTTGATTTATTTTCAGAGAGATTGCACAGTCCTTGTGTTCTTCGCTTGGTTATTTCCTTACACACGACTCACTTCTCTTGATTATTTATTTATATTGTTCATTTCTGATTATTTATTTACTGTTCACTTCTATTTTATCGCACAGTCAGATGCACCTACGACTGTCCGATGCACTGTCCACAGTCCTCTGCGCCGCTGATCACCTACTGCACCAGTGTCTACATACAGTCAGTCTACATACTCACTGACTGACTCGCGGCCACCGGCAACGGCGAATTTATACCTGGCTGGAGCCCGTCTCGACCCATCCGGAACTTGCGCCACACTTCTACGAGACTCGCGTATAACACGGAACCGTCCAGTTCGGGGGGGGGGGGGCGGAAGATGACGCAATCCGCGCAGGTAATTCCGACAGATGATGCAATATTCGTTACAATATCAATACATCATACAATCATAGTATTATATTATACAATCATAGTATTCGTCTTTTTATGATCCATCCATTGCCGACGAGAAAAATATATAGTTCCATTTAAAAACTCAAAGATTAAATTTCTCGAGCACTAAAACTATTTCAAACAAAATCTCTACGGCATATTACGAGTACTTGCCACATAATTCAACATTGAGTGGAAAATTCACTTCGATATCGTGAACCGTTTAGAAGTTATGGGCGTGTCCCATAGTGGGTGAGACACCCGGTGTGTGTATACATATGTATTTTAATTGATGGGCCATAGTTAAAAAAGTTGAGACATCTGTCGTACGGGAGACGCCACGTCCTAGCAATCTGCGACCTTTCTCCAGGTCAGGTCCCAAAATGGCGGCTGAAACGTTGGCAACTGTGCCTAGGACGCGGCGTCTCCCGGACAGTCACGTAGTTACTGACTCGCATAGCGGAAGCCTCTTACGTCTGTGGTTGTTTCAGACTAGAGAAAAAGTTGTCTTTTTCCGTACCTAAGTATTTATTCTTGTATATGTATAAATAAGTATATACAATTCGGACACGTGCGAAAACTCAGCACTCTTTTTTTGTTATTTGAGGTCGCATCAACTTCTACGTCATTAGCGACCACTATTGCGTGTAACGGTATGAATTCACCTGTGAGGATAACACGATATGATGATGAGATGGGGTGAAAGAACGAACACAATTACAATCATGCCCGATGCGGGACTCGAACCCGCGATCCTTAGGTCCGAGATCGCTACGGCACTACTGCCTTAGCGATCTTTGTCATCCGGACCGGCCACTCTGCATTTTGTAAATAATAATTAAATAAAATTTACGGAATTTCCTTCAATTTAATTTTACATTGATTTCGGCATCTTCTCTTTTCTGTCCCCCCAGGCTATAGAGTGGGTTACGGCATCCTTTCCTAGGATGGCCGTGAGTGGGGGCACCCAAAATAATTAAATCTGAAAAATTGTAAAAGAACGTTCAAAAAGCTCGTATTTTGTAGGATGCTACCTAAGAACATAATTAGAGTCAAACCTGTCCCCCTTCATTTCCCCACTGTCCCAAACTTCATTTCTCCATTTATTATCTACACGTTCCCCAAAACACGTCATAAGTCAAAGTTTACCTGTCCTCAAAAAAAAGTCATGTCCCCATGGGGCACTTTAAGCTAAGACCTAAGACTCATCGCTTCCCAGGTATTTGCGATTACAATGTGTGTTACAATAATAGTTTGTTGTCGTATGTCATAATCTGCAAACTTCTATTTTTTCTTCTGAAATCTGTTCGACGTAGAACTTTTGTGTAATTATCTATGCACCAGTAGCACACTGAAAAGGTTTTGTGTCGATGTTTTCTTATAAACTGCCAAAAACTATAATCTTTCCTCAGCATACGATTTTTTTTATTAGCCAACTGCACATCCCATTAAGGGCAAGGGCCTCCTGCATGAGCAGGGAATTATTAATACTCCTTTAATGAAGTGATAGGATGATGATGTGTGAAGGGACGTTCACAAATACATCCCATACCAAGGCAGGATTCGAACCGGCGATCGCCACGACACTACTGCCTTAGAGATCTCGGCAACCCGGATTGGCTTTAGCATATGATGTACTTATACAAAAGATTAAAAAGCTTTAAAAATATGATTACTTGCAACTACACTCCAAAGTCAAAATATTACTGGGTGCTACAACAATTCATACAAATGCATAACAAACAGTATAATAAATGCACAGAACCAGATTTATCATATTACAGATTTTGTATAACGTCGCAGGCTACACTCAGATCATGCTGCGATATAATTTTATTCGTTTTAATGATTATCCGAAAATATTTCTGATCGAAAGTTTAGTGACAATTTAAAATTAATAGTTACTGAAAAAATTTAGAGGGGGGGAAATTTCCCTCATTTCCCTCCCTGTGGATCCGTGACTGACAGAACTGTTGCAGTCATTTTCAAAGTACAAAAGTCAGTCCAGGTGATTTAAAGGCGGGAAAATGGTATACATGTTTTTTATTTTGCTTACTTCAGTCCAGTAGACGAAAATGTATGAAAAATATTCACAACAATGTGCTTTGAGAGGAACTTTTGAAACTTTTTTCGAGCCTATTCCAGAATTCTAAGACAGTAATATTTAAAAAAAAAAAAATGTTTGCATTCGAATTTGACGCTGAGAAAATATAAAAAAATGTTTTTCTGATAGTATAGGTCCTACATTCTTTTCTAATTTCTCATACTTATTCAATTAGATAAAATAATTTTAAGAAATATTTTTCGCTGTAGAGGGGTGTGTGTGGTGGGACGGGGGCTAAGAAACCTTTCAAAAATTTTATTTTTATGTTAAAGTTATGTAACTACTCATATGTCATTTGATTTAGAGGAACTTTTTACCGTCTTATCCGGGGATAACCTTTTGGTACCTTAACATCGGTCAATTGCCCATCATTCATTTTCAAAGAACTATGCAATTGTTTATTTGAAATGGAAAACTGCATTGTAACTGTTTTCATTTACTATTAATTTATTATTACGGAACAAATTAGAAACAATCACACGGACGGACGTGCAGGCAGACAGACGAACTGACAGACATCTTACTACTAACGAATTCTTTGGTATCAAGGACGCACAAAACATAAATTCTGACTACACAATGCGTACAAGGGAGTAATTTACTACGTACAGGAACATGTTTTATCCACCTTTTTCGATACCAGGGAGCGACAGTACCAGTTTTCT
Organism: Gryllus longicercus; assembly: GCA_038098605.1. NCBI lineage: Eukaryota > Metazoa > Arthropoda > Insecta > Orthoptera > Gryllidae > Gryllus > Gryllus longicercus. Next base: position 287,202 of record JAZDUA010000729.1, on the reverse strand, counting down.
GTCGATTTTTGCCGCAGCATTACAATAGTACAATAGTTCTTTTCTACTTAAATACTATGACGCCAAAGTAAAAGCGAGATTATAAAACTCGTATTAAAAACGATTCACTTTTACTACTTGACGAACACTTCACTGACTTTACTGACGAACAATTCATACTTTTGAGAATAATTAGAAATTAAAACGAAAAATGATTCAAGTAACTTCAATGTCATGCAAATATTTTAGTTAGATAATTATTTTAAAATAATTATTGCATTTGTTATGAAAGACAAAAGTAGAAGAAGCGGAAGAAGTATACAACAGAGAGAGAAGAGAAAATAAGAAACTGCATTAGGAAACGACAGAAAAGGCAATTGTTTGGCAATGGCTGCCGCTTTAGTTTCATAGAATAGAAATAGGCTGTATGTCTCGAATAGATTATTAATTAATAATTAACAGTTAGTGGTTTTTGGCCTCCAAGCTCCAACCAAATACGTCAATGCACGAGACGTCACAGACAGCGGAAACTGAAATCTTTAATTTCAATTTCGAACTAAATATGAAAATTAATTTCCATTTAATTTATAAACCTGCATTACACTAAATATTCTCAATGCAGTAATATGATTCTACGTACGAGTGTACGTAATATTAGATTGCAGTCGTTGAAATTACTTGTAACCTGCTTCGACGTCTCTATCTCTATTCGTGCATGAGTGTTTAGTTCAGTTTAATTATAATTCAAGTCATTGTAGTGAACGAGCGAGGGTAAGAATTTGGGAGCTCTAGAAAAGGTGCTCCGATTGTACTTCTCTCCCGTGTCACACAGTAACGTCAAAAACTGAAAATATTCATGCAATAACGTGAAACAGTATCAACAATTTGCATATTAATTTAACTAGTACACAGTTATTCCCCGTATTTTACCATTATTTAAAACCAAAAATTTCAAAAGGTATTATAGTAATTGATTGTAGTATAGTTGAATGTATTCTAGTAGAGGAGACCCTTTCACTATAGCACTGTCTCACGATCTAAGGGTACTTAATATGCCCTGAATTGATAAATAAGTTTTGAAATCTTGTAAAAAAAAAATATGCTTAAAGGTCATTTTCTGGATCTGTAGAGAGACAAAATCGACTCAAGGATAATGAGGGTAATGGCAATGGGAAATAGGATCCTGATTAGTTGACAATAAAAAAATACAGATTTCTAATTTGAATAATCTAATGACTAATTGCATGTAATTTTACAATATTTTAAAATGGTATTGACATTTTAAATAATAGTATTTAAGGTTTAAAACAGAAAAAAATCATTTAAATTTTCAAGCATTTTAACAGACTTAAGGCATCTAAACCCTTAGGTAATTTACCCAAGTAATTTCTCCTTACGTAAGTGCTCACACCAAGCTAAAACTTATTTGCATCTTAACATTTCTTAGAAAATAAAAATGTAAGACTTGTAAATTACTACTTTAATACAATAAACATTTTCGTTTATACTATGTCTGGAGTTCCGAGGGATCTTCCACTGCCATTGCCATTGCCCTGTTCAAGCATCTCGACTACAACCTTTGAGAGAAATATTCCATCACTGACCTTTCAAAAATATCTTGTATGATTTGAGTGAATTGACTAATGCCATATTGTATCCAAATAAATATGGGCCCAGAATATTTAGAGAATATGCCAAAGTGCTTGGTTTTCCGCACTGAACAATGAATAAATTACCCTGAAAAATTATTGTTACGTATTGTGCTAAGTTTGCCAATCAATTGTTAATGAATATTCTGAATATATACATTAGTACATCAATAAAATAATAATAATAATAAATAATAATAATAATAATAATAATAATAATAATAATAATAATAATAATAATAATAATAATAATAATAATAATAATAATAATAATAATAGCAGTGCGAGCGTTAAGAAAATGTGAAGAAAAAGAACGCAAATACATCACTCAAGTTCATTCGTGCTTTAGTGGGCATAATGAAATCAAAATAGTAAATAAATATAATATATTTTATTTATGTCAAATACATTTTGCAAGTGACCTTTGAGAGGGCGTGAGGTTACATTAAGGTCAAACAAAAAAACAACTAGCACTTCTCTTGCTTTTTTATCTTTTTTTATACATAATATTAGCAGTTAATATTAGTTAATCACTACTACGCAGGTCACGTGCGCGAAGAAATATTGAGCATTTCTCAACGCCAATTACTTTCCGAGAGAACCTCCGCGAGTTTCGACGAGCGCTACCGTCACCTTGGGAACAGGAGGAGAGGCCTCCGTCGGCGGGTCCGCGCAGGGGGCGCAACTCTTGGGACGTTCACTTCCCGTCGGCTGCGGCCCCTTGACTTGTCCCCTGGAACCCAAGCAAGTGGCGCCGAAGAACCTCGCGCCCAGCTGCGTTCGGGGTTTGATGGTAGCGGTGTACGCCGTCTCTCTGTACGCGGCCTCGGCCAGCGCCGCGTCGTCGCCCGCGCCGGCGTACAACTCAGGGCCACGCGCGCCGCCGCTGACCCCCGCCCCGCTCTCCGCGTTCACCACGCCGCGCCCCTGCCGCCGCTTCAGCCTGCGCAGGTACAACAAGAGCAGCACCAGCAGCGCCCCCGCGCCCATCAGCCCGCCCAGCACCGACAGGAACAGCTCGAGCGGCGCGGCGCCCGGGGCGGCGGGGGCGGCGCCCACCGCGTCCTCCGCGAACCGCACCACGACCGGCACCGAGGCGCGGCGGGGCGGGCGCGCGGAGTCCGTGGCCACCACCTCCAGGTGGGCGTGGCGGCCGGTTGCGAGCGAGGGCGCGGCGTCGGCGTCCGCCGCCAGCGTCAGCACCCCCGCGGGGTCGATCGCGAAGAGATGCGCGTCGGGGCCGCGCAGCTCCAGGCGCACGGCCACGCCCAGCTCCTCGCCCCACGCCTCCACCCGCCCCACCGGCGCCCCGCCTCGCGCCGCGCCGGACACCCGGAACTCGTACTGCGCCGAGCGGAAACGCGGTTCCCGCCCGGTCGACGCCGGCACCTCCACCTCTACGCGCGCAGAGTCCTCGTCCGTGGCGTCGCCCACGTGCACCGTGAACGAGAGCCGATCTCCCGCTCGGGGGACCAGCGGCCGCAGCACCACGATGTCTCCCGCCGAGGTCACGGCGAAGGCCTCCGCGTCGGCCTCGTCGCCCAGCCAGAAGCTCAGGCGCTGGTCGTGCGGGCGGTTGGTGAGCGCGGTGAGGACGCGCAGCCCGGGCAGCTGCGGCTCGAGGACGCGGGTGGAGAAGGCGCGTTGCAGGAAGCGAGGCGGCGGGGGCGGGGGTGGGAGCGTGGCCGGGCCCGCCGTGGCGAGCGTCGACGAGGCCGCGACCAGCGTCTCCCCGGAAGCGTTCCCCGGCTGCTGGGGCGCACGCTCTACGGTAAGCGTGGTGAGTGCGTAGCGGTCGGGGTTGTCGGCCTGCGCGGCGCGCAGCACGAGCGTGGCCGGCACGCGCAGCTCCCCGGCGCCCACCTCGCGCCGCAGCGCCACGCGACCGCTCGCCGCGTCCATCTCGAACAGCGGCTGGGGCGCGTCGAAGGAGTAGAGCAGCGAGGCGTTGAGGGCTGGGTCCTGGTCCAAGGCCGCGATCGCCCTGGGCCGCACCCGCAGCGCCGCGCCGCGCACCGGGGGCTCCGGCAGCACGGCCGAGTACCACCGCTCTTGGAAGCGCGGGTTCTGGTCGTCCGCGTCCTGCACGAGCACGTGCACGGCCGCTGTCGACTGGAGCGGGGGCGAGCCTTGGTCTTGCGCGCGGATGGTGACGCTGAAGTCGTTGAGCATTTCGTAGTTGAGCGGTTTTTGAAGCAGCAGCGTTCCTTCCAAGCTGTTCGGGAACGCGAAGTAATGGGAGTAAGGCCCTGGCGCCACTGAGTAATGCACTGTGGAGAACGGCCCTGGCTGGTCCGCGTCTACGGCCTTTACACCTTGCAGCACGCGCGAGCCCACTGGCGTCGCCTCGGAGATCTTGAGCACGAAGGGCTCGTTCTGGAATTGCGGCGCGTTGTCGTTGACGTCCGTCACTCGGATTGTCACCGGGATGGCGATCGAGGGGTCAGTGGCGTTAATGCGATCGCAGATGACATTGAAGTTGACAGATGACGGCCCTTTCACTCTTTCCCTGTCAAGGCCGCGAGTCAACGTGATGTTCTTGTCGACGATGGAGACAGGCAAGTCCTGCCCGAGCAGTCGCAATGTGATGTTGCCGTTCTCCGTCGGATCGCCGATAATGGGCAAGGTGCCTATCACGCCGCCCACAGGGAAGTCTTCGCTCACGAAGAATATCTCCGCGGAACGGCCGTTCTCCAAAAAGCACCTGGCGTCGGCAACTACCATATCCTGAATGTCAGCGAATATTGCGAATAGAAGTACAAACAGCTGCACAGAAAACATGGTTGGTAGAAACTTGATGCGGGAAGGCAGGTTGTTAGTGGCAGATAATTGTCACAGTCTCACATCGCAGTAGACCCACTCACACACCTCTTCTTTGTCGGGCGCTCGCTAGACTGACGGGTAACCATATTTACGGAATAGCAACGCTGGACATGTGACCAGCAGGAGCCAATAATAAACTGCTGCGGATTTTTGCCCCTCCCCGATTTTTGCCGCCACTATTCAAATGCATTTGCATGTATGCACCAACTTCAGCACAAAATATATGATTTCGAAAACCACTTACTAGGAAATAAAAATGAATTTTACACCCCGATTGTCTTTTCTATATATAATACAGTTCAAGTTTTAGATAAACTTTAGTTAAATCTATGCGAGATTTCTATTATATATTTGTAGTACTTTAAGATAAAAGAGTAAACCGAATGCCCATTATTTCAAATACAAAAATGTTTGGAAAGAAGAAACAAGATATACATGTTAATTCTACTTACTCTGAATAAAGTCGAAACAATTATGAAAACAAGGGCCAATCGACACAATAGTTTTTCTAATTTACGAAAACGATCAAATTTAATTTTAGGAAATCTTGTGCGTTTATCAATATAGATTAGAAAATGACATCTTGCACAATTCAGAGCTTAATCCCGGTAAAGAGGCAATAAAAATTCTTCTCTTGGTAGGTTCCAGCAATGGGAGTGCCGCTTCAAATGCCTGTTTTTACTTTCTCGCTTGCCACGTACTTGCGTAGTAAAGAGAATCTGTTGTAGAGCTGCATCGGTAAATTGCGATGTTTCCAATAAAAAACGTACGTCCCTGATATAGAAAATTAATGGACCTACAATGGCACATATTTTCTCGCCTTATAACTTATCACAATTTTCGAAAATTCAAATAATTCAACGAAAATAAGACTTATGCTATTTTAATCAACGTACTTTGATATAAAAATTGGCCATATTTCATGCAAAATTTTGTAAAAAACTATTCATATTTTCTAAACATTTTACATGGCCTTGTTTAAAGATCTGTTTTCAAAAGACATGCTTTATTAAGAAAACCAATATCTTGTTGAATGTCAGCGAATATTGTGAATGGAAGTTTGCACAGAAAACATGGTTGGTAGAAACTTGATGCGGGAAGGTAGGTCTACCTTTACTATTTTGTAATAAGACGTCGAAAACCTTTGCAAATTTTGAAAATTCAGATAATTCAACGAAAATCGCACCTAATCCATTTTTATGATGTATTTTTATCTATTTCAGAAAAATTATTAAATTTTAAGAAATGGGACCGGTTTTGAATTTTTTTATAAATTGCCTTTACGTAAAAAAATACGAAAACTTCTCGTATTGTCAGGAATCTGGCAAGATATTGAGAAGTATGCGTGACTGAATTAATGCTTCGGCCTTGAAAGCTTGTACTATAAATGATTTGCGTTATGCACTTTCTGATTCTCAACCATAGGTACGGAGTCTGGTATAAAAATGCAAGCTCATCCGTCTCACTGATTTTTCTTGTCCCCTTAGTTGTTTAATTTAAATTACAATTTTTAATATTAACTATACATTAATCCGATAGGCATAACTCGGATGCATTTTCTTGACCGAAAGTAAAAAAAAAAAAAAAAAGAGAGAGAGAGAGAGAGAGGGGGGAGAGAGAGGGGAGAGAGAGGGGAGAGAGGGGGAGAGAGGGGGAGAGAGGGGGAGAGAGGGGGAGAGAGAGAGAGGGGGAGAGGGGGAGAGGGAGAGAGAGGGGGGAGAGGGAGAGAGGGGGAGAGGGAGAGGGAGAGGGGGAGAGGGGGGGCGGGGAGAGGGAGAGAGGGGGGAGAGGGGGAGAGGGGGAGAGGGAGAGAGGGGGAGAGGGAGAGAGGGGGAGAGGGGGAGAGAGGGAGAGGGGGAGAGAGAGAGAGAAAACCACCCTTCAAGAGGTCAGAAACCAAAATTAACTTGTAAAATTGTAAACACTAAAAAAATGAAATGTATTGTTATTCATTACAACACTTGTTTTATTTATTACCAAATAAAAATTTGCAAGGGGGACGTGTTAAGCTTCCCTAACCAAAGTATAATGCTACAACAGCACATCATTATTGATAACGAATCCGTAACATTGCAACTTCTAACCCACTAACACTTCAGCCATTATTTCCAATTCTTAACCAAACGGGGCGCGAGAAGTTACAAAACAACAATATACCTTCAATTTTTTGAAAATTCTCAACTTTTTATTAAAATGTCTGTCACTGAGTGTATTGTGCTAAATTCCCAGAAAAAGTTGAAAGAAAACAATCCGATTGGGATTCGAAACCCGAAAATAATCTCAGCGCTAATGACAACTTAAACAAACTGTCTGTTGTTTATTGGGCTATAATGAATTCGCAACATTGCGGTGATTCCTGCATATAACTAACTAGTGGTGCTACAACAATACATACTTTCTCGCGTTATTGGAAACAGCTACATAATATTGAAGTATTGCATTTTCTGCACTACTAAAACCTCAGCTTCAATTACTTCATACCGTCCAATTGAAACAACGCGCATGTGATGCATATCTACATTTCGATAGTCAGGAGCAGCAATCATTTCTTACTTTGACAAATGAAACAAACATGAATACGTTTGATTGATACAGTATTCTCAGCAACTTATACACAAAAGAGCAACGCACTGTTACCAGTGCAGCGTTGTCAATCTTTGTGAATTCGCTTGGCGAATAATATCAATTCTGTGCCAAAACTCTTATTTCCATCTGTTTCCAGATTACAACTTTTTTATCGGTTAGCCATAGTACATCATAGACAGTTGAAAAATAACTTTAAACCAATGAACTAATTAAATTACGAATACTCTACGTTTTGTAATATTAAGTTCATTTTTACCGCCTTTTTATATACTGTTATCTGGTGCGTTACTATTATTCACAGGAATTAGCGAGAGCGACGCCGAATTCCATTGTTGCTATTCCCTGAAAGCTAACAAGTTTTATTTGGTATATTTCAAATGTTTTAAATAATTTATAAAATATTAATGCGTAAATGTATAACATAAGGTCGAATGTAAGAAACAAACAAAGCAATATTAAAAAATATACAAATTGTGACTTACGAAGCATCCAGCTTCGTCGCGACGCAGTCGAATTCGACGCTTCGAATCGTTCACGAAGTTCAGGAAAATAGCAACGGGAATTTAATTTTGTCGCCACTTTACACAAAAAAACATACTTTCAAAAAAATGGCCATGACCTTATTTGAAGATCTATTTTTGATACACATTTTATTAAGAAAAATTGAATTTTCACAATTATTAGACTGGTAGGACGACGCCGAAAACGTTGCGCAGTCAATTCGCGCGGGCTATTATATTTGTCGCGACGTTATACAAATATACTCATATTTTTGGAACATTGAACATGTCCTCATTTACAGATTTGCTTTTTATGATCAAATTTCATTAAGAAAAAAATGTTTATTCACAACTGTAGTTGTAGGAAGACGCCGAATTTTTTTTAAATTTTCGCAAAATCACTCATTTTAATGAACACGAGACCTGCACCATTCTCTTGAGCGTCCTTTATGTTATCTACGTTCCCAATTTAATCAAAAAACGTTGCGCAGTTTTTAAGAAGTAGTTGAAAGAAAATAAAAATTGTTGACATAAAATTTCGTAAAAAATACTCACGTTATTGAAAAATTGAACATGACCTTATTTAAAGATCTGTTATTGATGAACACGGGATTCTAAGGAAACTGTAAGGAAAAAATTGTATCTTCATAATTGAAGTTGTAAGAAGACACCAAAAAAATTCTGAATTTTTTCAATTGTCGAAAAATCACGGTTTTCAAGCAACTTGAGACCTACACCATTCTCTTAAACGTTCTTCAGACTTTCCACCAACACAATTTCATCAAAAATGATGGAGCCGTTTTTGAGAAAAAAGTTGTTCAAACCAAAATTTAGAATTGCCTATATTTCACACAAAATAAAGCGAAAATACTCACATTTTTGAAAAAATGTACAGGACCCTATTTCAAAATCTCTCTTTAGGGAACAGATTTTATTAATGGAAAAAAAAATTAATATTTTAGTTGTGGCAAGACGCCGAAAACAATTTTGAATTTTTGAAAAATCAGGTCTTTTAACCAACATAAGACTTGCGCCATTTTCTTAAACGTCCTTCAGACTATCCACCAACAAAATTTAATCAAAATAGATGGCGCCATGTTTTTGAAAAGGGTCCAGGGGCTTCATGTAAAGTACACCTCTAAAATTAAAATAATTTCAAATTCAAGGAGCCGCGACATCAGCCAGATCGATCACGGAATATCAATTTTGGAGAAAATCGGCTGAACGGTTTAGCCGCTAGCGTTTTTCACAGACGGAAAGACGGACGTTTTGCCGTCAATCGACTTTTCGGTATCAAGGACACACACAAAACGGATTCTGGCTATACCACTTGTTAGATTTTTCTCTAAATTTAGCAACTGGATTTATCCACTTTTTCGTTACTGGGGCCTTTTCTGACGAAAATTCGTTTTTTCGCGCAGCATTACGTAACTTTCTCTTAAGTAAAAATTTGGAACTTGTTTAAAAAGTTTATATATCACGAAAAATTGTATATAACCTTATTCAAAGATCTGACTTCGAAAAACAGTTTCATTAAAAGAAAAAATCTCTCTTCAATATTTAATGTAGAATAATGTAGATAAAAAGTTTTGAACACTGCAATTTTCGAAAATTCAGAGTTTTATGAAAATAAGACCTACGTCATTTTAAAACATCCTTCATTCTATCCAAGAAAAAATGTAATCAAAAAATTTGGAGCAATTTTTGAGAAAATTTTGAAAATGCTAAGTACTCCCTATTATCAAAGTATCTTATTCAAATTCACAGAGCCTGATGTTTGGCCAGATTGATTGCAGAACTTCAATTTGAGAGAAAATTTAAAACAGTGTTAGTAAAACATCAGATGTAATTCAGAAGGGTAATTTGTATACTTTTACATATATTTAAAAAACTTTATTCTGAGGAATCATGATATACAAATGAATATTTTACATATTTGTTAAACCACACATACAATTCACTCAAGGAGCTCACCATATCATAAAACCAAAAAATTTGCTTGGAAACTAAATAACAACTAATTTACAAATCCATTCCATTCATACTTTATTGCAACAAAGTTCAAATTTTAAAGAGATGAATAACAAAGCGATACATAGTACACATGAAAAGAGAGCAATTTCAACAGATCTAAAATGATAAGACCATAATACCCAATTTCTTAACTGAACAATTTATGTTCCAAATGATATTAAATGGTAGGTATCATCTGCTCAGGAAAAAAGAAAGACTACCAATCCAACAGTTAATTCAACAAATAATTTAGCCTCAATTTTTACATCATAATGATGTTTAGTTATACCAAGTCCAAATAGCTTGAACTCTCAAGTTAAGAGATTATGAACTGTCAAAATTTTCAACGAAACGGGTGTGCTTGCACGACTTCACAGTTTTTGAGGTCTGGTTCTCCAATTGAAAGTTTCACTGGGAATTCCAACTTCAAAACTAGCCCTTTTTAATTGAGAATGAGTCAGGTGTACTATGATAATTGGGATTTTAATTTTCTGGCAAAATAGAAAATTAATACTTTGAATTAAATGGTAATTTTTTTCATCTTACTCTTGGAAAAAGTTATTTACGAAAATGTCCTACAAGCCACCCAAATGTAGCACACACCCCTGAAGGTTCATTTATTACAGTTTGCGAACCTATGTTTTGGGAAATCTGCCATAATTTATTACCAATTCCATCTAATTTCCTTACATACATCTAAATATTTTCTCTTATTATATTAATCATAATTTATAGAATTAATGTTTCACTGATACATGCTCATTATTCCAGACTTTATGTCACTTTTAATACGTTCAGGTTTCGTTTACTGCAGTTTTAAAAGTGTGATGTAAATAAGATTGTATTACCAATCTATTTAACATTTCATATTTTTTATTAATTTAATTTTTAATGCAAAATATATAGACATGGTAATTCCATGGCAATTTACTAAATTGGAGGAGTACATCAGTTACGATGAGAAAATGAACATAGATCACTGCACTCCCAACACCTTTTTGATGGCAGATGTAATATCAGAAGGTTGTGGAAGAGCATATACTTCCAGAGATTTGGTATATGGCATAGGTGCATCAATACCAGTAACTCTAACAACAGGGGCATCTAAATGAAAAAAGGCTTCACCTGCAAAAAGAGATGAATATGGATAAATTTTACACAATTATTAAATTATTCAGTTAGAAATACAAATACACTTTAATTTACATCATCTGTTAATAGCTTTAATATCTTTCCTATTCAAAATTATAATACTTAATTAGACACGTTCTCGGTCTTATTAATAAACAATTTGAAAGGTGATTAGGAGTGGCAGCAACATTCTAGAGAGAATTATGGTATTCTAAAGTTTTGTGCCAAGTATTTAATCTTGAGAAAAGAGAGTAAAAGGCTTTGAACAAAATAGTTCTCAGTTCTCAGATTAATAAAGAGAGGCTTACAAGAATCACATGGGTGGGATTTGCTAATTATTTGTACAATTCTTTATGGTAATCTAAAAGTCTGGGCGCTATAAGATGTATTTCCCCAGAATATAATGCCATATCTCAGGCGTGAATGAACATTCGCAAAATATACACAACGAGCAGTGTGGAGTATCACTGAATTTGAAACTATTCTGAAAGTGTAGCATAAAGAACTTAATTTAGTGCTGAATTCAATTAAATGGACATTCCATTTAAGGTTTGACTGAATTGAAAGACCTACAAATTTTGTTACCTTAACATCAGTCAATGGCGCGCCATTCATTTTCAGTGAAGTGCCAAGCTGTTTATTTGACTTTTAAGAGAAAGCACAAGAAAAGAGAGAGAGAGAGAAAGCGAGAAAAAAGATCAAGCAAGAAAAGACCAAAAAAAGAGAACAAGAAAAAAAAAAAAAAGGGAGTGCAGGAATAACAATTTCAGATTTTCATGTCAAAGATACAATCTTGAATGAAAATTTTATAGCAGGATTTCTCTCATGAAAAAGTATTTTAAAATGATACAAAGTTTTAGTTCTGCAGAGTACCTTTGTATGAATAACCAATATTAATTAAACAAAGGTTTCATTACAACTCTAAACTATACTTACTTTCCATAATTCTGGCACTTATTTCAGCCCCAATACCACATAATGGCCAACCTTGCTCAACTGTAACTAAATGATTTGTCTTAATGACAGAGGAGATGATTGCTTCATCATCAATAGGCCGCAATGATCTCAAATTGATGACTTCAGCCTCTATTCCCTCTTGAGCCAATTCTTTAGCAGAGAGTAGGGCCAGTTCAACAGCTTTAGAGTGTGCAATCACCGTTACATGGTTACCTGGAACAAGGGGAAAATGTTAAAGGTTCACGATCAGTTCTTCTTTCAGTCAATACAATATTATGAAGACACATGACTAGAATTATTACACTTCTCTGTAATTAAAAGACTCACACAAATAATAATACTATCTATATTTCTTGTACTTTAATGTGATTTATATAAGGACTTTGAAGATTGGCATGACAGAAGTTGCGGAAGCATCATCTCTAAACCTTTTCAAAGATTTTAAACCAAATCAAATTTACTGGTTATTGTTTATAACAGTATATCTGCTATTAGAAAGAAAATGAAAGGTTCAGTGATTCACATACCTCACGTAACATGCTTTTTAATGGCTGTAATGATTATTGTTATAGCGAATGATCGACGTAGTAACTCAATTTCTCTGGAGTCAACCAACAAAAAGACTGTATATAGTGATGGTCAAAATCTGTTACATCACCTAATTGAATGTATTGCAAGAATAACTTTCTTACCTGCCTACAGTAGATATAATTCATTCAAAACCTGAGGTGGATACAACAATGTCTGTCTATAATGTTTTTAACACCTGTGATGACATATTTGACCATTTCAGGACCTTGTTAACTATATCTAGTGTACTGAATTTTGCAACCTTCATTAAAACAAAGAAATATTAACTGAACATAAATGCTCTGTGGCCAAGTGTAGCTGACACACTACAATAGCCTTCCTTTTGATAGTTTAGCTTTTCCTCTATTTTAATTTTGCTACCAGGGTGAGATGCACTCAACAAACGTGGCTACCTTTATGAATTTAAACATCATCTTCAGATAAAACATTTTAGAACAAAAAATTGGATTGGATATGAATGAGGTTTTACCTTGAAAATATCAAAACCAACTAGGAAAAAAAAAAAAAAAAAAAAATTGGATTCAATAACATAAGAAATAGATACCTGACCGTTCAATTTTTGCTTTTCCAATTGGTATTAAAAAGTCTTTTGATAGCACTTCTTCAGAAACATCAAAATTTGAACCATATAGCATTTCATTCTCAAGAAAAACAACAGGATCAGGATCTCTAATTGCTGCCTTCATTAATCCACGTGCATCTTCTGATGAATATGGTGAAATTACCTGTAAATATAAAACACCAAACACACATATTCTGAGTGGCAAAAATGTGAAGAGGGAAATATAGGGAAATATATCTAACACAGATCTTGGTTCTCCATATTGGGGGTTGAAAACACGATTGACTACCTGTTATCAGAAAATACATTTACTCGCATATCCTTGCTACATGCCTTAGAATAGTCAAATGCCTAAAAAGAATGAATCATGCAAATGGAGCGTGGAGATGTTCAGTGGAGGATGGAGCAGCATGGAATGCCTGTATTGTGGGGATACAGTTGGACATTAGGATATCATGCCATAGAATGGAAAATCATATTCACTGAAATATCCCTAGCAACAAAGCAAGGAGTTCTGCAGATGGAGAATGTTGGATGAAGAAAACAGATAGATGAGGAGGATGGTAAGAGAGGAAAAATTCACATGAAAGTTACGGTAAATGGATGTATTCTGCAAAAACCCTCCCACACCATAATGGAGCATGAAGTTTTGAAGTTGAGCATATTGGCTGGAGAACTTGAATGATGTCCATGTTGTATGTACCATGTAAAAGTGATGCTTCTTATTCAAACAGCAAAACAAATTATGAAACCTTGAATGCATAAATGCAAGCAGACTCTGGATATATTTTATAATTTTGAATAAAAAGTTACACTCTTCCTATAAACTAGCTCAACGTGGCATCATTGAAGCTTTAAACCGTTTTAAAAATATTTTCATAAGTTAAAGATGATTACTATGCAAGTCCTAAATAAAAAGAAACTTTAAACCTAGTTCTCTTTCATCCTCAGGTGAAGTAAGTAAAAAATACTCTCTAGGGTGGAGTGGGGAAAATGTGTTCTTGGGCTAAATGTGTATTCATTTGAAAGAAAAATATGGAAATATGATAGCTAGTGCACCTTAGTGATCGTAAATTATACCAACGTGAAGAAACATTGGAAGCAAAAAAAGTCTTGACTCCCCTACAATCAGAAAAAAATCCTATGTGGTTTTGTTTGCAATAAACTGCTCATTTGTTAACATTTGCCCCTGCTAGGAAACAACTAGGTCTTATAGGTATTCCAAGCACACCATATTTGTCCCACAGTCTGGGGGAAATGTGTACTTCAGAGTTTGTTTCAAAAAAGATTTGACAAAACCATGAAAAATTCATTTTTTTAATGTTCAGCGGGTGATTTACAAACTAGAATAACAGTCCTAGCTAAAAAAAATCTAAGTTTTAGCTAATGTAGGCTTACTAGAAAATGACGCAGTTTAATTTTGATGAAAATGTTATGCAATTATCCCACTCCACCCTATTAATAATTAAAATTAATATAAAAAATGTGTACATTCCCATCTGGTCTCCCAAGATGTGTAGTGCATGTAAATGTAAGCATGTGTAAGTAAGCTTAGATAAATATGTAAAATAGTGTGAAAATAACATTAAAATAAATTACTTTTTTAAAACACCCCACACGCAATCAAGAGCACTTTTACTTTACTTTACTTTAGGACAACTTTAGGTCCTACTAAAAGGAAAAAAGCATTTGAAAACACAATTCGTAAATGATTACTGTGAAAGAAGTGCCAGCTGTTGCACATAGGTCTCCAACATGAGATATAGTGAAATGCAACTGACAGCACAAGATCATGCATATTTGAACTTTTTCTACTGACACCTCAAGCAATTGAGAAGAAAATCAATTCCCATTTTATTGTCTATGGACCTTTTAAAATCAAACAAATACCCCACATAACCCTCTTGAGTACATTGGAAAATGGACTTTATATCAGCTAGATGGCCAAAATTACACACTGTGCAGCGGCTAATCTCGACCTAGCTGTCTAGCTTGCTTCAAAAATCCTGCCACTGTCAAGACTTGAACCTTAGGACCTCCCAGTCAGAGGCACTGCAGTGACATTAGTTGATGCCCAGTCTGGTATTGATCGGAGAAAACAAGAAAACTACTCATCACAGCAGCTGGCTGCTAGAATTCTTCTCCAGGCAGTGGCTGAATTTAACCTAGTTATGTAGCTAATGTTGAAAATTCACCATCGGGACCTGAACTCTAGGACCTCCCAGCAATGTTGGCTATAAGCTAAACTCAGCCAGTGCATATGACTTTGCCTATTGCTTTTATTCTCACGCAAAATGTAGTGAATGCTTTCCATACTGAGAAAGAGCCAGATGCTGTTCTCACAGCATCCAATTACGTTGGAGAGAATAATGCCATTAGTTGACCAGAAGAGGTTAGGAAAATTATAAAAATGAAAATAGTGTAATTTTTAACCTACCATTGTACACAATGTTTTATAATTCATGTATTTCTTTACAAATAAAGTTGTAACATGTAAATTTAATTTTCAATCTTCGGAAACAATACCAATTGGGACTATACATTCTGAAAAATAGTTTGGGGATTTTTTCTGCGATTTCATCACTTCGGACAGTTATTAGGGAAAATTAATTGAGGATAATACATTGCAACCTGAGAGATGAGACAACCCATTTTCATACAAATTTAATTTTTATGGAACATAATTTGCAAAAATCTCATTATTGAGGTAAACAAACCTTCAAACCAGGGCAGTGAGCAAACCATGCACCATAACACTGGGAATGTTGTGCACCCACACCTGAAGCAGCACCATTTGGTCCACGGAAGACAATTGGAATGTTCACCTGGAAGCATGAAGCACAGTTCTTCTTACACTTCTTTCAAAACTCATCACCTTCTCTAAAAAGAAGTTGAATGAGAAAGTAAGTATATGAACATGCGTAACATAAACTAGGTTCTTATCATTCTTACTGAATACCGATACAAACATTGAAATATGAATATCAAAAGATATTCTTACTTAATATTTAAAATGAAATTTAGATTGTTTATAAAGCTTTAATACCAAATATTTAATTTTCTAACACATCTTACAACAGTAAGTTTCTTTCTATCTAATACAGTGATATCTTTTAAGATCCTGACCTATGTTGTATATTCAATAGTGCAGGAGATATTTTGTATAGTATATTATTACACTAGTTGAAGTAAATCAGTGTTGCTCGAGTATTTATCACAATTATCTTTTAGACTGGAAAATAAGTGAATTGTAAAGAGTATAAAATGGAAGTAATTTTATTGACTCCCTGCCTTGCTTCCCCCTCTCCATCAAGATTTGTTCTGCCCCTTGCCCTAAATCTCATCCCATCCTGTCAAGTCCCAGCTCACCTCAAATGCAGATTGCATTAAACGACAAATTTGAGGGTAATATATTGAATCACTCTTAAGTTTTTTTTTTCCTCCGGCACTCAAAAGTATTTATGAATCATTTGGTTGAAATTGCTTCAAGCATTCTAAAGTCATGCTAGAACAAACATACCTCCATCTGTTTTCCTTTCTCGCCCTTGCTTTGTAAGAATAGAAATTATTGTAATGGTCAGAAAAGGGGGAATTTTCAACAGAAAAATGCTTATTCTGATTTTAAAAAGGCCTAATTTCTTTTTGTCTTCCTACAATTACAATATTGAAGATAAAGATTTTTCTGATTGAAATCTGTTATTCAAAGACATCATGAAAGAAGGTCATGTTCAATTATTCGAAAATTAGAGTGTTTTTTGTGTAACTGTGTGGAATATACGCAATTTTTAAACAATTATGTTATCAAAAATGGCTCCAAAATTTTCTTTAAATTTTCTCCTTGCATTTATCAAAAGACTGATGCTGATCCCATTTTCGAGGAACTCCATATATTTTAGAAAATTCCAAAAAATTAACAGTGCACAAGTACAACATTGAAAAAAAAAAGATTTTTGTTTTCAATGAAATTGTTCTAAAAATCTGATCTTGAAAAAAAGTCATGAACAATTTTTTTGGAAAGAACTGGTAGTTTTTGAATAATTTGTGCTTGAAGTTAATGCAATTTATAAAGAAAGCATTTTTTTAAAAACTACTTTAAATTTCTTCTTTAAATTTTTTCCACGGATAGAGCTAAGGATGCTTACAAATACGGTCTGTCTGATTGATCAAACTCTCTGAATTTTGGAAAATTGCAAAAGTTAGACATAATACGAGAGTGTATGTCTGTTGTGACTGTTGGAGCACTACTAGTTTATATATTAATACTAGCTGACCCGGCCACGCGTTGCTGTGGCTAAAGTTTTTGTTATATTACATTATAGTAAACAATCTAAGAGGAACAATAAGAGAACATCAGTCACGGAGTCCACTATGCTTTTTCACACAGATGGTATTTGTAAAAAAATATGGTGATCTCCTTATTTGACTTTCTACTACTATAACCCTTTAGTACAATGAAATTATTTACCAATAAAGACGAAAATATTGATGTTGGTATACAAATTCACTGGATTGAGATTTGAAGGGGAAGTACGTTGAACACAATTAATTAAAATGTTCTTACACTTGATATTAAGCAGAAATCAATAGGTACAAAATAAAAATTTATCAGATTTATTATTTCCATTTAATTTGTATAACAAATATAAGTACTATTCAATTATAAATACTTTCAAATTCAATTTAATTTAACACCAATCGGTGCACAATGTTTTTGGTTAACCTGTCTTTAGCTAACACAAATATATTAGACGGTTTCCCAACACGTGAACACGCAACATATAGTTGCCCATGAGAAAAACATGGATTTTCCAAATCTAAACCACAAATGGACATTGTTTGACCTTGAGATTTATTTATAGAAATGGCGAAAGCTAAACGAATTGGAAACTGTAGCCTTTTGAAGGGTATGGTAGAATCTGATGGTATCATCGGAATACGTGGCAGCAGGACCACTTTTCCTTTAAACTTCCCAGCCAAAATGGTTGCTTCAAGAATGTTTCCGGTGATCTTTTTGATGACCAAACGCGTACCGTTACATAATTGAGGTGGATTCAAATTACGGAGGAGAATAATAGTGGAACCAATCTTTAATCGAAGATTATGTGGTGGCATTCCAGGGATATCTAATGAATTTAAAAATTCAATCGGAAAATTTACACTTTCATTTTCATCAACAACAGTATCGATTGATTTAAAAGACATCATATCGCCTGGTAATAACTGTAGTATCTGGAAGTTAATTTCGTCAACATCAACGTTTTTGGCTGCCAAAATCGCCCGTTGACTAAGCCATTCATGATTCAAATAATTATTCTGTATATCCGGGAAAATACTCTGAATCAATTCATTTTTATCCTGAACAACAGTGCAAAAATTGTCTGGTAGTTTAATGCATTGCGTATTTGGTTGCAGTTCTATTTTACCGTTCCCAATATCTAGTAGTTGTTCGGAAAATATTTGTGCTGATGGATCATTTTGCAATTGTACTCGCATATTTATGGTCAATCGAAGTGTTTCAACACTTCGCCATAAGAATGATTGTTTCAAACATGCATTAATATCATCCGCGAAAGTAGAGCGAGGTATAACCGGTAAGGTCTGCCGGAAGTCACCAGACAAAAGTAAGATAGCACCACCGAAAAGTTTATTATTGCTGTTTAAATCTTGCATAGTTCTGTTTAATGCTTCAAGTGAATATTTGTGTGCCATTGTGCACTCATCCCAAATTATTATAGAACTCTTCCGCAACACTGCAGCTATTCCACTATTCTTTTTGATGTTACACATTGCATCTGGTTTATTATGAACGTCCAATGGCAGCTTGAATGGTGAATGTGCTGTTCGCCCACCATCCAGTAAAGTAGCCGCAATGCCTGACGATGCTACTGCTAATGCGATTTTTTGTTGCGACCGTATTTTGGCAAGAATCAACGATATTAAAAATGTCTTACCTGTTCCACCGGGTGCATCCAAGAAAAAAAAACGCCTTGTTCAGCAGCAACAGCCAGCGTAATCCGATCATAAATAATTTTTTGTTCTGCTGTCAGTAATGGTTCACTGTTCATGATAATTGTTGCTAAACTTTCATGGTCATATTGATTTTCTCGTTGTAAATCGGTATTGACTAAGTAGGTGGCTGGACGATTAGGTGATGGCATACCATAATGATTAATTGGTAAATTTGAAATAAGAACACATAAATCCTCGATCAAGACCAATGCTTCATTGTACATCTCTGGTGTATAATCTATGTTTTGCCATTGATTTGTTTGTCTAATTCGGTGCAATATGTCTTCTGTCATACAATTTTTATATTTTTCCCACAAAGTTTGTGCTTGCGAGGGATAACATGTCGTCAAAATAATTGCAAACAACTGACGAATGTTATTCGGTGTTGATGTCAACGCAGCATCAGCAAGCGTTAAGTCCCAATGGTTATCGTCTTCTAGCAATGCATGCATCCTGGTATGTATTGAATACTCGACCATTAACTGTTCGTAAAAATTCAAAAGACGTTGGTCCGGGAACATTCACCAATAACGAACGTAAATAGAAGTACTCACGTTGCTTTGGATGTACCGTGTAAAGTCTCCCCAATGTCTTAGCTTTGAATATGCCTGTAATGGAAGGATGTGGTTTTCCTTGTTTCCGTGGCAGCACAACGCGTGCAACGCGTGGCCGGGTCAGCTAGCTGATTGTTGTATTCTTAATATATATAAATCTCGTCTCGTGTCACAATTTTTGTCCTCAATGGACTCCTAAACCACTTAACCGATTATAATAAAATTCGCACACCATGTGCAGTTCGATCCAACTTGAAAGATAGGATAGTTTAAATCTCAAATTATAGTCGCAATTTTAATTTATTGCTAATTATTTGTCTGTTATTATTTGACAGTCACAATTATCTACAATTATTACAACAATCAAATTTGTAATAAATTAGCAATAAATTAAAATTGCGACTATATTTTGAGATTTAAACTATCCTATCTTTCAAGTTGGATCGAACTGCACATGGTGTGCGAATTTTATTATAATCGGTTAAGTGGTTTAGGAGTTCTTTGAGGACAAACATTGTGACACGAGATTTATATATATTAAGATGAAAAATTAATTTTGAACAGTCAAGTGCCATATCAGACACTATTTAACATACTAACATCTTTAATCAGCTCGATTCTTGACTGGTGCTTTCTCACTGCAGCAATTCACCATGGCCCTGCCTCATTGCCGTGGGCTCACAAAGAAATCAAGACTTCCACATCGTTAATTGAATTCTCTCTGCTATTTTAGTCCAGATCTTTCAAACTAATTACCTATTTATGAAATCCTAAATTTATATCAGCACATGATATTTGTATTTCTACAAGAAAAGAATATCTTCAAATATAACTATCTCTGCAACTGCTACATCGGTAATTCCCAAATACATTACTGAAGTTTAGGAGTACTGTGATGACCTTCTAGGGTGTTTTTCCATTTGATATGAGCAATATTCAATAATTAATGTAAGGTGCAGCACTGAAATGGAAATCTGTTTTCTTCACTAGTTGCAAAAATATACCAAAAACAATAAACAATGACGCACACAATTGCCATGCAAGCATAATGTTATTCAGATACCAAACATCGCATGCACTTCCGTATTGTTGTCTCTACAAGGTTGAACCAGTGAACAAATTATTCATATGATGGCAGGAAACAGAAAAATTTAGTTTTGTCCATTATCATCCATATTCAACACAAAAAAAATAATCAAGCAAGTTATCTTAATAGTACAATTTCCTCAAAAAACAAAACAAATATATCAAAACTCTTCATTAATACAATCTTCTATATTTTACAAATATATTACTAATATTACAAATGATAGCCCGAATGCAAGGGAATCACAATAGCAAATTAATTAAAAATCAATAGTCAAAATTAAGATTTAGATCTTGAAATTATAACCTATCACTATATTCTCACCCACAAATTTCAAAAATAAAAAATATGGTTTTCATCCAATCATTTTTGGATCAAATAATGAATGCAATAGATTCTGAAAAAGAGATAAGAACCTATAAATGGCTAAATTGAACATTCCTGAAATATAAGATCGTATTAACTAGGATTTAGGCTTTACAATCTGTTTCTATTGGTTTACTGTCATATTCTTGGTAGCAATTAGCCTTCCAAGTGTTTCTGTTGTTGCCATATCTTTTATGGTAGTCCTAAATCTCTGTTCCCTCTTGATCTGTACTTATGCATCAGTTTTGGCAGTCATATGTTATTCAGTCTCTCCAAGTGATCTTTCCTTTTCCTTTGACAATGTTCTATTTCTTCCACAATACTTTTCGTTTTCAATTTCTTTCTAATATCTTCATTTCTTTGTCTCCTCTTGTAATTTCAGTGAGGAGAGTTAGTAATCTCATATGCGCTGTCTGCAGTTATATAGTTTCTTTTCTACGAGGTTTCCTCCTAAATTTGGTTGAACACTTATGATATTTCCAAGATTGAGACTGTTCTCAGATGTTCCACTAATTTTCCATATATTGTAATTTTGGCTTTCCCTTGAATTACCATATATTTTGTACTCCAGATTGCTATCTTCATGGAGTTTTCTAGGGCCACTTTTGTCAATTCAAAAACTGCTCTTTGTAAATCATCTTCAGAATCCATTATGATAGTTTGGCTATCAGCAAACAAGATTTTATCTACCTTCACATCTTTTCTGATTTGTATTCCCTGGTGAACTCTTTTTCATGTTGAAGGCGATGGGTGATAACTAGGGGGTGGATTTTAATGAAATGTAATTTTTTTTCTTTTCACTTTACAACAATGCCGTTTCGAATAGATATCCATTTTTTGTTATGACAAAACGAAATGACCCATTTTTACATGCAATTTTTTGCATTTTTTTGTCAATTTCCACTAATAAGTCATTTTTTACCTTTCTAATCTTTCTTATTTTTAATGCATTTTTCGCTGATTTCATCGAATTTAATATCATTTTAATGGTGCTTGCTTCAAACAATATTTACAAGGTTCAACAAAGTTTTATCACAGAATTCCTAAGTAGCCTATTTGATTTCTTTGTTCATATATTGTAATGTCAGCTGTTGTGAGTACTATGTAATCTAAGGTTCCTGTAAAGCCTATTGGTTCTTTTGCCAGTTTGGCCGATTTTGCAATATATAAAGGCTGAGATTGTTTTTTAAAGAACAGTCCAAACCAAAAGTTTGCAAGCTAAGTTCACTTGGACAAAAGGAAGAAGACTCAATTACATCAGTAACATACCCAACAGCTTGAGTTGGTCATCTGAAATGGTTTTGATCAATTTTTTTAACATATTTTTTCTGTTTTTAGGGCATTTTTAAAGCATTTTATTGATCATTACTTTGGCAATGTTTTAGATCATAAAAATCCACCCCTAGTGATAACCTACATCCTTGTCTTAAACCCCTGCTGGTTCTCAACAGTATATTAATTCGAGTTCTTGTAAACATGTTTCACCTCTCCAAGTATATCTCAGTTTCTGCCCATTAGCTTGGTCATATGCCTTTTTAACATCTGTAAATATTATAAAAGTTGGTAGATTCCTTTCCTTTCTTATGTCTATTATCATACATATTGTGAAGATGGCATCTTTAGTGCTTCTCTCCTTTGAAAACTTACACTGCTCTTCTCCCATGAAATTCTAACATACTTCATTAAGCCTCTTGCTCAGCATATTTGCATGTTAGATGTCAACAATCTGATGCTCCCACAATTAATGCAATTTTCCTCCAGTCTTTTTTTGTGAATATTAATAATCAAACCTTTGCCATTCTAGTAGTATTTTCTCTTTTGCCATTCTTTGTTAAATACTTTTAATAGCATTTCTTTCAGCTTCCGTCTTTTCCTATTTGTTGCTTTTCTTATTACTTTCTGTTTTTCTATGTAAAGTTGGATGTCTAGTTCATCACTGTCAGTAATGTGACTAGTTCCTTCATCTCCTTTTATGTCCTGAGAGTTGAATAGTTCCACAGGGAGTAGTAGGTTTTATCCACTTTCCGTTTAGAATGCAGACAAGTCATATTTGGTCTTTCACATTCATGAGTAGCAGTTTCAAAACTTCAAATCCCATTCACTGAGACCTCACTTCTATAAGTTCAACAAATTATCTCCGGTCTCCAACAAAGTTTCTCTTTTCTCTTCTGGGTACTTGACAGAGGCATCTCACTTTGGCTAGTAGTTTGTCTTTTATACTACGTGTAGTTTATTGCTGTTTGTTTTTGGAGGTGTTCTGTATGCTTTTACCTTTAATTTATCATCACATTTAGTTCACTGTCCCAAGATCTCAACCACATTTTTCTTAATGGTTTATAGCCTACATTCTCTTTTCTTGCTTCTAATATTGTTTAAGTGAATTTCAAAATGTCTCAATATTTTGTTTCTCTACCTGCGGTAAGTTTCCCTCAATTTTTTTAAAATGTAGTCCTGATACTTTTATCCTGTAGAAAAAATGCTTTGAGTTTAGGTGCTTTTTAAAATAATTTCGCCTCATTTTGGTTTGTTGTAAGTGGAATTTAATTTTATTCCCTACCAAATAGTGGTCTATGCCTATTCCACATCCTCTAAATACTCTATTGTTCTGGGCATAGTTAAATAAGTTTTTGTTGATTATTACATATTCTAGAATGGATCTTGTGCCTCTTGCTTCCAAAGCAATTTTTTTCCCCTTATATTTGAAAAAAACTATTCTTATGTTGTTGAATAGACAAAAGTTAAGTAGCTTTTCCCCCCCATTTTCATTTTGTGTTTTTTCTCCTCCTGGGCTTTTGCATGGGGGATTTCATTTTCACCAACTCTGACATTAAAATCTCCTGAGATAATGAAAAATCATCTTTACTTATGAAGTAAAGACTACTCCATAAGTAAAATCTAGAAAACTATTTTTCTCATCAATAAATTAACGAGTATGACATTGTCGAAGAGAGAATGAGTATAA
Organism: Gryllus longicercus; assembly: GCA_038098605.1. NCBI lineage: Eukaryota > Metazoa > Arthropoda > Insecta > Orthoptera > Gryllidae > Gryllus > Gryllus longicercus. The sequence goes on along the minus strand of JAZDUA010000729.1, from coordinate 263,433 downwards.
GGACAAACAAGTTCGTTTTCTTTGAATCAATACTCCTGATGACAATGCCTGATGGCCAAATATATATTTAATTTCTTGTAAAGACTGGCATTAAAATGTGAATCAATACTCTCAACTTACATGGTCTTACAGTATGATTAACTTTTCTAAAAAAAAAAATAGCAACATTTGTATATTAATTAGTGTACTATATGAAAAACTTTTGTCTTTCAACTCCAGGATTTTCCACAAAGCGGAAATATATTGAAGAAAATATCTACGGCTCTTAAATATACTTGTTACTACGGTTAATATACATATTCTTCACTTTCTCACAATAGCAAAAATAAATAAAACATTAAAACCTTCAATAATCTCTTTATAAAGCCTAAAATGGCATTTGCAAAGTCCTAAAAATACAGGTCCTATACAATATATTAATGCTGGAAGACATTTATTTAGAATTTATTTACCAGAAAAAGATATGTGGAGATTATTTCTTCCTAGTTGTTGATCTGCCCTGCATAAAGACTTCAAATGTCTCCAGTAATCCTGTGTCTTAAAGTCTTGTTTGCTAAAAACCATATCAGTTATTATCACACATTGAGCAAACACACACACAAAGCCCTTATTATGAATACTTTAGTTTGTTAAATGATTACTGGGCAAAATTTACTAATTCAGAGAAAGAAATTAATTGCAAGAAAAAACAACTAAAACTACAGTATTAAGTGCTTTTTTATAAAACATCAAACTTTATTTTATACAAAAGAAACACTGAAGAAGATGATCTTGTGCCATTGACAATTAATAACAGAAAATAAATCACAATAAAAAAATTGAGCCACCACAAAACTTTGTGGTATTAGAAGCACTAAAACTGTCTCATGTTCAAGACTTTACTTTGAACTGTAATATATTTACCCCACAATCTCCACCTTAGTTTGAAAGATCTACAATTATGGTCTCAAAATGAATGTTGTTTTCATTCTAAATTCTTCTGTGATAAGCACCTTCTAATTTGCAACATATTCAATACATTTTAATTTTACTCATTTCATTTATTGGTGCTATTCGTGCACATTCATTCAAAGTATTGTAATGAATATTGATATAATATACATAAAATTAACAGTTTAATGAGACATTTCATACAAAAATACCTTTAAAACAAAGCAAACTAATTCTTTTACTATTTGCTACCCAAGTCACAAGAATTCGCATAAACACTGTACACTACTCTCATCAACGGTGAGAAGTAGTACATTGTACATAAAGTAGTGTTTTTAACTTAGTAATTTCATTAGTAGATTGTCCAACTTCTACAAATAAAGAATTGATCACAATTATTGACATTAGAATATATAATTTCTTATTAACAGCACAAGACCAGCTGTCTCCTTCACAGATTAGAGATGATTCTGAATAGTTGATATAAATAATAAAACACGCTAGAAAAATAGTTATAATATTTTAATTTACCTTCCCTGCAGACATGTATAATGTTTTTGCAGCAGAATTAATAACATGGTCAATAGCTTGCATTGAAAAATTGAAAGTCATAAATTCGCAGATCGGTCGTAAGCCAGCCTGAAAATCAAAAATCATAACACAATTTCATATCAAAACAAAGATGCACAAACTCAAGATCATATTTTACAACATTTAAAGAAACACTAAAGATATGAACACAATAACCTGTGGCTTTGTTGTAACTAAAGTTTTCAATGATTGGTTTTTGTTTTTAATACTTGCAGAAATAAAATCTCTATAACTTGACTGGAAACAGACTAAATGGCTGAAAGTAAGCCCTTATTAAGGGCATTAAATTATTTCTATCAGTGATCAACTGGGGTAGCTTTCAGGCTCTCACAGCCTGCTACACAGTAGCTGTGAAAACATTCTTTCTGTAAAAGTAATTTGCATCGCCATCAATGAAATGTTCTCTCTTAACTGTATCTTTACCTACTTTTCTAACTGTTCATTAACCACTTCTAAGATATATGTAAGATTCTAGTTCAAGAAACAAACCATTACTTTGATATCAATTAAAACACTTCCAATTTTGCGCCCTATTTATTTTAAGGGAGAAATTAATTTCCAGGACTGCCCATGCCACAGATCTAACAAAACTGCCCTTGACATAGCACTACCTAGAAAATTATGTAGGTGCAAAGACTTAAAATCAAACAGACTCGGTTATCTTGGGAGGGGGTGAGGTTATCTCTGAATTTTCTCACTGATAAGATCTCTCAAACTAAAAGGAATATGTAGAGCCATTAAAACAGAATAACTATAGAAAAATTATTTACATTGTTTTAAGAGAAAGCAAAAACCCGGGGACAAGTCTGACAAAATACACAGAATTCTACAAAAAAAACTAAAAATGGATTTAAAATTGAATTTCCTTTTATGTTATAATTTTTATTTCAGACATTAACCTACTTTACGATTTCTATGAACATAAAATTAAAATTATGAAGTCTAAAGCACATTGTTGTCGTAAGTAATATTACTGTTGAAAAAAATAAAGCATATTTCCTCAAAATTTCATACATTCTTAAGTATGTTATTCACTAGTTTATACAACTTGCATCCATCATACTTGATGGATTATTACTCTACGTAGTGTCTTATGTAATGTTATGCTCACAAACATACAAATTATTACATGCAAATTATTAAAGTAATAATAAAATATTATTACATACAAATTAAAATTCTTACCATTGCAGCACCAACAGCAAGACCAGCAAAACCCATTTCTGTGATTGGTGTGTCAATAACACGTTTGTCTCCATACTTTTTCCATAAACCTCTCGAAATTTTGTAAGCACCATCATACATTGCAACTTCCTCACCAAGCAAAAAAACACTTTCATCTCTATCCATTTCTTCATCTAATGCAGTGTTCAAGGCATCTCGCACTGTCATCTGAAACATACTTTGCTATGTAAGAAATGACATTCATGAAGGACATTTTTCTGAAGTGAAATATTGCAATGGAAATTTAACATGGATTGCTTCAAAATCACTTTAAATACATATATTGAAGAAGAAATGTTGTTAATTCTTTAAAAGGTCTCTGAATTTTAAATATAAGCAATGTTATCGCTTTGCAATTCAATGTGCAGTATATCTTACAAGTTTCAGCAATTATAAGCATTTCCATTTGAATAAACATGAAATTTCTACTACAATAAAACCATAAAATAATTAATTGAAATAATTCTTTAATCACACAAAATACCATGGCTGAATTCATGTCTACACAATCACACATTCAACATACCATACGATACTAATGCTAACAGAAACAAACAAGGCAACACACAAAACAGAATAGTTTTCTTTTTCAGAATGTCAATTAATTAAGGTTTATCTCCATTAATTGCAAATATTCCTACATATTAATTAATTTTAAAATAATTTCATTATCTTGAAAAATACATAAATACAAAAAATGTTCCAAGTTGTAAAAATTTCAATATTGCTTTTTGAAGTTGCAAAGAGCAATGTTATTGTCATAACTATACCTGTTGAGACATTGCCGCATGTGATACAGAGAAGGATCGGCGCCAAAGGCTGCCCGTAAGCTACGAAAGACCAATGATAAATTTTAACTCAAAATATCATTTAAAAAGGCACATCACAGCTAGATAAAAAAGAAATACTTACGGGCACGTATAAACGAAGTGACTGCATTGTGGATTTGAAGTAAACGTTGCAGGGAATGGAATCGAACAGCTGACACACCTAATTATGCTCTCGGTCGCGAGACTTCTGAGGTAGCTAACGATCAGACATAAATAGCTCAAATCTTATTTCACATATGGCGCATTGCTTACGTCATTAAATAAGACCTATAACTTGCTGGTAACTTCGAAACACAAAATGTCTCAGCTTGCATTTGGACAGTGTGAGATCTGACCGCTTGGTTCGCGATTTAAAGATCCCCCCCCCCCGACACATTTTAGAGGTCAGAAATAAATTTACAAAACCCAAGATCTGAAGTACAATACTTATTACAGGTATATTTAGTCTTTTAGAGTTATCCATTTCAAATGGTATCTAATAGTTACACTTATAGCATATTATTTTGTTATTTCATGGTCGGAGCAATCTAATTGTATAGAAAAACTTATACAGCAGAAAAGCCTGCTGCACTTTGCCTATTTAACTTCGATTTTTTTCAACGGGGCGTCTCAAAATAAAGGCAGACTCCAATAGGGAGCTTTTCGTCACTACAGCCGTCACTTTTACGGCTCTCTATTGGAGTCTGCCTTCCCTCTCCCTTTTTCGTATTTGACCGTCAGACGACACGTTAAAAAATCAAAGTTTGGGTATCGATTTTTGTTGATTAAGGACGTTTGTGTCACCTCGAACGTTAAAGCACTTTCAATCTTCTGCGCATGCGTAGTTCAAGTTTCGCACCACTTTAGTGCATCTGCGCATGCGCAGAAGATCGATAGCGCTGTCCGCTATGGCGTGCACAAACTCCCTAATAATGTACTTGTAATGAGTAAAGGAAATAAGGATTTTTTAGTGTGCTGGTGTTACTGACAATGACAATTATTCCTACGAAGTGTGTCGTATTATAGATTGCATGAAAATGTGTTCTAACTTTTAAGTCAATTTCGAGAAAAATAATGATACGTAAATGAATAGGCAAGGCAATGGTTCCAAGTTTATTGAAAGCAAATTATTTTGGCTACTTTAAACAAGTATATAATGGGAAGACAGAATAGTTAGTGACTGAGATCGAGTACGCTTAGAGACTTTTATTGTGATCCTTACGCCGAGTGTTTCGTTTATTCTGATGTATATTTGTTAATTAGGTTACGAACTGTTACATCTTCGGATAATACGGCGAACGGTTAAGAAGAGGTACTTTCTTTACTGGCGAGTGGTAGAACTGGCATTGTTATTGTAGGATTGGACAGTGGCTTTTGGATTGTAACGATAGAAAATCACAATAAACTGTTTTGGTAGACACATCTACCTACTTTTCATACATTTCAGTATTATAATTTTGATGTTGCATCCTCTGTTTGCTTCTTTCTCTTGTTTGTTTAATAACTTGTCTCACTTTTAATTTGTAAACTTTGTCTATGTTTTTGTAGTAGGGTTGTAGTATCCATGGATGGTTCGTATCGTAAAACGTTTTGCGTATCTTGTGTACAAATGCAAGCTTACTAAAACGGCTGAATAAACGTGTTTGATTTAAAAGATCACGTGCAAGATTGAAATTAAAGTTATTTTAGCCTTGTCGAGAATGGCCAATGGCGAAATTATTTTGGGCAAGTCGTTTCAATGCGTGAGTCACCACTGTGAAGTTCTCGTAAATTACGTTGCCATTAACGTCATTTGGCCGATAAACAACAAATAACAGACGGTGTTGAAGTTTGTAAAAAGAGGCGATAGCCAAGGTCGAACCAAGTCTTTTATTTGTGTTATCGATAGTGTGTCGTTCAATATTTTGCGTAATACCATCTGATAAGAAATCCGCTTAGGTGGCCCAGGGCATCAATTGATGTCACTGCAGTGTCTATGACCGGGAGGTCCTGGGGTTCGAGTTCCGACGCTGGTAGAACTTTTGACACTAGCTAGATAGGTAGAATTCAGCCGTTGTCTGAAGGAGAATTCAAGCGGCCAGCTGATCTGATCAGTAGTTTTCCATGGTTTCTACGATCAACACCAGCGAATGCCGGAGTAGTCTCGTAACAAACGAGCCGCGGACTGCACGCGATCTTTCCTTCCTCTTCCTTATCCTATTCGCACCCCTAACGTACTTACATTTACATGCACCACACTGCTACACATGTCAAGATATCAGTCGGGTTGCTTGTCTCAGTTGGGAGGGGGCGCCCCGCTGGTGGAAGGTTGGGAAAACCCCTCTGGACGACGTGTATTTCGGTGCCGGATCTCATCATCCAGCGGGGGAAGATACTTCCTGCGATAAAAAAGCATGCACTACAGCTACGGAACTAATAGCCTTAGCAGTTGACGTGTCCGGAATCATCAATCAATAAACCAATCAATCTTGTAAGAGAAATAAAATAAGAAATACATTTGCTTTTAATTCGTAGGAGTGAAACGTAATCTTCCATTTCAATTCAATTCGATTGTTGCTTCAGACCCAACAGCCTTTCATTTCGATGCGAATGTTGCTTGTTCCACATTTGAAGACGGAGTCTATTCCAGACGCAAGTTTTGACTTGTTACCCGTGAAAACCAAGATAAGCTATCAGAAAGAATACCACGACTTTCAACACTGATGTCATTGAAATAATATTGATAAAGTACATGAAACAGTTATGCTGGTCTATGTCAAAGAAATATGTCAGACGTACTCTCCCATATCGTTGTGGACAAAATTATCAATGTTGAATCTATGTTTACTAGTTAACGAAAATGTCGACATATCATGATTGATATTCCACATTTTCATTTTTACGTTTCAGTTTAAAAGCTTTATTTAGTGACATCTGAATTCACTTTAAAAATTTCCAAAAAAATACCTATTTTGAGGCGAAAATCTGAAAGTTATATTCGCAAGAAAGAAGATTTTATAGGAGAACATGTTTGAAAATGTTTATTGAAAGCAAATTATTTATTTTGGTTACTTAAAAAAAGTAATTGTAATCCACGAGTAAGGGAATGCTAATTAATCTGAAATGTACAAAAAATGTTTGTGAGTCCCAAAGACGGACATCGATTTAATGCATAAGATTTGTTCAAAAATATACTCACCTACGTCCGTATGAGCGAGAAACCAGAAGCTTTTAATCTTTTTCTTACTTCGTAAGAAGAGATAGTTATGTAATCGTGCGCCGGAAAACAGTGAATCTTCGGAAGAAAAACTCTTCTTGCTGAGCCCTAGTAACGAAAAAGTGGAAAATCCTGTTCCTATTTATAGAAAATCGCTTCTTATAACACGTCGTGTAGCCAGATTCATTTTTTATTTTATGGGACATTAATACCGAAAACTCGATTGTCGGCAAAAGTTTTTTTCTGTCCGTCTGTGGTCAACGCTAGAACCTAAACCGTTAAGACGATTTTCTCCAAAATCCATTCTTCGATCGATCTGAACGAACTCGTGGGTTTGGGAGTTTTAAGCAGATATTTTGATTTCTGAGGTTACTTTTCACGGAGCCTATAAAACATTTCCAAAATTTCTCAAAAATGACCCCAAATTTGTTGATTAACCTTTGTCCTCGGATAGCGTAAAGGAAGCTGGAAAGAATGATGCAGGTCTCGTGGGTGTTGAAATCTCTGATGTTTCGAAAATTGCAAAAGGGCAACTCTTCTGGGGTGTTTTCCTACAACAATACGGAAGATACATATATTTTCTTAATGAAATCTGTTCCTTAAAGACAGATCTTGAAATGAGGTCATGTTCAATTTTCTAAAATATGAGTAAATGTTGTGTAATTTTGCGCGAAATATAGGTAAGTTTTAATTTTTTTAAACATTTTGATCTCGAAAACCGCTCCAAATTCTTGCTTCAAATTTTTTCCATGTATAGAACAAGGGAGCGCAAAGGAATGATGCGGGTCTCATGTTCGTTAAACTCTGAATTTTCGAAAATTTCAAAATTAAAATTAATGCGAGAAGTTATGTGGTGTTGTAGCACCACTAATTTAGTTGAATACTTAGGCGTAGGGTAGTTAGGTTATAGAAATGGAAAATGCCCTAAAGACTATGTGGTTATACAAACAATCGGCAATACTACAAAATCTTTTGATTGCGAAATTTTTAAAATTAGACTCTCCTGAGCTCTACACAAGGCATTGTTTTCGTCGATCATTGGTCACAATTGCTAGTTGAAAACGGTGGCGATCTGCTCTCCTCGAAAGTACTTGGAGGAAGAATCGTCATCGGTAGCAGGAAACATTAACAATCGGTATCGAAAATAATTAATATTCCTAGAGTTATTCAGCACAGACAACGTTGTTGGTCTGCACTCATCCCACCATAAGTCCGAGCGAACGTGACATCATCGCCGCCTTTAACGGATGGCCACGCCTCTCACTAGCGCGCCACCCCTTCCACACCCACCGGGTCGCCGGCGCGTTTGCTGGAAAGCGCGGTAGTCTCTAACCCCAAACAACTTCCTCCCACGTCACTAAACGCAGTCTCGGCGACAAAATCTCTGCATCCGAGTATACAAGCAACTCCCCGGCCCGGCTCATTCTTCTCGAGTTTTTGCTGCGTGACTACGCTGCCCTCAGCAGTTCTGCTGTCTTTGACACGCAGACGGTCTTTCAGTCATTCCAATTATTCGTGATATCATCATTGACGTGGTACGGCTGCCTTCGGCAGCTCTTCGACCGTCAGACTTCCGCAGTGCATTTATGCACGTTACAAATGTTAGTATTGTTTATCGACCCTACCTTGGTGGGTGTTGTGCGGCGTTGTGTGGCATTCGTTTTCGCGGCCGACTGTTGGTAACTGGCCACGTGAGCTGCTGCCTTCCATTTTCTGCCGCTCGTGAGCGCGTGTACCGTACGGCGGTCCCGTTTCGGTGCTGCATATGCGCCTTACCATCGCTGAATCCTGGGGGAGCGCGCATTCCGACATCGACTCAGCTGTGGCAGAGGCCAACACTTCGTATCGTAGTCCGGGAGCCAGACCAAATTCACGTATGATAAGCTCAAAGGTAAAAAGTTTTGAGAAGTTAGCCAGTGTTATGAGGAACAGGGAAACGCACGTATAGCGGCATGTAGGTGTCGGCGTTGCGCTGCACAATTTTTTGAATGTGTCGAAGAAAAATATGCCATTGGGGAATAAGTACACAGTTAATTCGTGTTGTATACTATTCGTTAGATAACTAAAGTATGAAGGAATTGTATGCCATACCGATGTGGCATCTCGGACTGTACTGTGACGTCGTGTTGGTTATTTAATTTTAATTTTAACCAATCCCAACGCTTGGGGCAGCTATTTGTGATGTCGACGCCTTGTTGGTACGCCAGCTGGCTCAGGCACTCCCGCAGGATTGCGGGATACCTTTTTTCAGTGGAATGTAATGGGGCGTCATTCAAAATAAACACAAACACCTGTTCAAATACGAATTTAAACATAATTTTAATTTTAATTCTTAAAGATTTACACAAAAACAATCATGAAACTTAACGAGCTCGTTACCAGACTAATTATTGAAATGGATTTACGCTTATATGATCCAAAGGCCATAGCGCGGTCATGCCAAGTCATACATAAATCTCTCTTTAAATTCTTCCCTGCTATTTCAGGAACAACCAAGAGCCCTTTTATGTTCCCAATCGGCTTGAAGAGCTTTTAAACCTTTGCGTGGTTTTACTCGTCGAAAGACTTCACCGTTTCCTTGAGCGTCGGGGGCTGTGTCGCGGCGGCCGCAAGCGGTAGTTGATCCGTCAGCTGCCTTCCACTGGAGGTGCTGGCATGGGCTGCGGGGCCTCGCCACACTAGGCCAGGCCGGGGCGGCCCATTTACAGAAGCTCAAAGGGCACCGGCCATTCACTGCAGGCGGCGGTGCGTGGCGACGACAGTCCACACCACACGTTACGCCAAATGCCATTCACGCACTCTTCCTCACTCTCTTCTCAAATGAGTGCGACAGATTCTGAATAGTTCACGGAACTTCGCGAATGAACGGTAGTCATAACGGTGGTCCGAGATGATGCACCTAGCTATCGAAATTAAAATTACTGGGTGCCTGATCACAACTAACGCACCTAGCATTTCGACTTCATGATGTCCGTTAATACACTTGGACGTTCAATCGCGTCCCCAGCTTCGATCTTTTCACAATTTCCAAGACCACATTACTAAAAGGTCGCGTACGAGATAAACCCCACCTCCCCATTCGCGATCCGCTCAAATCGACGGTCGGACCCTGTCTTCCCCACTGCGATCCGCCCAACTCGACTGTCGCGTCCCATCTCTCTCTCTCTCCCTCTCTCTCTCTCTCTCTCTCTCTCTCTCTCTCTCTCTCCCTGCTCTCTGCTTCTGCCCTCCCATTCCAAGTGTCTAGTCCCTTGTCCTCTCTGCCCTATAGACTAAGCGCAGTGAATGGTCAAAACCAATTGCGCATATAAGTTTTCTCGGCCAATCACTGCAGGCGTCTCAAATGTTCCAGAGTGGAAATTGTTTTAGTGCTCTCTCTGTACCTCCGAAAACGCTGATGCAAGCCTCGAGCTCCGCAGCCGAGTTCTGAGTAAAACGTAGGTGGTCCTATTTTTATCCAAGTCATAATTCTCGTCCATCGCAGTCGGAGATTTTCCATTTACGCAACACCGTCCACGCCCTGGCCGGAGCATTGTGGAGAGTCGAGGGAAGTGAGAATGGAAGTAGGATCGTGCCATCGGCACGTAAAGAGAGGGAGCGCCGGGTGCAGCAACAGGCACGAGTCTCGACCATTGCCTTGGGCCGGAGGGAAGGGAAAAGGGGCCTTGGCTGCCCTCGGGACGGCGCGCTCCACACACAAAAAACTACGAGTTTCTCAATGTTACATAATGTTGAGATAAATTTAGCAAATACGGCTTATTTCATATTAAATAATCCTCTTTTGTATTAAGAGCTGAAAGCTAATGATTTGCTCTAATCGTAGAAAATTATTTTTGATTGCCATTTAGCACATTTACTCGCTGACTTGGACGATTCCGAAGTTTTAGCAAAGCGCGCGCTTGAGCATTCTGTCTTCTGGAACTCCAGGAACGACTCTGCCCTTGCGCGCGATCGCTAAACCTCCGGAATTGTTCGACAAAAGCAAGCGAGTAAACCGGGCCTTAGAAGCGAACACCCGAAGGAATTCACATTTGCAGAAAGGCATAGAGACCGTGCAGTTAAGAGGGTGGTGCGATGGGACGCTGGGAATCTGCAAGCTCGGAAGATTGCGAGAACGGGAGAGAGTGTGAGTGCGGAAGCCTGGGAGGTTGTGGGAGTGGAAGGCCGCCTCAAAGGCTGTCGTCGCCCTCCTTGTTCCAGGCGAGCAGCGTGTTCATGTCGGCGATGTTGCGGGTGCTCCAGGCGTCGAGGGGGTCCGGCGAGGAGAGCGAGTCGCGGGCGTCGCCGCCGAGGGGCCCCCTGCGCGCCGCCTCCGCCGACGCCCCGCGGCGCACGCGGGCGGGCGACGCCGGCCCCACCCTGCGCACGCACACACACGATATACGGAACTCGGCCGATTAGGGGCGCAGACGCTCTGGACGGCGCCACCCAGAGCGCCTCCGCTGCGACTAGCCGATTGATAACTTAATATCCTCTGTAAGTTTCCTTAGCTATATTGTATTTCGTTTCCTAACTCCAAATACTGGTTCGTAACTTCAAATACATAAACATAAAATGTCAATTAAAATGTTATTTACAACCGAACTTATAACCCTAATAATTCAATGTGCTATTCCCAAAAACCTCTCTTGAATAATTATTTTCTAAGAACTTTCTAGAAACCTTCGAAATATGTAAATACGCGCTTGAATCTATATAATTGAAAGAGTACGACTGCCGAGCATCATTAGACCGTACGCCAGCATTGTGTTCACATCTCTCGGCCACTGTATATGTCTCTTCTGGAAAATAAACGTTATATCACTAGTGTGTTTTATTGGACAAGTCACTCTGTGGTATCGTACCTGAGAGTTGCAGCCAGCCTAACACGCCAGTCAACTTCATCAGTTCGACTACCTATTTAACTCACGCACACGCGCGTTTCCCATCCCAGAACTCCGAACAACCTCTAGGTCCGTCATTCTATTGAACTCTTTTGGAATTTATGAAGAGTTGTACAATAACTGGATTCATTTATGTTGATGTTTCTGAACTACATAATTTCGATAGTAGGAATAATGTGGAGAGGTTCCTGAGAATCCGTGGTGGTAACACAGGGGCGTCTAGAACGGGGGCAGCTGGGGCCACTTGTCCCAGGCCCCGAACTAACTGGGGCGCCGATTATTATTCATTTAAAAGAATTGAAATATATATATATATATATATATATATATATATATATATATATATATATATTGTGGCGAAACCGATTTCATCATTATTTTATAAACGAAATTCACTGGATCAAAATTTAAACAAATAGACCCGGCCACCCAGGATTTCTGCCGAGAGATTACGCAGACGGGCGCACGTGCGCGACTCCGCTTATCGCGCATGGTCCCTACCGCCCCCGGCCCATTACCGGAGTCGTTTAGAGGGTTAGCATTGACAGATTCACTGGACACACGTGTTCGCTGTGCCGGCTGCGAAGTTTCGACATCGTACGCTCGTTTCGGGGAATCCCAAACTCATAAATTTCTTTCACGCAAACGCGCCCCCCGTTTACGCAAACATGGGGCGATGTTCTAGAAGGAATTGGAAAATTCTGGGCGCTTGCAGCTGACGCGGGGAGCGGAAAGTTCTGTGGTTTCTCGCGTGGCGATTGGCTGAAAATAGCGTGATGCGCAACGACCTAGAGCCAATAGTGACTTGACTTTTATAAAGAGCTAGGGCACATAAGAGGAATTGGGTGGGGGGAAAAATTTACCTTATAAGATTTCGACGGAGAGAATTTCAGAAGAGCTTGGGCATCAGAGGGGGCCAGATCATTAGACGGGGGGGGACAGTCGTCGGTCAGAGGCAAAGTTCGCCTTCGCCGGACTTATAAAATTTTCATCAATCAGACGGGGCCAGAGTATTAGGCGTCGGGGAAAGACTATCGTGTCTCTGAAAAACGCATTATTTTCTGAGTTTGAATATTAGACTGAGGACAGTGGAGAGAGGAACTTATATGGGGGTGGGAATTATTCGGGCGAATATGCCTATGTGGGGACTTATGTTATTTTCCTGCGAGTTTTGAGCTGTGAGCCGACTGCAGTGGAGAGAGAATTTTCTCTGGGGTGGGTTTTCCGTCGTGAAGAGAGGCGAATGTTTCTCCAATCGAATTTTAAACTGTCCGAAGTTGTGTTCGACTTCTTATCATAAAAGTCAGAGAGAGACGCATAGTTGACCACTCCGTTTCTGAGATCATCCGACCAGCTCAGCTAGTACTGCCAGTTTCGACCAGAACTTCTAGTACTGCCAGTTTCTCCCAGAACTTCTAGATCCGCCAGCTCAACCAGACTTCTAGACACCGCCTATGCAGCCACGCATCGCGGCCTTTTCGTGAAACTACGAGGCGGCTGCCCAGCTGGCGACGAGAGAGGTCGTTGCCTTTCCCGGAGGCAATTTTTTTTTTGAAGGCCGCCAGACGACCCTTTCACCCGCGCCACGGCCGCCCCCGGCCGCACAAAGACCCTTTTCAGGCAGTATCGTTAGGGCTACCGCCCTTATTGTGTAAATGTTTCATAATGCGGTGTCACGCTCTGACACACTGACCAGTAGTAATTTCACCTATTGTAATTGTTAGTTGTAATTCTTCTTAGTTTTTTAAGCTTAACTCCTAAAACTAACTTTTCATTTTTTTTCTCCTCTTCTTCATCTAATTTTCCCGCTATTACTTTATTCAATTTAAGAGTGTAACTTCCCTGGGGCATTTTAATCATATTGCCCAGGAATAAATGTGAATTTTTACCAGTGAACAAGTGTTTATTCTTGTGTTTCCATTGTACTATGTAACAATTCCTTCCATCACCGACTTGAGCTAGCGATAGGGCCGCTATCCGGTTCCCCAGGTAACCGGAAGTGTTACAATTGGCGCTAGCCAACGTGGGGCTCGACGACCTAATAACCGGTGGGAAGTGTTATAATCGGTTTTTCCACCGTGGGTCTCGACGGCCGAATAATTGAGGTTTTTCACGCCCAAATTTTAAATTTGACTAAATTCTTGTTACAAATGGATGGAAGGACATTGTTACGAGAGAAACAATTTATGGACTGGTAAAGATTTGCTTTATTGTTGTATTTTGTTTGTGAGTGCTATTGTGTTGTGCCTCGTGTGTTGTAATCGTGTGCGCGTTTCATTCAAAACTTCTAAAATGCTGGACGAATCGGGTATCGATGTGGCAGAAGAGGGGAGTTCGGGAGAACAATCACCGCCCGAGACCACTCCCGATTTTATCCAGATTCTCATGAAACAGATTTCGGAAGGTAACGAAAAACTCAATGATAAACTTATGAAAATGTCAGAAAATCAGAAATCCCTCTCGGGACAAATTTCGGAGATTAACAAAAAACACTCCGAAAGTAACGACAGACTTATGAAATTAATGTCAGAAAATAAGGAACAGATTTCAGAGGTTAAGCAAACCCTATTAGAACAAATTTCGGACATTAACGAGAAACATTCGCAGAGATTTGACCGGCTGGACGGCTGCTTGGCTGACCATGCTGAAAAATTTGAAAGGTTGGAGGCAAAATTGAATTGCGGGTTTGGAACAGTGCGGAACAGTCTCGATGATAGATTTGTGAAAATTCAGAATAGTGTAGAAAATTTGAGCAAAGAATTAGAGAATTCGAGAACTGATGTAAATTCGTATTCTGGGAATATTCAGGCAGAAAGTAGTCAAAAGCTCCAGGCAGGTGACAGCGAAATTGAAGCGTACCGCGAGCCAGTTATCGGAAGTATTACCGAGATTAGGGCAGAAATGAGCGACGAACCGAATAGAATTGAACCCAAATTTAGCACAGAAGTCAGCCAGATTCGTGATAAATTTGAGAAATCAGATATCATCGACGGGGGAAATATCAGAAAAAGGGAAGGAAATCTAAAGATGGAAATTGGACAAAATTTAAACCGGATAGTAAAAGAAGGAATAAAGAAGGGAACGGAAAATAACCATACGGTGCATTTACTAGGCGTATTAGATCTGAGATTCTCGTGGATTCCTCCGCAGAACTTGTGTTTATGGGGCAAACAGGCGGAAAATCCAAAACCACCCTGGCCTCACCAAACGTTTCTCTCTTTTCCTAAATTTTTTAATTTTACTAAGTTTTTCAATTTTTTTGTACTTTATTAGATTTAATTAGAAATCACATTTTTATCTTTAAATTACAATGGTAAATAAAATTTTATTAGAACTACGGGTAAAAGCATTCATTTCCGGTGTCGCCATTTTTTTAATTTTTACTTAAACAAAAAAATTCTCATTTTTCCAAATTTAATTTCTCGAACTCTAATTTTTTTTTATTCGGAGGGGAAGGCCAATGTGGCGAAACCGATTTCATCATTATTTTATAAACGAAATTCACTGGATCAAAATTTAAACAAATAGACCCGGCCACCCAGGATTTCTGCCGAGAGATTACGCAGACGGGCGCACGTGCGCGACTCCGCTTATCGCGCATGGTCCCTACCGCCCCCGGCCCATTACCGGAGTCGTTTAGAGGGTTAGCATTGACAGATTCACTGGACACACGTGTTCGCTGTGCCGGCTGCGAAGTTTCGACATCGTACGCTCGTTTCGGGGAATCCCAAACTCATAAATTTCTTTCACGCAAACGCGCCCCCCGTTTACGCAAACATGGGGCGATGTTCTAGAAGGAATTGGAAAATTCTGGGCGCTTGCAGCTGACGCGGGGAGCGGAAAGTTCTGTGGTTTCTCGCGTGGCGATTGGCTGAAAATAGCGTGATGCGCAACGACCTAGAGCCAATAGTGACTTGACTTTTATAAAGAGCTAGGGCACATAAGAGGAATTGGGTGGGGGGAAAAATTTACCTTATAAGATTTCGACGGAGAGAATTTCAGAAGAGCTTGGGCATCAGAGGGGGCCAGATCATTAGACGGGGGGGGACAGTCGTCGGTCAGAGGCAAAGTTCGCCTTCGCCGGACTTATAAAATTTTCATCAATCAGACGGGGCCAGAGTATTAGGCGTCGGGGAAAGACTATCGTGTCTCTGAAAAACGCATTATTTTCTGAGTTTGAATATTAGACTGAGGACAGTGGAGAGAGGAACTTATATGGGGGTGGGAATTATTCGGGCGAATATGCCTATGTGGGGACTTATGTTATTTTCCTGCGAGTTTTGAGCTGTGAGCCGACTGCAGTGGAGAGAGAATTTTCTCTGGGGTGGGTTTTCCGTCGTGAAGAGAGGCGAATGTTTCTCCAATCGAATTTTAAACTGTCCGAAGTTGTGTTCGACTTCTTATCATAAAAGTCAGAGAGAGACGCATAGTTGACCACTCCGTTTCTGAGATCATCCGGCCAGCTCAGCTAGTACTGCCAGTTTCGACCAGAACTTCTAGTACTGCCAGTTTCTCCCAGAACTTCTAGATCCGCCAGCTCAACCAGACTTCTAGACACCGCCTATGCAGCCACGCATCGCGGCCTTTTCGTGAAACTACGAGGCGGCTGCCCAGCTGGCGACGAGAGAGGTCGTTGCCTTTCCCGGAGGCAATTTTTTTTTTTGAAGGCCGCCAGACGACCCTTTCACCCGCGCCACGGCCGCCCCCGGCCGCACAAAGACCCTTTTCAGGCAGTATCGTTAGGGCTACCGCCCTTATTGTGTAAATGTTTCATAATGCGGTGTCACGCTCTGACACACTGACCAGTAGTAATTTCACCTATTGTAATTGTTAGTTGTAATTCTTCTTAGTTTTTTAAGCTTAACTCCTAAAACTAACTTTTCATTTTTTTTCTCCTCTTCTTCATCTAATTTTCCCGCTATTACTTTATTCAATTTAAGAGTGTAACTTCCCTGGGGCATTTTAATCATATTGCCCAGGAATAAATGTGAATTTTTACCAGTGAACAAGTGTTTATTCTTGTGTTTCCATTGTACTATGTAACAATTCCTTCCATCACCGACTTGAGCTAGCGATAGGGCCGCTATCCGGTTCCCCAGGTAACCGGAAGTGTTACAATATATATATATATATATATATATATATATATATATATATATATATATATATATATATATGAACCAGATTTACGCTATAAGTTTCTGATGCATGTAGAAATGAATTCTGCTTCTGAATTGAGAGGGGAGGGAATGTTTTTTTTGAAGTAAGGTACCCCCGTGGATCAACTGCCCCAGGCCCCTGGTTTTCTCTGGACGCCACTGGTAACACATAGCCAAACGCGATTCCATAATCCAGGAGAACAATTAAAGTCAGAAACATTGGCTAGCAAAATAATCCACCTATGGACCAACGCATACATTCTAAAAGAATTGGCGGACCTGACTTTTAGAAGATCGTCTGCAACACTTCGACGACGAGCCCAGGTTGGCTGGTGTAGCCTTCAAACGCGGGTGAAGGGAAAGGGCTTGTGTGCGATTGTAGCTCTGTGCGCGACTAAGGCGATCGTCTGTCTCCTTACAGCTTCCTGCCCTAGAGAGCAAAATTCCTCCTTATCCACGTAAGGATACTCGCCAATGGAAGCGAAAGGAACATGTCTCCAGTCAGAATGCAGGATTGACCCTGCGGCACTCGCGGCGATCTCTCACATGCATGTGTGACATGTGTGACTTGTGGCTTGTCGTGCTTCAAACATTGACTGTTGGCTGTTGTAGACACACGTTAAACACACTGACTGACATCAAAATTTGAAAACTTTATTAAATTACAATGTTTAACGACAATAAGAACGAGATGTATGCTAGAAAACTGAATCCGTTGCAGATTGTATAACACGCTTCTGTCTCCGTGATTCTGGTGACGGCAGTAATAAGCTTATTGGCACGAACAGGAAGCTATGACATAAACAATAAGAGAGAGGGTCTGGGAAGGACGGTGTTCTGAAAATGTTCGCTCTCTCAACGGAATAACACCTCATTCATTTGAGAGATCGACCGTGTGTGTCGCTCCCACCATTACTAGGTGACGTAGAATTGGCCACGTTCATTAAAATGGGAGTTGCTTGTGAATCCCCAACGACCTGTAATTCCGACACTGATGAAAGTATTCTGGTTTCTTCTCTTGGACCCCGTCACTATCCAAGAAATTTCCCTATCGGACTGATATGGCTACATGCGTATGTTTATGTGTGTATTTAAATACAGTTTGTGCCCCTTGCTGGAATCGGGTTCATAATGTGACTGCTGCGTTCGGTGGTTTCCGCGCATTCCCTGATCACCCACGCGAATGTCGAACCAGCACTCTACGCAACGGGCAATGGACTGCGAGCGAGTCTTCCTTTTCACCCTGGCTTACTCCCATCCTTATAGCCGAGCGACGCGCTAACACCCTTTTCGAAATGTTCATTATCATACATCTCGAAATGTACCTGACCAGGGTCTATGATCCCGATATGCAGCTTTTAGATGCGAGACCATCGAAACACTATGTCTCGTGGAGGGTTAACAGAAATAATATGCACAGTGTGAGGAACTCTGGGTAGGAAATAGAGATGCCGACAATGAGAAAGGAAGGATCGCCAACGATATGAGTTAATGTATCAATAAATAGACGAATGGAAAACGTCTAGAGGATAGCCTCATGGAAATAATATCCAATATACTTTATGTTTAAAAAGTTATGTATGAAAACATTGTATAGTATCAAAATTTCTTGAAATTTGTATTTAGATCATGTTAAAGTAAAAAAATGTGAAGTGACTTTCGCATAATTCCATGTAATGTTATGAAAGTAATGTTTGTAGTACTATAACAGTATTGCAATGTTTCATGTGTGTATTTATTATATTTCTTTATTAGGCTGAACATGTGAATTTGTTTATGGACCAGAGCACCTTTTAAATTTCCCACGAGTTTATTATTATTTTTTATCTCACCTGTTTGGACGAGCTGTTTTCGGACGACGTGAATATGCATTTGCGGGTTTCTCTTTAAAGCTTATTTCCTTTGATGCCCTTCTTGTACTGTCTGATTCATTCCCACATTCTGCTTCGGTTTCCTGGAGAACATTGTTGTATTTTAAGAACTATCAATTTCATGGGCGGCAAGGAGAAACGAATTATCACACAAATGGTGGTTATGTTCTTGAAGTGTCTTTTAGTATACATATGATGCTTTACTTTACTTAAATAGCGAGACGCCATACTTACGTTTAGTGTTGTATACTGTTATTATTTGTTATGTTTCTACATTTTTTGGCAATTTAACCATATTATATGCAAAAACATATGCATTAGAGCTTCATTAAAATTTCTACAAGTCCTAGAGCATTTCAGACCCTTTACCTTGGGAATACAGTCATTGATGAAGCCTAAATTGTCAATGCCAGCATCAGAAGAACATGATGATGATTCTCGACGCAGAAGAGCTTCTTCGTTGAAGAGGTCCATGTTGGAAGCTGCATTGTATCTACTATGTCTGAGTTGAGAACCTCGGCCCAAGAGAGGTCGGTCCACTGGAAAGAGATATTTTAAAGTATTCTTTGTGATACAACAGGACAGTGTAATTCTACAGTTAAGCAAATACACAAAATATACGTTGTGTTTTCACGTGACGTCTTACGAACAGATTCCCTTCAGAACACCTTCTGCGTTCAAAAAGTGGGTGACACGAAATGTTTCTATAGATTCCCCGACAATTTATCGTTGAGAAAACGCAGAATGTTAAATGTAATGTCCGTCCTTATGCTTCATGTTTCACACAAAAATGTATCGATCTGATGTCAAGGCACGATTGAATAAGCGCTGGGAAAATAATTTGAAGTGATTTAATACGCTCAAGACTGCTTTAGCGAAGATTTCATTTTCACGTGGTCGCGATATTTAAATACAATTATTGTTAGTCACTATTTCATGAGAGGCGTTGATGTCTTACAAATTTAAAAAAAAGTCTGTGACGATGTATGATGGAATTCAATTTAATGCAGAACTGTATACGTCATTTACATCTAAAAACCAACAATAGAAGCCCCTATTAAGGTGGTGTTGTAATATTATTTTTATAATATTGTAATGACTGCTAATTGCTTTCGGAGAGAGCAATGTTATTCAGAGTACTAAGCTCTAACATCATATACAGATTAGCAATATACTAATTGTAACTATCGTGATCACGTCTTACAACTGAGCCCTCTCTGCACTAAATCTGAGCGACACGAAATTTTGCCAGATCACAAATTCACAATTCGTAAGTTTAATGAAGAATACTTTCAACCCGGACTGCTCCTACATCACACTAACTCCAACGACTTTGACAGATACTTAAAAAGATTTGACGTTCGTCAGGCATATCATGTGAAAATTGTTCCAACAAAACAAGTTTGTCTGCTTCACAAGGGCTAGTCCAACCCCTGTGAAGTGTCATAAACCCTAACCCAATCCTAATTCCATCCAAATTTTGGCCGCTGGGTAGTGACGTAGGAGCGCGTAGTAGGAGGCGCGTATGCGAAGATGCTATCTGGCGGTCCTCTGCGACGAGACGTGACTGCGACGAGTCGTGACGCATATGACAATGTAAAATAATTAAAGGAAGATTACTCCTGCGCTGTTATTAATGAAGGATTACTCTAAGCGCATATCTCTCAACGCCCCCAAGGGGATTGGAGACGCGTTGCTTCAATTGAAGATAAAAAAGAAAATTACTGTTGAGACCCTCACATATCCTGTTTCGTTGCCCGAATGATACCTTCTTTATCTGCTAGATGGCAAAAGGAGTGTAGCGGGATTGGCCTGGTCTGGCGGAAGAGCAGATGTGATGAGCTGAGCCTCGTCACGTAAAATAAGGAAGAATTGAATTACCTACCGTACCATCATTTGATACTGCCATCATCCAATACTGAATCGTTCATACACCGCCAATGCACTCCCAAGACTAATATTGAACTCATTTTACATACAAATAATTCACTGTTAATAAATAAAGTTATCTTCATGTTAAATAATAAACAAATTAATTTCAACTAAACACTGTCTACATTTTATTTCTCTCACCACCCACAGACGTCACGTAATTATCTACGACTGACCACATAACAGCCCAATAAAACGTTTTTCGTTCTAAACGCTGGAACAAATAATTATGTTATATTTCACTGTTATAGTACTTACCTCCTAATTCATCACTTTCATTTGAATCAAAGTTAGTCAAGGGACGACGCCCTACATGCTTTAATTCGAAAATTGTAGGGGGGCACAGTAGCTTTTGGTACTCTGGGGGAGATACTTCCTCGACCCCGTCTAGTTTTGCTGCAGCAGTAGCCAAAACAGCCAATTCCGTTTCCATATTTGGCATATCTGAAGCCATAACTAATTGCCGCAATGGGTCCTGCACCGCATCAACAACTGCAAACTTTGAGGCAGCGTCGGTGACTGTGTAAACTCGACCATCTCTCCTTTCCTCTGGAAAAGTTATAACAATATTTGAAAACGATCCATAAGAGCAAGATTCGTGATAAATTTCCGTGAAACTTATTAACTATAGCGCCAATTAGGATTCTTGTCAATAAACGATTACTTTAAAAAACAACTAATGTACGTCCCCTTCTGAGAATGAAAATTGCAATTGAATGAAATCCGCTAGGATATTCTTGGCATATCCCTCGACGCAAGCATTAGAAAGCATTAGAAAGTGTCAGGCGTAGGCGATATGTTGGAACATGGACAAACCAACTAATGGATTCATGTACTCAATATATCCAGTGACGCAGATGCTAACGTTTGTGTAAGTGAAAAAATAATTTACGTACAAAAATTGTCTAACAATTTCAAGCAATTTAAAAATTGAATGGATACTTTTCGTTCACTGCTCTACTATCTGCACGTAACCCCCGAGTGCAGACACGAACCTGTTTTGGGAGGAAACTGGAAGGCGTCGGTGCTGCTGGCCAGGTCGATGAACAAGTTGGGGACGTTGAGGGCGGCGGGGGCGGGGGCGGGCGCGGGCGCGGGGATCTGCAGCAGCTGGCCGAGCGCCTGGCTGTTGGGTGTGGCGTGCGCGGAGGCGACGGGCGGCGCGCGGCCCGGGAGCGCGCCTAGGGCGGCCGGCGGCGCGGGCCCCGGGGGCGCCAGGGAGCTGTAGGGGGGCAGAGGCGCCTCGCGCGGCGCGGCGGCCGCGGGGGGCGGGGGGCCCGGGGGGGCCGACGGGGCCGAAGGCGCCGCCGGGGCAGACGGGATTCCTGGCCCCAGAGCAGTCGACGGCACCGACAGCTTGGCGCCGTCCTGCTCGTTCCGCGCCAGGTCCAGGTCGTTGGCGAACGCCATCACGTCCAGCGCGGCGGACAGGGCGTCCCCGAACGCCGGGATGCCTGGCGCGTCCGCGCCCTCCATAGCGTCTGGACTGCAAGGAGCCAACCGTGTAGGCATTAGAGCACATCTGCGAACTTGATAAAGGACATGCTACACTCCCCAAGAATTTGTGCAGAAAAGGAGTAACTGATCAATGTATGATATAAAATTATGTACGAGATACTTCTGACGACACCTGAGAGGTTTCAGTAGCCTACCGTGAATTTGAAATTCGCTTTGCTGACTCTTTGTAGTGTTTCTGTTCCCGCCGCTCAACCGATGTGGTCGACGAACGATCAACAACCGATATAATAAATGTATAATTTCGAGAAAAATACTGTATGTAGAAAACTGTACAAACACGAAATGAACGGAAGTCTTCAAGCAAGTTCTTACCTAGCTACCACACGAACTGGTGTTGATATGGATGCCCTCTCCCACATCAATCGGCGAAGCTGCTCTCCAGTCCAGCCTCTCTTCCTCAGCTCATTGATTGTTACTTTCCCTACGCGCTGTAAAGTAAAGAAATGTCAGTAGCTAATGTAGAGGAAATTAATGGTTGTGAAAAAGGATTTAGCTTTAATGAAATTGCCACACGCAATGACTACATGGACGGTCTGTTTGAAGAGATCCAAGAAACCATGCACTGCTGAACTGCCAAGAGCCTTTCAGAAATTTGTTTCGACTGGTAATTTACGAAATTTGCTTTTTCACTCTCCCGGATAATTATCGATAATTATTCACCCAATTCTCGGTGATCCGTAAAGCAAATATTGATATGATTCCTCGTTTTGCCACTCTACAATACACGGATTTTCTTCTTCTTAAATTCCCATTTCATATTTTACTTTTAACTAATTTAACAATTGTACGGTTTTAGTCCCATTAATGAAATTTAAATTGGCTTTGCAGCATTACAAATTGCAATTTCCCTCAAACTTTTGAAAACCTATATTTATATATCATTTATGATAATTTTCAATTCTTTAACAATCACTTTAGGAATGACTTTTTTGCCTAAAAAATGCGTTCCTCTCACTCATAAATTAATAAAAAAGTGGGAAACAACAAGAAATGCAAAGCGACATGCATCGAAATAGTAAGTTACATACCACTTGCGCTAATCTCCTCTCGCACGTGTTGCGTTTTCTTTCAACCGCAGTAAGAGAAACGCTTTCTCAAATCGTTTGTAAACTTACTTTTGCAGAAGTAAATGCATAGGAATCAATATCGTATCAGCATTCCATGTACATAATAAGCAAAGACGTTCTCATGACGAAACACAATTGCGAAACATTACAGATATTTCGGTCACGTTTCGCTCTTACTACAGCCCGGACGTTCAGTCATTTATTTGTCATACGAGTATGTATATATTCAATCATTGTATAAAAATATTCTGACTATAGTAGGGATGCAAAAAGGTATATAAAGAATAAAAAAATCACAATTTAAAAGGAATTGTAATATATTGTAATAAATTGTAAAAGATTAACAATGGAAATGGTTCACATTATCGTTCGAAACCTAAAATTTACATTACTACTTCGTAAAAGGAAACGATCATTTCTTTGTAATGTTGATTGCACATGACCACCTGTATAATGACTAGGAATTTCTTTTACTCGCGACCCTATCGTTATGAAATGTTATTACAGACTATCTTTTGAATCTTGAAATTGCATCAGTGAAAACAAAATTATAATTTTCGTTCTTCGCAGTTGTGTAATCCCCAGCACCGAAAAATGTACATCGTGTATATATAGTGAGCTCTGTCCTCAAAACGGATCGGATGTCACACTCAACTGTAGAAAGAGATTCCTTGAGAGTAAACAAAGTCTGACGGCATCAATAATAAAAAAATTAAAAAAAAACTAGTATCTTCTTCCTTTCTCATTTAGATTTTAACACTACCTGGCCCTGGAGCCCAAGCTTCCACAAAAGACAAAACACGACCGTGTCTTCGTATTGTTCAGGCTTGTAGGTATGTTTCCAGCTTGATCGAGATCGGTGTCAAGTGAAAACAAGGAAAACAATAATGAAAAAGGCAAAAATAAGGCATAATACCAAAAATAGTCATCAGAAGCTAAAATAGATGAAATAAAAGTCTAATAAAACATCTCCAGAAGTGCAATTAAGTGATTCCTATTGTTAAAGGTCATAAAATAACAGTAAAATGTGTCATTTTGCCAAACTTTCGGGCTCTAGCGAAGTTTCACGAATCCAGCGGAGCACGTTCACCGCCACCTCTCGCGATAAAAAACATGTACAACACATGCGGGACTTACGACCATAGCCGTTCACGCGCCCGGAATCACTAATCACTCTGGACCTCACCCCCACTCAAGCGGCGCCGCAGCGTCGTGTGAAAATCTTCAATGAAAGCGAAGCGCTGGCTTAGTAATAGCGGGGTTGAGTAGCCTGGAGTGTGAACACCAAGGATCTGTTTCGTGGTTACGATGCTTTCTGTAACTTTGTTTCCTCTGCTTAGCTGATCGTCCAAACTTCCTGTGAGAAAATACAGGCAAAGCAAGCAAGAAGGGCCTCCCCAGGCCACGCTAATCCCAGTGAGTGGCGTGACGAGGTCCGTTCATGCTTTCCTGTGCGCCAGTTAATGTTTATGGAGTGCCAAGAATGGCGCAGTTTCAATGTTTTCCGGGCGTTCAGCACAGTATTACACGAATTATGCAATAAAGATAATTATACACCGCAATTAATGAAATTAAACGGGAACATATTGATAATTAAACGTGCGTAGCATTTAACATTTAATGAATTTTTGTACTACACGTTCTTGAAAATTTCATGGACTGACTTAATGTCGGTACTTTCTGAGTCGGAACTTTCAAAATTAGCTTTTAATTTCAAAACATGAGATTGTTGTGATGTATGAACAATGTGGAAATACGTCACTTCAACATTACTTTTTCACATTATTTCGTGAGAAGAGAAAGTATTTTAACCGAGCGCCAGAAATCAGCTATTTTTCGACAGAAAAACTCTTATTGTGGAGCCCTGATAACGAAAAAGTGAATACTAGTAACGAAATAGTGTTCCTATACGTAGTAAATTACTTCCTCTAATAAACAGTGAAGTCAGAATCCATGTTTTGTTTGTTCTTAATATCGAAAAATCGATTGACCGCAAAACCTGTTCGACGATTTTCTCCTAAATTAATATTCCCCGATCGATTTGAATTAACTCGAAATCCTGAGACTGTGAAGCGGATTTTTCTTTTTTGAGAGTACTTTAAATGAAGCACTTGTTTATCTTACATTTAGATGAAATTACTCCTGAAGAAGAGGAAACGAAATTCTCGAAATCCTAAAAATGCCTCGGCCAAATAGCTATGAAATATGTACATGAACTCTCATCAATATTTCAATTTTTTTAAACAATGGCTTCAAATTTTTTGAATAACCATTGACGATAAACTCATTATATTTTCGAAAATTGCAAAAATGTAACATTGCAAATGTAAAATATTGAAGGTAGAGATTTTTGACTTAAATGAAATGTTTTAAAAATAGGATCTTTAAGAAGGTCATGTACAATGCTGTGAAGAAACGTGACGTTTTCGCTTCATTTCTGCTTCAAGTTAATGCAAATTACAAAAAAAAAGCAAAAAAAAATTTCTCAACAAAAAAAGGCTCAAGTTTTTTTCTTAAACTTGTTTTCACGGACAGAGAATGTCGCAAGTTTCATTTTAGAGAAACTAAATTTTTGGAAATGGAAAAATTTAGAAATAATGCGAGAAAGTATATGCTCTTGTACCACCACTAGTTACACCAAGAGCCGCCACCGGCCTATAGAATAGCTTCTGATTCAATAAAAAGTACTGAATTCTGGCGTCTTCTTACACCTAATGCTTACAATTAGAACGCTTCACGATTAACGTATTTGGTACGTTGAAATGTACTCGCAGGAATGAGATATTGTCGACCGTCAAACCTCCTTTTCAAGGGTGTCATTATCGTATGCTATACATTGCTCATCTTCATAGTATTAAGAATTCACAGAAGTAAATAATTTTTAAGGATACTTACCTTCCAATTGCTCAATGCTCCTTTCCTCTGCTTGGCTCTTGTTTTACTCTTGCTTTTAATAATCATTACTCCTCGTTGCTCCTGACTTGGATCATCGCTAGGGCCAAGCGAAATGCTATATTCCTGTAGATAATGATGTGCATCGGACTGATTCACTGCTCGCTCTAAGGCAACAACAATTTTTGCCCACTGCAAAAATAATTCGGGCATAAAACAAGACGACAATAAAAATAAAATATTATCGGTAAACATATTGATGGGCGACCTATTTGCAGATTTACAAATCTGACGTGTAGGACTTAATTTATTTCTTGGACCTTTTTAAAAAATGCCTATTAAGTAACGAAAAGTAAATGATATACCTGTTTCATCCATTCTTTCTCACTTTGTTCGATCACATGAGCGTAAGTATTGCCCATCATAGCGATAAGCATGTTGAGAAGAAGGATAGGCACAAACACCATAAATATTGCGAACACCGTTTTTGACACAGCTGGATAGGTTGTGTAACTTAACTCTGGATACTGAAAATATAAATAATGAATACTTTGAACGAATTGAAAATTTAAAACAAAGTACGATATTATTTGAAAAAGTTAAGTATGAATTCAGTGATATAATGTTTGGCTTTTAAGTGCAAAGACATTTAAGTATGAATTGTATGATTTTAGTATAAGTGAAAATTGTTGTGGTCGAATGTCCGGGCTTTGGGTACTTGTGGATCTAGTCATCCAGCGTAGCAAGATCCCCGCCACCTCCCGCAATAAAAACATGCACTTCATATGCGGGACTAATGACCATAGCAGATCACGCGCCCACCCTGACATGGGATGTATTGATTAGTATTTAAAAGTCGGCAACAATGGCGCTCAACGTTGGCCACTGACAATTTTACTGCCATGTTTGCTATTTGGAAGACCAACAATGTAGCTCGTTTGTTGAGTTTAATGTTATTCCAGGTATAATTGAATTGAAGAAACATTTCCCACACTCCTTCCGTAACTTACACATTTTTTTATAAAAATTATAGACGGATTTAATGAAACTTGATATACACATTCATTGTTACAAATAAACTCACTTTATGCATTTTTAGGCTTGTGAATTACTTTATTTATATTTTACACATCTTCAAAAAACGTATGAACATGTTAGGGATTCGGAAGCCTTCATTTCTATTGAACAATCTGCCGTTCTATCGAACGCATGGGGGCACAATTTTTTTCTTAATCGATGAAGGTAACTGTTGAACCGTACTATTTAAAATATGAAATTGTTTTAACTATCGTGTCATGGTGACACTCGCCCATTCAATTATCGAGGAATGCGACTGATTGACAATTAACAATTAGCTCCAAGTTCCGATTACTCCAGAACTTTTCCATCAGCTTATATTGGCAGCGATCCATAAAGAGAACCTGGACTTGGGTCATGCTTTGAGCACCGCTGTGTAGCCATGAAGCATTTCCAATTGGGGATTCTTGAGCAGATAAGTGCAAAAATTTAAATGTTGAGATGCATGGTGATGTTGAACGGAACTATTTTTCGTCGAAAGATGTATTTACTTTCTTTACTATCTTTTGAAATGTGACTGGATATTACTAACAGATTTGTGGCATTGTTATTCATTCTATCACAAAAGGAATAACTTCTACTTTTAAAAATTTATACATTTCAAAGTATATGAAATATATTTCAATTAGAAAGTATACTTACATTATAGTCCCCCATTGTGATTTGGAATAAAGCCATCCATGTTGATGGATACGACTCGTAGAGAGTTGATTTTACACCAGGGAATCCTTTGTAAAGAAAATAGAATGTCTGTGAGAACCCGAACAGTACCACTGTGTAGATAATCCCGAACGTGAGCATGTCGCCTGTTATCATGGAATATACCATCGTAACAAATGGTCCTGTTAGTCGGATAGCACTGCAATGAAAATAATAATTATTATTACTTTTTAATACTATCTATATGCTTCAATGCGGCTGAAAGAGAGTCACGTAATAAAAGATTGTCGTCTTCAAAGACTTATTAATGCAAGTATAATACATCATTATCAAAGACTTGATCAGTGTTTCGAAGGAAATAATAATATATTGCAATGTTTCAATAATTGACTATAAGGTAGTAACGCAGTATCCCATTAAAAACATCTTTGGAACGATTTGAATTAGAAAACGGATAAATGGATTGGGTAAAATGAAAAGGAAGAGAAGAAGTCTGAAAATACTGCGTTGCACTACATGCGA
The DNA here is from genome assembly GCA_038098605.1 of Gryllus longicercus. Classification (NCBI taxonomy): domain Eukaryota; kingdom Metazoa; phylum Arthropoda; class Insecta; order Orthoptera; family Gryllidae; genus Gryllus; species Gryllus longicercus. Next base: position 235,102 of record JAZDUA010000729.1, on the reverse strand, counting down.
ATAGTCTCCGTTTTATGGTATTACTGGATGGTGCTTGAGATCCAAGAGACCTTGTTGCACGAGAAATTGGGTGTGCGTTCTGCTACATCCCGTTCCCGCGCTCGCGTATAAGAACAATTAGTGGTGCTACAGAATGGCACTGACTTTCCCGTTTTAGTTTTGTATTTCCCTTTGGTCTCGCCTAGCTATACGAACTTGCCATATATTCCTACCAGCTGCCATCTATCGTCGCCAAAAGTACACTTTTTTTTACAAAATTTTCTTAATTTTACGGTTTCCTAATAGTAGAACGGAAATATTATTTTCCTCGTTAAATATTATAAACCTCGTCCTAAATGGCAAATTTCTTTGAAAATTTTGGAGCCGTTTGTATGAAAATGGCGCTTAAGCGCCGCTGTAAATTCGAAATTTGAAGTTCTTTTTCACAGAAATATTTTAGTTTTCGAAACACTTCATTTCAAGTCATGTGAAGCACTTTTACTCACAAATACAATAGTGTTTACAAATTGCTGGTAATGTGCATATTAACAGCGTGAGAGATCTTCCAACAAATTACATTTGTGTAATATTTGAAAAACAAAAAATACACCGAAATGAACTTTACGTCATATTAAAGATTGCAATTAGCACTATCCGCTCAAAAAGTTTAAAGAAAAAATTTAACGCTAAATAAATTAATAAAATTAAATATATACATAAATAAACGTTTTTCACATGCGTCACACACTCATGAACCACTACTTCTGTTTAGTTATTAAATTTTGCACGACACAATTCGATATAGGTGAACAATTTAGCAGATCTAACAGAAATATTTCGTTAAATATGTGAACCTAAATACGTGATCACAACATATGTGTGTAGCAGGGATATTTAGAAAATTAACGAGAATAATTGGTGAGACATGACTGGCGCAACGAGTGACATTGTCGAGTGCATTTCAGTCTATTGGCTGGCAATGATCAAGGGGCGGGGAGTGAGCGAGGTGAAAAACGGGAATTAGAAATGAACTGTTCAGAATATATTGTTATGACGTAGTGTTAGTGATAATTTAAATATTCAAATTACTAATAATATGACGTGTTTCCAATGAAAATGAGGTTCGAATTATTTGTTTCCTATTATCTCGGCAGGTTCGATTTGCATGAATTGACATTCTTCTGCTTCTTTGTTCAGCAGATTATTTCTTGTTTTACCAGCAATTATACATAATCTACTTAAATTTTTGAAGTCTCTTACCCGGCGAAGAACATCAGCAAAAACCAAGAGCCAGGGACTGCGAACACCAAAATAGCTTCTTCTGTCTTTCGATCGCCAATTAAGCGTAGTGGAATACATATTAATATCATCAAGTTTGATAATAAGAATATAAATTTGTCTGGTGAATGTATCTGCAAAAAGATATTTAAAATCAAAGTATTCCAAAGATGTAAAACAATTTAACTGTAACACATTACAGTTGACTTGTGAAAATCAATTCAACAACATGCATAATGCAGTGATGAAATTGTAGCTGGTAAAGATACCATTAGCTGAGTCGTAAGTACCAAATAGCTATGATTTTCTTATTTTTTCATACAAGGAATGGTCTGGAAGAATAAAGCTGTAAAGATGTCATTCTACACATCGAATGTTTATATTTCAATTAATAAGTAGGCAGAACCAAATCTACCGACTGATTCACGTTTCTAACTTACGTGTTGTATTTTAGCTTGTGCACAAGCTGGCAGAAATAAAGTCAGCGTTCGTCATTCTGAAGAACACTACTTACGTAATAATGTTTTTTAAAATATGCTATATAAATGTTGGTTTGTATTAATTGTGGGTTCAGATTTGTCAAGACAAATGCTTGAACTCAAGTGTCAGTTATGAGATTTAAAATAGAGATATTTCCCTAATAAACATCAAGAGTTTCACAATGCATTCTTCATCCACAGTTAACGTTAAGTTGTTCTTGGTTATTTTCCCATCTTTAACAATTGTATCTAATATCTGACAGACAATTTAGCTCGTCGAAGTCATGAGAGTCAGCTATTGCGATTATTTGATTTTTGCCAGGAATGTAATTTTCTTGCTTTCACATTATTTTCCCCTACAATGAACCTACAAATGACAAGAACAGAGAAGGAAACAACGTAAACGTGAGATGCTTAAAAACAATTTAGTGCGATTTTACTTTTCATCAAGATTGTGCTTTCTGAAAATTTGGCCACCCGTGGAATTTCGATACACGACCAACAGTTTTGCTGAGAGCTTCTCCTGGATACTTTAAAAAAATTGGCGAACTTGTCCCAGCTTAGGAAGCTGCCGTTCTAACGCGACAACTGACTTGCTGCCAGTAATTGCATTAATTGCATGCGCTTTACTCTTACTCAGTAGGGCATTTTCAAGCAAATGAATGGAATGAGGTAAGAGACTAAAGGTGTCCTTCGCTAATTCCACTATCTGATTTTACTCGTCTCCGAAGCTTCAGTAAGAATAAATCCTTTATTGCAATTGGAAAAGGTTGTATAGATAAAGTGTAAGCTATTAATTAATATTTTGATTACAATCACATTACCATGATTAAAACGTTTTTCAAAAACCAAACGGTAAGAAAATAATTACCATATTTCTTGAAAGTTGAATAATTAAATTTCAAGCACATTTCCATATTCAACAATGATGAATGATTGAATTTTACTTACGAGTTGTTTTAGAAAACTACCCAAGCCCTGGTTCTTTATTTCTTCCCCTTGCTGGAGAATCACATAAGAGAGAACACCCATCACTGTTCCTATTTCAGCACAGTAGCGACAGATGTCATTCCATTCTATCGGGCCCAAGAGAGGCACAGCAGGATTCGTTGGGCGAAGGTACACGGCAGCGCTCAGCAGAAGAAGGTGGAGAGCCAAGATCGCCAATCTCTTCAGAAACTGAATCTGGAACCCACAACACGGCGTTCTAACGGAAAACCATTTCAAGAATCGTATTTCAGTTTATTTGTGGTGGGGAAAGCTTATTTTAATCATTCTAATAATTAAATACTTCATTAAATTAAGCTTAATTTATATTAACCATATTTCAGTTTATTGGTTGTGCATTAAAATACAAACAATATTCTAGAGTGCGGCGCATGAATATAATAACTCATATTCAGTGAGATCGGAGAAACTAGGTACACATTTTAAAGGTATGTTCATAGAAACTTTCTCCAAATACTATTGTTTTCTTTAGTGACATAGATAGTACAGACATCGACTTAAAATTATTTAAATCTTCACCTTTACAGTCTTCACCTACAGTCACTTTTAAACAGTGTAGTATGCAGTGGCGAAGCGTCCTATTAGGCTGCAAGGCTGAGCCTACCCAACTATTTTATAATAAGCGAAAACTGCTTTTAATTTTAAAAACAGTTCATCACTTTATAATGTATTTATTGATAATTTTCGAATGAACAATCACTTGGTACGTGAACGGGAAACGGGTACGCGCGGGAAATGCGCAGGACGTGTGCCCGGGAGACGCAGATATCCTGTGTAGCCCTGAAGGTTGCCTACGCGACCCTTCGGCAATCCGCGAGACCAGTCGTGGCCAGTGGCGGGCTCCCTCACGCCAAACACTCACGCTCACGCTCAAGCACACGCTCACACATAACGGGCGCTGAAAGAAGTGTCAGGAGACAGTGGGCCGCTTGCGGGACGATTTATGACAGTCGGTTCTGTTCACACGTTTTGAATAAAACGAGTATTTTGTTCAAATGACTATTTATTTAATTGTTTTTAATACAATAGAACGGAGGGCCAGTTCACTCGCGCACGTACAATACCAACAGTAACAGTGATACCAACATGGGGCGCGAGAGTTCTCGTCGACTGATCTAGATGGCGCCAGTACTCGAAGTACGAAAATTCAAATAATCCAATACTCCATCCAATTGAGTACTTAAATCTCATAAAATAAAAAAAAAGTTTTTGTTTTGATGTAACGATGAACAACAGTTATATAAAGAAAATTAACACTTTCTCATTCCCAAGTTAAAAATAAGTTTATGGAAATGATCTCGAGGAGTAGGCTTGGTGAAGACGTCGGCTAGTTCTAGATCTGACGGTACAAAACTAACGCTGATAGTCCCCTCTTCAAGCTTCAAGATATAATGATATTTGATGTCCACATGCTTTGTCCGTTTATGGAAGACTGGATTTTTCACAAGACAAAGCGCTCCCTGGTTGTCCATCTTCAGGTTTGTTGGTTCCTGGACTGGTTCCCCAATGTCATCAAGAAACTGACGAATCCAGGTCACTTCTTTAGTTGCTTCTGAGGCAGCAACGTACTCCGCTTCCGTCGTCGATAATGTCACAGCCTTCTGGATTTGACTGGACCAAGTGACCGCCCCATTTGACAGAAGGAATACATAACCTGATATGGAGCGACGGGTGTCTAAATCGTTTCCAAAATCTGAGTCGGAGTACCCTGTGACCACTAGCATCTCTGGATTTCTACGGTACTCTATGCCGAAATTTATAGTACCCTTCAAATATTTTAGAATACGTTTGACTGCATTCCAGTGAGTCTGGTCATTATTTGAAGTGTACCTGCTAATTTGATTCGTAGCGAACATTATATCTGGTCGTGTCACGATCGCTGCAAACATCAATGATCCCACAGCCTCCCGATACGGATAGGAATCTTCGCAATGATCATCGTAGTCTGGTTTCTTCAGTCTCACGTGCGGATCTGCTGGTGTACCAACCGGAGCTGCATCTTGCATGTGCAAACTTCTCGATCATCCTGCGAATATAACTAGATTGGTGAATAAGTATACGACGATTATTACCCTCATCGGTCTCGTCCAATATCTCCATCCCGACAAAATGTCCGGGTTCCATGACCGTGATCTCGAACTGCTTCCCCAACTCATCCAAGAAACTGTAGAGCGATGCTTCATCTGAGGACATGACTAGTCCGTCATCGACGTAGAGAATCAGAATTATCGTCGATTTTGAACAACTCTTCCTGTAAACACACTTGTCTGCTTCTCCTCGTCGGAATCCTTGGTCAAGCATGAACTGGTTAAACTTTTTGTTCCAGCACCACGATGCCTGCTTTAACCCGTACAGTGATTTTTGTAGTCTGCATACCTGACCGTCACTTATATTAGCACCCTCTGGTGGATCCATGTAAATTGTCTCGTGTAGGTCTCCATATAAGAATGCTGTGCGTACATCGAACTGTAACATCTTGTAATTATTCTTCACTGCTGTAGCCAATAAAATTCTTATCGAATCATACCTAGTAGTAGGCGAAAAGATCTCGTCGTAGTCAACTCCTTTCTCCTGGGAAAATCCCTTGGCACATAGTCTGGCCTTGAACCTTGGTTTGTTCGATGTTTGATCTTTAAGAGAGAAAACCCACTTCGACCCGATGACCTTCATGCTGCCAGTTCGCTTCACGAGTTGCCATGTGTCGTTCCTTTTCAGGGCACTGAGCTCCTCTGCGATCGCCTTTGACCACTCTCTTGACTCACTGCCTTCCATGGCCTCCTTGTAAGTCTGCGGTTCATTTACCATAGCGAAATTCGCTGTGTATCTTCCTGGGCGTTGCAATTTGTCTCGCTTCCTCAGATTGTAGTCCCTGGCGTTGTCGACGCCTGTCCCTTCATCCTCTTGAAGAGCTTCGACGTTCCTCGGGTTTGCGTCGAACTGTTCTCCATCCAGATCCTGTCGAGGTTCGGTCTCATTTACTGCGGGATTTCTCATTGCCGGCCGCTGCGCCTCCGGAGCTGCTAAGTTGGATGCTCCACCTAGATCGACGATTTGGTTTCGACCTCCAGGATATTCTTCAGCGTCGTCGTCTCCATTTTCCATTTGCGCAATGCTGATCTGGACGGTCTTCTTCTCGGTATCGATCGTAGTGTGTTCATCGAAAATCACGTTTCTCGAAACTTTTACCTTTTTTGTTGTCGGGTCAAACAGTCGATAATTGTCAGAATTTCCATCATACCCGACAAACATGAGTTTGCTAGATTTGTCATCCAACTTAGGTCTTTGACAGTCGGGGACGTGCATAAATGCAGTGCAGCCAAACTTTTTTAAATGCGATAATGATAGCTTCCTATTCATGAAAGCTTCATACGGCGTCGTACTTCTCTTTTCGCTTGTTGGAGTCCGGTTGAGAATGTACACTACCGTGTTAACCGCCTCGCCCCAGAGGTACTTTGGCGTGTTCATTGCGTGCATTATGGACCTGGCACTCTCCATGACCGTGCGCATTTCCCTCTCAATGCGACCGTTCTGTTGTGGGGTATAAGGCGAAGTGTTTTCTAGGATTATGCCTTCTCTCTTCAGATATTCCTGCAGACTTTCATTTAGGTATTCTCGACCGTTGTCACAGTGCAAAACCTTGACCTTACGGCCTTGTTGCTTCTCAACCATCCGCACATATTCCTTGAGACGAGTCAGAACATCAGATTTGTGCTTCATGGTCCTGACGACGAGGTAGGATGTTGCGCTATCCTTGAATAGAACGAAGTACCTGGCACCTCCGGAAGATTCAGTCGCAATAGGACCGCACACATCGGAGAACACTCGTTCCCCAACTTCCTCCTCTCGGACTTCTCTGGACGCATGGTGAAAACGATATTGCTTGCCATACAAACAAGATTCACAGAGAATCTCATCCTCGTCACTCAGTGTGATGCCGGATATCACACCACTCTTGATCATTTCTCGAACCCGCGTAAAGTTTACATCGCCAAGTCTGTCATGCCACGCCTTCAAGCTGTTCTCTGTAACTTGTTGAGCCTGATGAACTGAAATATTTCTAAACAACATACGATAATTATTGTTGTCATCGAGAATCGCACTCGCAATGAGTTTTGAGCCATGTAGAATCTCTGCCTTTTTTCTTTCCTTCATTATTGACCAACCCTTCTTGGTCGCGACAGCTTCAGAGAACAGGTTTCTTCTCAGGTCAGGAACAAATAGGACGTACGTGATAACTGACTTGTACCACTCACCTTTAATCTTTTTCTCGATCTCGATGTCTCCTTTTACAATGACAGGTAATGACACGTTGTTTCCAATTACGACTGTAGTCCCTTCAGAAACAGCAGACATGTTTGAGAATAGTTCGGCCCTGTACGACATGTGGGCAGATGCTCCGCTGTCCATGATCCACGTATTTTCCATGTTGACACCTCCAGGAACTTCCACGTTGAATGAAGTAAACTCCTTGTCGCGATGTGATGACTTATGCTTAGGCTTGTTCCTGCAGAACCGGGCGATGTGGCCCCTTTTCCCGCACTGATAGCATTTGATGTTTTGTTTCACCTCCTGGTTTTGATCGACTGATTTTTCCTTGCTCGATCCACTTGATGACGGCTCGCTCTGCTTCGTCGACCTCTTTGATTTCGCCGATTGATTTTTGCCCGATGAGACCGTGAACGCAGTTTCCATTTGCTCAACCAAAGACAGGTTTGCTTCGTCAACTAACCTAGACGTCAGATTTGTCAGCGTTTGCCTGTCTTCGCTAACTGATAGCCACGCCTGTCGAAAATTCAAAAATTTCTGCGGCAACGTGCTGATTATTTTTGTCATTATCGCCGCATCGCTTACAGTCTCGCCAATATCCTTTAATTTCTTCGCTAAGTTTTCGACATTCGCAATGTGTTGAGCAACGCTGTCACTATCTTTCATTCGATATTGGTGAAATCGTTCGTGTGCAATCATTTTGCTCCACTCAGATCGTTGCAAATAGATCGAATCAAGCTTATCAATTATTTGATGAGATGACTCACAATTCTCAATCAAGGTTATCTGCGCGTAGTCTAACGCCGATGTCAAAATAAACATTGCCGTTGCGTCATTTTTAATCCATGCCTTCTGCGTCTCATTGTTATTTTCCGGTTTCAGTTCAGTTCCATGGACGATTTCGTAGAGTCCTTTTGCCCAAAGTGCACAGTTCATTTGGAATTGCCATTGATTGTAATTACTGCCATCAAACTTACTCAGGCTATTCATGTCTAATCTCTCAGCCATTGTGACGTCACTCAATTGCCACACATGCGACGAACGCGACCTCAAGCGAGACGAACACGAGCTTGAACAAGAACGAACACGCTTCCACCACTAAATTCGAGGTTAGGTCCGTTGCGATTAGAAATCTGACTCACAGATTGCAATCGACAATTATATGCACGTGGCGAGCCCTCCAAACGGTTAAAGCCTCCTCGATAAACTGCGCGAGTCACACGACGAATGCGCGCTCAAGCGAAACGAACACGCTTCCACAGCCAAATTCGAGGTTAGGTCCTTGGCAATTCGAAATCCGACTCACACATTACGATCGGTCACAAATAGTCTGGTTTTTCCACTTCAAGCGTTCACTGGGCCCATAACCTTTTGAATAAAACGAGTATTTTGTTCAAATGACTATTTATTTAATTGTTTTTAATACAATAGAACGGAGGGCCAGTTCACTCGCGCACGTACAATACCAACAGTACAAGTGATACCAACATGGGGCGCGAGAGTTCTCGTCGACTGATCTAGATGGCGCCAGTACTCGAAGTACGAAAATTCAAATAATCCAATAACACGCAATAAGTTTCATTCACACTTTTGAAAAGAAGGTCCGTCCCATCCTGCTCTTTGCGGTGACGTGTGCAGTCACCTACCCGTGCCTTCGTCTTTTCGGCGAGGCTACGACGATAGCACGTTCGCCCCTTATCGGCCTACAAGCTCACCCTCCCGCCGATGGTTTACTGGTACAAGTTCGCCTATTCCTAGACTACCAAGTGTATTTTCATTCAGCAACGACTACTAGTGCACGTTCGCTCTTTGGGAGGCTACATAGAGCTCTTGACGGTTGGAGGGTACTTTCAGCAAGTTTCGTCCGGCCTACTCGTCTTTTGGTCTCGCGCGACCCACTAGATTTTCCCAGCGGGGCGATTGTTGCTTACTTGTGACCCTTCGCTCCGCCTCGCACACTAGATGGGGAAACTAGTGTTTCTCCCGGCGGTCATTTCCACTCATGTCCGCCTGGAAGCTCTTACGAGGCCCGCTCTGGCTCCCTCACTGGGGGCAGCAGGTAACATGCTGCCTACCCAGGCTCACAATGCCAAAGGGCTAGCCCTGCGACGGGGGTACGCCATGAACTGGGGTCGAGTGGGTGTTTCCTTCCACGGGGGCTGACAAGGCCCCTTCTTGGTTCACGAAATCTCTTAGACTCAAATGTGACACGTCCATCATCAATGTAAAATGAGTTGTCTACCAATCAGGGCCTAATGTCACGTGTTTAAATTCATTGTATGGAATTTTCCATTACATGCTCTCAGAAAATAAAACACTGACATTCTTCTCCTGATTAATATCACAATTTCAGAATATAATTTACTTGTTTCAAATTAATAATAAGAAGAACTAATAATAACCACTTATACTCGTATCAGTTTTACTGAACATAAGTATTTGATCACGGGACAAGATGACAAGATCCCAAATCTCCATGTAGTTCAATTTCAAGCAAATTGTGTGCTATCAGGTGCATGCATCACGTTCTAGAATTTTTACATTTTTTTAAATCCAGGGATATAATTTCTTACCCTTGCGAACGTCTTCCATTTCTCTTCAAGCAATTTTTGAATTATTCCTCCATCCAACATATCTAAATGCTCTTCTTTTGTACCATTCAGAATAATAAAGAGAGCAGAATTCCAGTCTGTAAAACACATACAACATTCTTTAATATAAAAATTCAGGCGAAGAAACAGAAGGAGAAATTACAACAGAGAAAATTGTACATAACTAAATTTTCAAATTATACTTAATTAAAATACACAGATGTCCAAGGACGAAACAACGAAACTTCGGAAATAAGCTCTTTATACATTTTTAAACTTATTTTGTCTAATAAACTTCGTTTTTTAGACTTTTATTAGACGTTGTCTAAAATTTCGATATTTCAGATGGTTAAGCTGCAATAAGCACTCAAAAGTTGGTTAAAAAAATTCTTTCTATGCAAAAATGTGCATTTCAGAAACATACAAAAACTACAGAAACATGTAAAATTGTTTATTATTTATTAAAGAAATGAATATATTTGATCACAGAGAAAAATTAACACAGAAATAAGAAAGCAATTGAATTGTGTAAATTGGGTTTGGGCATCTGAATTATTTGTATACAATAAGATAAGTTAAATTCCTGCTGGTTGCTGAGTATTGAGCGCCTCTTGTATTCACGAATACAATAAAATGTTTATAAAATATCGAATGTAACAAGGTAAGTTGAGTTGTCTGTTCATTATTTGCAGATAAAATAATCACGGGATGAGAAAATATTTTCCTCTCCTGCTAAATTTAATTTTGATGATTTCGCTTATTCACAGGGGTCAAAGGTATATGAGCGATTGCTCTCTCGAGAAAAGCAAGCCACAATAATTCAATTAGCCATTCTACTTCCAAATCTCTAGTCCAAATTCGTGAGAACTACAAAAGAATTTGGATCCATTAGATAATCACAGAGAGAATCATTGTGCCTGAGAAAACAATGTCGACTTACTTGTACGTCCATCTGGTAGTAAAGTATCTAAGGCATTTAACGGGTAGGCAGAACATGTAATGTTGCTGTAGCGCCAGAACTCTCTGGCGCTGAGTTCCAACATCTCTCGGAAAACATCCGCGCGTCCGAGTTTGCAAGCCAAGGTCAATGGGGTTAAGCCAGATTTGTTAATAATACCATTTCGGGCGGGTACTTTCGGATGACGAAGAGCATAACCAAACATGTCCTGAAACAGATAATCGAATTAATACTTCATTCATTAGTGCACATCTGTCTGCCTGTCCGTGGCTAAAGCTGGCACCAAATCCGTTCAGGAATTTTCTCCAAAATTAATATTATTGGGTCGATTTAAAGGAATTTAAGGCCCTCTGAGTCTGGAAATCATATTTGGTTTGGGGGGAGGGTCTTTACAAGTAGCTTTAACATTTTCAAAATTTCCTCAAAAAAGGTTCCATTTTTACGTATTTAATTCTTCGTATGAAGAGAATGTTATCTACCTGAGCATTAATATGACATTTTATAATGAAACTCGCCTTATTACTTTTCAATGTAGTCCCCAAAACACACTTGGTCTATATTGCCTCCAGTGATCGAATACCTTCAGAAAAGAAAGAAACATTTTTACTGTCCAGATACCACATTACAGCTTTCTTAACTGCTTCATCGTCAAGAAATCGTTGCCCATGCATATTTTTTTCATGTTTCGAAACAGAAAGTAGTCACTGGGAGTCAGATGTGGACTCCATGGAGGATCATTAAGTAGTACGAAACCACAGTGTTCAAAATCTTTCATTTTCTCACGATGTTCGTGAGAAATATCTCATTTTTCTGTTGTCCTGCGCGGACTGCACTTGCCATCTTCTCTCATCAAGAGTTTACGGCAGACTGATTTGTAACTGAGGCCAAACCATACCAATATGTGTCCCAACTGGCCTGTGCACGCTCAGCTCTCCAGCAACGCCGTAAGATGTCGAGGTAGTATACATATTGAACGTCCTTCGTTGTGCTGTTGTAGCATCACTAATTTGCTTTAACTCTTCCAATGGGTGCCCCACTGTGTAACAAGTGTGCTGAGAAATGGACAGAAACTCACAAACGAGAAACCAAGTCCTGAAGAGACAGCTACATGATAATAGATCTCTAATAAACCTGATAACAAATGATGCACTAGCTTTTTACCGCAAGCTCTCCAGCCACTGTGTTATCGAGGATGACATTGATGGCTTCAACAGCTCGCAACTTGATTTTGTTGTTGATGGTAAAATGTCAAATTAAGAAACATTAAGTACTTTTCATTTATATATTGCATTTTTAAAGTATTCACATAAATGTTCAGTTTCAATCCCTTTTAACCATATACTTGTATTTATACTTTGGAAGAGCTTTTATTATACTACTGTCATTTATTATTATTTTTTTATTTTCAAAAATGTTTGTAATATTGTATTTGAAAGACCTCCTTATTTTCTTAATCACATAAGGAGGATTTTTATAAGTTGTTACTTTAATAAAAAGGCGAAGAAAATATGAAAATATTCAATAGTAATGCTGTTTTCTTTATACATCAGTTAATTACATATAAATCTTAATAAACTAGTACAACCTTATTGTATCATATAAAATATTACAACAAAAAATTGCACTACGTACTTCTCTAATTTGCATCACTTGACTCAGAGACATGGTTTGGAGTCAGATAATGCAAAACATGGATATGAAAATTATTTATTAAAGCATCTAATAACTAAGCGCCACATCTACATAAATAAAGAGTTTCGCTACATTTTCCATGTTTTTAAGATGTATTCAATTTAATTTTTTTTCATTATTTTGCCATTTACAAAACAAAACTTGAGACTTGCTTAGTTTATATTAATACTTTCGTGTTTGTGTTAATGTCTTGAAATTATGTTTTGGCTCTTGATCAATTGATGCATAACACCATCCAATTCAATGATCTTACATCAATTTTTTAAGCACATTTGATGTGATCGTGTCCTAAAAATTTACCACACCCCAGTTTAAATGAACTGTCCACACCCCAGTTCCCAATTCCTTCATAAAACTATGTCCTTAAACAGAATGTCTTTGCATCAAATGTGAGTGAACTTACATTGAAAAACACTATACTCTCTGTTCACAATTACAAAAGAAATTTTAATATTCTCAATAAGCCTGCTTTTAACATAATAATTGTTTATAAGAGATTCTCTTACATTTCTTAAATTGTTTGAGGTACTAAGTGAAGCTTTTCTTTATCTAGTTTCACAATAAATCTTTTATTTCCATTTCATTTATTGTAAAGAATATTTTATCAAAAGTCAGTTGAAAGATTCAAACTTACCAGTTTATCCACAACTACCACCATATGCAAAATCATATTTCCAAATGAATCTTGTGCATCAGGATCTGCATTATTTTCAAGCAACAGATTATACACTGATTCATTTGCACAACAGGCTGCCCATGCAAGAGGATACTCTCCTAAGTATGCTAGCCCTTCATAATCAGTATGCTTTGCTGGTTGGGGTAGTTGTTGATCTCTAGGTAAGAAGAAACTTCCTGAAAAGATGAATAGGAAATGAATGCCCTTTATATGTAAAATTCATGCAAATGTTTATCTGAATCACTGAGTCAAAGAAGGTGACAATATGATCACTAAAATATATTTAAATATACATGAAGTATCTTGTTCTCATTGCACATTTCTATGGTAATATATAATGCTCAATAAATGAGATGTAGGTAAATAAGATATTTTGAAATTTATACAAAAGATCATTTTGGTAATTGTGGTTTTAGATTTTGTTTCTTATTATTGTGCATTATTTAAGTAGGTATCTAGATTCTGAAATAAATATTACATATAAGTGGAACTCACAAGAAAAGTTAATTAATGTAATAACAGAAGGATTAGAACGTCCCTCCCTTTAATTGAAATATCATTTTCTTCGTTAGCATTGATTTACAATAAAATGATAATATTCATTAGTTAAAATTAACATTAATTCAGTACATTTTCAGTATCTTAATCTTTGAGGCAATCAGTTTATTTATTTTCAAATAGTTTAATTATTTCCAAATAATAAGTAAAATAGTTATGTAATTTTATATTTTAATTGCAATGTTTCGCAAACCACTTGTTCGCATCATCAGGTACTGTAAATACTGATTGTCTCAATGATTAAGATACTGAAAATATACAATTATAATACTAGTAAATAAGCAATATAATTAATAATTATTAATAATTATTATTGTTATTAATAAAATAACACAATTAACTTTGAAGTAGTATTATCTTACCTAAGGCTCGCTGGGCAACATTTGCACCTGCTTCAACGAGGTCCTGAACAAGCTCATTATTTGCATATGCAATTGCCAAATGCAAAGCACTTGCCCCTGTAAAATATCCAAGGGTTTACCAATTATTGATAACATTATCAATAATTATTATTACATATTAGTAATAATAAATAAAATGAAATGGTTACATTTGGATTTCAGTCATTAATATTTCTCATGAAAACAATGAAATGGAGTGATAATGAAAGAGATAACGGAATTTTACACAACTACTTGAGAATCACATTTGAAAGAGACATGAATATTTACACACCATCACTATCTGGGAAGAAGTATACTATAGCAAACAGACTATTTAAGGATGTAATACTACCAAAGAAGAAAAATACAAAAATGGTACTTCTTGAAAGTTATTGTGACACATTACTACAAAGCTATAATAGTATCAATAAATGAAAATGCCATGCCTTCATGATAATTTCACTTAACCAAATGAACACAAGAAAAAAAGATGTTTGAATGGACAATCCATCACCTACAACATGCACCTATACAATGAGTATCATAAAAGTCATAAAAGTACAGAAATGAAACTACAGAATGTTTTAAGCAAAGACTTGCATTAAACATTATCATGAGGAGGAATAATTTAAAGATGCTACAGAATAATGCAATAGGAAAATAAATTTTACAATGCTATTGTAGTTATTAATAATATATCGTCATGTCATAGTTACATCTATTAACAGCAAATGCAGGTTGACTATATTCCCTCACCTAGATAATCTTCACCTTCAACAATATCAAGTGCCAGTTTTGGAAAACATTTTAACAAAGTACGTGCTAACCGTGTGTGCACTTTTGTATCACAAATGATGAGAACATGGAGAAGTGTTTCTCCAAGAGAGCCTCTATACTGCATCTTCCAGCATGCTTCATGGTCTTCCCACTTAGCTAGAGGATCGTGTGGACTGAGAGATGCCTCTATGGGCAAAACAACCTGCAATTATCATTTCTCATTTCATTTCTTTTCTTAGAACATGGGGAACAGTTGTTGTTTTTTTTAAATACTATATCAGAGTTCTCTCTCTTTTTCTTTGATTGTAATAACTCCCAAAATTAAAAAATCAAATACCACAAATATTTTTTAATTGATTTGGTTAATTAGTATTAAAATAAAAACTTGTGAATATTGTCAATTTGTAAAGTATTGGCAAAAAGGGAGGGACTAATTGTAGCTAATTGACTTTCTTTATAATAATGTGACTTTAACTAATAACATGTCTTTAAAACAACAAGATTTCAACACCAGCGCCAGGATTTTCTCCCGAAATCTAAACAGCAGAACATTCAAAAGAATTCAGTTAAAAAAATCTCCACATTTCCATTTCACTATCAAAGAAGAATATGTTTAATTTTTAAGACTCTTGCTGTCTGACCAGAATGATATTACTTTTATAGCACTTACTATAGAATTGACCCCATATTTTCTGTTGTATTAGTTATGAAGCTATTTACCTTATTGTTACTGATGGTCAAGTTGTATTATTGCACTAATTAATTGCTTCATCAGGGAATATTCGTAGTTTGAAAAAAATATTGAGTAATAAAATATGCATTGCGATGAATTAATACATAAATATTTGGGGTTCAGCTTTTTTCTCTAATTAGCCAAAGCAAAACAATAACATTCTTCTACAATATCTGAAAATTTTAATTTTCAGAATATTAACTAATTTTATTTTGAATTATTATAAAAGAAAGTATGCAGTATTTTTCACCTTTCTTTTTCATGAAAGAAAATTTGTTTGAAATGTGGAAAAACGGAAAGAAAAGTGATTGCAAAGATATGATTTCCAAATTATTTTTGATTCCATAATGAGGCAAAAAAGAGAATTGTGATTTAACATGAATTTTAATAACATGAGCTTCAATAGTTTTTAATATATTTACGCTTAAATTCATTGCATGTAACATTGCATGCCTGAATGACTATTTCCTACCTCATTGTAGAATGTGTTTTTTTTATTTGTTTAAATGATAAAAATATTCATTGCAGTAAAATTTCTTTCAAAAAATATTGTTTCATTAATCTGTATTCATAAAAATTTTAATGTTAATAAAAATATAATTTTCACCCATCTCACTTATGTAAAAAGTTACATTTCTTTTTACAATACTAAAACGACATAATAATCCATGTGCAACATTTTCAATAATTTCAAAATCTAATTTTAAAACTAATTTATATATTTTTCTAACAAAATTGCTTCCGATTGTCGTACCTGTGCCTGATCTCGAAACTTCCAACGCAGATACTCTGCTCTGTTTATTACCTGACCTTTACCATCACAATACATCAGCACTCCAAATTGTTCAAGAATTAACTTTTCAACTTCGGATTGTCCACCTATATTGTATGCATCGATTAATTCTCCGCCATTCTTGTAGTTAGCAAGACGATAGAGAAGACAATCATCCTTGTTTGATGCTTGAGAAATAACGCGATCTAAGACTGATCCGTCGTTTCCCTTAGCAGATTTCTTGCCGCCACAGCATGCTAAATTTCCCATTGTTGAAATAAAGGTATTAAAGAGTATTTATGTAAAATATTTTTATTCTTTAAATTTGAACTTTTCGATGTTACTTATGATTTGATTTAATGCAATCTAGAAAATTACGTTAAATAATATAAACGAAATTATCGAAGAAGCGTTTAGATGCACCAATTACTAGAATAGTAATTAATTAGATAATTGGAATACTATTTCTACTGATAATTTGGCTGAAATTGTGCTCGAGCTACATCGGAGAGATCATTCTCTCTATGTTCGCCCTCCCGTACTATTTCGTTCCTGGCGCGGAACGTAACGATTCGATTTCTCTACCCCCACCAAGTACAATACAGTCCAGTTCAAAATATTTCAATGATGCTGCGTATTCTTGAAGAGGGAAACTAACGTTAAATAATAATCATAATAATAAAAATCATTGTGAACAATAACAAATAAACAATGTAAAAATACGTTAAATTATGTAAAAGGAATCTACAGGGGCGTGGTGTGAGTGATGATTAAATGCAGCTGTAATCAAACAAACCCACCGTGCGTCGGACAAAAGCGAAATGGGAGCTTCGGAGGTATTCTTATAAACACAGAGCACATTAACAACATTAACAGTGGAAGCGTCGATTCCCGCACTCACCGAGAAGTGTTCTCGGTATGCTTTGAGTCAGAGTGTTTTACATTGTATTTTTGGTAGCAAGTTGATGGATTTCCAGGGGATTGAAAGCGGTTTAGCTTCATTTTTGATAAACATTTATGTCTCACATGCTATTATGTACCTTAATGTCGACTTAAGTCACGTTCACTTCCTCTACCTGAGATTAAAAATACCCATCTAAAAGCATTGTATTGCTGAAATTGTTATTATTTAGGTATTTTAGAATTCTATCTTTTTAAAGAAATTAGCAAATCTTAAAGGTAAATCGTTATCACAATGTTTATCTTCACATAAAATATCATCCTCGTTTTGCGTAGAGAGTTGTATTTTTCATGCATTTATAAATAATACTAAATGATCATATAAATACTTGGCTGAAATTTAAATAAAGAAGAGATGTGTGCAACTGCGGCGCTAGGGCAGTTTACTCTCTGGCTGCGGGGCTAGGGCGTTTTAAGACTGACAGCGTAAATATGTGCATTGTGAATACGCAAACTCAATAAGTTCACCTTTAAGTTCACCTCACGTTTAAAATTGGCACAATTAGAACGTAAGATAGTTAATTTCTAATTTTTACAGTATTAGGAAAAAATTTCTAGATAATTTTTAAAGCATAAAAACTATCACATGGCGCACATATGATAAATTGTCCTCTTCCCGATAAGCGGTAGACCGCAGCCATATTCCAGATTCTGGAAAAACTCTGTTTGTCGAGAGTGTAGTGACCACTCTAAAATACGTTTGTAAAATGTAGCTTTGTTTGACTCCCTCGCCCCTCTGTAACAACTCGTAAAACACCTCCTCAAATCAATGTTCCTCTTAACCTCCTTCCTAAATTATATAAAATTAACTTCTCAAAATAGAGTTACTTTTATTTATATCAATACAAATTTTCAAATTAAAAAATATACTTTTTTAATTATTTAAAATACATTTATTATTTGATATTTATACAATAATAAATATATTTTATAGAAATGTGATACCATTTGAATTTTATCAACCTATCTCCACGTCCTAATTCATCACAAATGCATGACCTCGACAAACGAACGTGTTTTTAATGCCCCCTTAAAGATCCGTTGTCGGGCGTGCCCAGATGAGGGAACACTACCCTCCCACAGCAGAGCAGCTGCGAGTACTACGCAGCTATACAGAGCTTTCGTACTAG
The DNA here is from genome assembly GCA_038098605.1 of Gryllus longicercus. Lineage (NCBI taxonomy): Eukaryota > Metazoa > Arthropoda > Insecta > Orthoptera > Gryllidae > Gryllus > Gryllus longicercus. Next base: position 216,862 of record JAZDUA010000729.1, on the reverse strand, counting down.
CATTAGCGCGCCTGCTTTCCGCCTCAGCTTTAATTTCCGGCTGGGAGGACGCAAAGTTTTCATGATAAATTTAGGATTACGAAATTGTCTAGAAGAAAGAGTACATGACCATCGGCGTGAGTAACCTAAAAAAAGGGGGCCCCAACTACATTTTTGGGCTCCTCTGCCCACGACCGGACCCTTCTTTCTATTAAACTTTTTTTTCAAGCGACTTATTTTACTAGTAATAAATCAAATATAATACAAGGAGAATTAAATTATTTTAATCATGCAGGATGGTCACTATTTTTCTGGAACAAATTTCATTGACGTTTCCCGCTTTTCCATTTAATTAATTTATTTTATCCTCTTTTATTTTTTGTCATATCAATCGAACGTAAGAGAAAGAAATATTTCAAAGTTCGCATAGCGTTATTATTATTATTATTATTATTATTATTATTATTATTATTATTATTATTATTATTGTTGTTGTTGTTGTTGTTGTTGTTGTTCTTGTTGTTGTTATTATTACATTACAAAAGACGAGCTGTCCCTCCACCCACAAGAGAGAACTCTCAGAGGATCAACAGGCACTTATCAGTCACTGGCATTTCTACGCTCCACGCGTCATTAAGAAGTTATCTCCAGGGATTTGATGAGATCTTTAGTCCTTGTGAGAAGCAATGATCTGAACAGAAGTGTCCACTCTGTCAAGACGAAATGCTGATCCAAGGAAGCTCACCTTGATCGGTGGTTTTACGTGCTTTTTCCAATCCACACCAGACGAATGTCGGAACAGTACTCTAACAAACGGGCCGCGAACCACGCACGATCTCTTCCTTCCTCTTCCTTGTCCTTAATTACACACACTTATCCGTACACTTACACTCACATGCACTACACTACCACACGTGCCGGGAGACCAGTCGGGAGCTTAGAGCTTGTCCCGCCTGGGGCGGTGCCCCGCTTTGAAAGATACCTGGTTGGGGAAACTCTTCAAGCCAACGGGTATGTCGGTGCCAAATATGGCCCTCCAGCGTGGGATGACCAGCGCCTATCCCGCGTTAAAAACATGCACTGCACGTATGGGACTAATAATCATAGCAGTTGACCCGCCAGGAATCGCTAATCAATCAATCAGTCAACACAGGTAGCTGCCCTCGCGCTTATGATAAAGCGTCTCAAGGGGCGGTTTCGAAAACTCCTGATTTTTTTTTAAAATGGAAATGGGATCTCTTTCGCATTAGTCATTTTAATATTATCTTTCCTCCCATGCCAATGTAAATTACTTCCTTTAACTCATTGTGTAGTCAGAATCTATGTTTTGTAGGTCATTGACACCGAAAAATCGATTGACGGCAAAATGTCTGTCTGTCTGTCTGTTGGTCAAAGCTAGGCCCAAACCTTTCTGCCTGTTTTTATCCAAAATTGATATTCTCCGATCTATTTAAATTAAATCGACGCGTCTTTCTACTCTACAATATTGAAGATTGTGACTTTCTTGTGAATGAAATCTGTTTTTTAAAGACAGATATCGAAATAAGGTCAGGAACCATTTAATCTCTAAAATCATAACACGGTGTACACAAAAATATTTCTTCATAGTCAAAACCAAAACTAGTAGTGTTGCAACAGGACATATTTTCTTGCATTATTTCCAACTTTTGTAGTCTTCGAAAATTCAGATTTCAACGCAAATGCGACCAGAGCTGAGCACTTTTTCGTTTCGAGGGCACGGCAATAAGTTTTCTGTCGAAAACTCGCCCTTTTCCAGCATACCATTGCAATACCTTCTATTCTTACGAAGGGAGGGCGAGAAAGCAACAGTGTATAAATATTGTTTCTGTACAGGGGAAACTGTCGTACCTAGTGACAGATATACCTAAGAGCAATGCAAGTTTTCGAGACGTCTGTACGAAAAATTTCGGATTGGTATTTTCTCTACATTGCTATTGCTATTTTTGATTATTCAAGTGAACTATTTTGTAGTGTGAGCTTGACTAGTGAAAAGTAAACATTTCTACATTTTTTTCATCGATTTTGTTACAACTACGATTATTTTACAAACATTGAAGTAGACTTACACTTACTAGCATAGAATATTGTTAATTCATGGTGAATACCTTTTCCTACAGGTAACCTACAATTAAAAGTAGCCATGAAGTCGTAGGCTTCCGCGGCCAGTCATGTGAATGCTCTAGGCTGTCCGGATGACGCCGCGTCGAAGGCTGTGTTGCCGACGTTTCGACCATCTTGTCGTGGTCTTTCTCAGGGCTGGTATGCCAGTACCAGGTCGAAACGTCGGCAACACAGCCTTCGACGCGGCGTCACCCGGATAGCCAAGATCATGCATAAAAGTAGCCATGTTCATTTATGATTGCACATTTTTGTAACTAGGGACAGTGACTGTTGATGTAACCTAGGGATTGTACACAAACGAATTATCTAAAAAATAACCTTGTAGAATGTTCTTAAAAATATTTGTATTGCACACAAATATGCTCAGATGTGTAGCATTCCAAAAAGATGAACATTAACAATTTCACATACAAAACAAGAGAATAAATTAAAACATGAAAATTGTCCTTAAGTACGACAGTTTACTCTGTAGTAAATTACTTCTAACACGCAGTGAAGTCCGAATCCATGTTTGGTGGGTCCTTGATACCGAGAAACGGTTTGATGGCAAAGCATCCGTCTTCCCGTCCGGGCGTCCGTCCTTCCATCTACCAGTCTATCCGTGTGTTCGTCTGTGGTGAATGCTTGCCCCTAAACCGTTCAGCCGATTTTCTCGAAAATTGATATGTCTCGATCAATTGAAGTGAACATGGGGCACTCTGTGTTTGAAATCGTTATTTTGAATTTGTAATTTTACATGAAATCTGAAACACTTTTTACTTTCTCGCATCACTATCCGAGAGAAAAAAATAAAGAAAAAATTTTGAGTAAAAAAGGTTTAAATTGCCTATATTTCACAAAAATTGGGCCCAAACTACTCTTGTTTTCAAACAAAAACATATTATCGGCGTTATTCTAAAGAACTGTCTTTCATCACACGATTCATTAAGGGAAAAAATATCTAACTCGAATATCGTATTTGTAGGATGACGCCGAAAACAATTTTGAACTTCAGAAATTTTCGGAAAATCAAGGATATCAACGGCAATGACACCTTCACCATTATTTTAAGCGTCCTTTATGCAGTCCGAGGTCAGAGTTTTATTAAAAATGTTGAGCTATGTTTGAGAAAATTTTGAACAAATGGTGCACAACAGCACATTTTTTGGATTATTTCTAAATTTGCAATTTTCGAAAATTCAGAGAGTTCAACGGTAACGAGACCTGCACCATTCATTTAAGCGTTCTTTGTTTTATCTGTGAACAAAATTAGAAGAAAAAGTTTTGAAGGTTTTTGAGAAAATGTTTTTTTTAATATATTGCATTAATTTCAAGCACAAATAACGCGAAAACTTCTCATTTTTTCAAATACTTGTATATGACCTCTTTTAAAGAGCAAAATTTTTAGAACAGATTTTGTTTAAGGCATGAATATCTATCTTCAATTTTGTAGCATTGAAATTTTGCAATTTTCGGAATACAGTGAGTTTGCCGGAAAAGATACTAGCATCTTTTTTACCGGAAAAGATACAGTTACTCTATGTTACGTTCAGGTCGGACTTTGGCCTTATTTGGCCTGGACTTCAGCGTCAACAGGTAGCCACTGTTGCTTTGGACATCACATTGCACATTATATTTAGTATAGTGAATGGAAGTGTGTGTGTTTAAGTAAGCGGTGAGGATAGGGCATGGAAGAGGAAAGAAAGATCACGCGGGGTCGGTGGTTAGTTTGTTATGGAAGTCACGGGAAAGCACTAATCAGAGGAGCCGGAATCTAGAATTCTCCACCAGACAGGCCGTGAATTCGACCTAGCTACCCAGCTTGTATCAAAAATCTTGCCGCGGTAGGGACTCGAGCTCTGACCTACTGGTCAGAGGCGCTGCAGTGACATAATTTGATGCCTTGAGCCACCTCAGTCGTTATCAACATTTGGACCGTAGTCTGAGAGGCAAAGAGTGCGCGGATTGTCCACTTCACGACGGGTCGCACACCGAACCACGTTCATACACAGGCGGCTCGACACATTCAGTATTGGGCGACTTGCGAGCGACTACTCGCAATTGCTCGCCGAATCCCGAGTAGTGCGGATGAGTTGCTTGCTATTTGTCGAGCGACGAACGTTCGGTGCTCGCATGTCGGTCTTTGGACACATCAAAGGAAGCGACCATTCGCCGAACAGGTCCTCCGGATTGGGCAAGCAGTAGTTCGCTATTTGTCGATGCCGAATGTGCCTTACTATACAGCAGGCCTGCACAACGCATGCTTCCGCGGGCATTCTGCGCTTAGGTACGGACTGCTCGCGAGTGTGGCGAAAGTGCAAGTGCAAGTGGTAAGGGGAGGCAGCATTGTGAGGGAGGCAGGCATCCATTGCGCTGTGGGAACAACAAATTGTATATTATATAGGTGGTTTTGGGTCGACGCGGCGCGTAGATTGAATACATTGACAATGATCAATACTGTGAAATTAGTTGCCCGCTTATTTGAAAGTTTATTTTCTAGCTTCAAGGACCATATTTCATTATTTATGTTTTTTCTGTGCACTGCTATGTATCGACATATTTTCCTTTTTTATGTTCATTATGACTCTGAAACCATATTCTAAAACATTGTCATATTTAAAAATGATTATTTAATTCTAATTAACAAAAATGTACAATTTAATAATTGATTTTTTCACCAGTAATGTTATAATCTCCAAATGATAGCAAAATGAGAAACCATCGGGCAAACCTCACTGACGATATGTTACTAGCAACCATGATATTCTTATGGGTAGTGTTGTATACATTGCAGAGGGATTAATCTTTTTTACATTATGTTGTAAACGATAATGAATAAATAGTTTTAACATTCGTTGATTTGATAGTAGTAATATATAATGTACTTTTGTTAAAATATTAGAGCAGAAAGTAGTTATGATTTGTTAAGAATAAGATGTTTTTGGCTTATTCAATTTAATATACTTAATAGAAAATTGTTAATTACTGTCATCATCAAACAAAAGCTATAAAATATTGCAATTTTGTGTTTAGCACCACACTAAATTTGCGATTACAACGTAGCTAAGCTAATTACATTATCTGCATACAAGCAATTATAATACTTGGTGTCCAAATCAAATATGTATGTCTAATTCATTTTAGGTTCATATTTCACATTGTCATTTATCGACAACACACATTTCCAATATAATTGAAAAGACAAAATTACTTGAACTGTATGTAACTCTGGCCACTGTTCTTTCAGCTAATGCGCCACGGTTTCAATTGCGCATTCTCTTCGTTTGTCCCCACTCCTAGAATGAGCCTCATCCACACCCTTCCTCAACTGCCCGCATTTCTACTCGAGTGGATAGCGCGCGGATCACGAGGTCAGTGAAAGTGCAAAATGCTATGCAGTCCTGCCAAATAGAGACTTTGCGTCTGTACACGCTGAAGTCGCCTCGGCCATTCAGGATAATTCACTTTCCCCAACCAAAAACTACCGAACATCTTTTGTAGACGGTGGGAGATGATGGCCTCTTCCTGTTGCTGATTCCTGATATGCTTCGTCGAAAAAGATTTATTCTTTCAAAACTCGGTTAGCGGTTGGCCCGGCAACAAGAAACTCTTTTGTTGTTGTACAAATGGCATGAAAGGTGAGGAACGAAATGAAAGGACTCGCGCATTTTGCTAATAATGCGCTAATCGCGCTAATAATTAAATAGATGGGATTCATAACAATACGTATTCAGACACTCTTTCACTTCAAACGTCGAACTACTAATTTCTTGTACGTAGACTCTGATTTTTACTTTCCCGTATACGTACGTAAATACTTAGTATACGGAAAGTTATGTAATGCTGCGGAAAATTGCGAGATTACAATGTAAATACACGTTTTGTGGTCCCCTGATACCCAAAAAATGTTTTTTTCAAAACGTCTGTCCGTCAGTCCGTCTAGTATCTGTGAACTGTACCAGCACCTAAACTATGATTAGGATTTTTCCAAATTGAAGAAACACCTGTCCATCCGGCTCGAATCAAAACTTTCAGATTTTGAAAAATATTCTTCAAAATTTGAGGGTACTGTACATGAATCCCTCCGGACATTTTCAAAATTTTCTCAAAAATGGCTCCAATTTTTTCTTTAAATTTCATGTAAGAATAGAGTAATATTCACTTATAAATCCGATTTTCGGTCCGATTTTCACAGTTAACTCCGAATTTTCGAAACTCAAAAGTATGAATTTTTTTCGGTCTTCCTACAACTACAAAATTAAAGATAGAGATTTTTTCTTCAAATAAAATTAGTTCTCCATAGCGAGTGCTTTCAAGAAGGCCATTTTCATATTTTTTTTAAAAAAAATTAGTTGTTTTCGCACAATATTGCGAGCAATTGTACAATTTTCAAAATTACAAAAACAAGATTTTCTAAAAAACGGCTCCAAATTTTTTCTTTAAACTTTTGGTACGAATAGTGGTAAATGTACTCTACAAGATTACATAAACGTCATATTGCTCTACTATTTTTTTCAAAAATTACAAAAATTTAATTTTTTGACTTGTCTAGCATGTCGTTAATATTTATATTAGCGGTAATTTGTTCATATTATTGTATTTATAAGTACATGTGCTTTAAATAATGTTATATAAAATTTCTCGAAAACTCAACCGTTTTCTGTGAAAACTAGCTCAAAATCCGCATTTTCAGAAATACACGCCATTTTCTCAAAAAAATTTTCTTCAATCATTTTGAACGGATAGTCCTAATACCACTCTTTAATACGACGTAAAATTAATTTCGGTTTTTTGTTTTTATCACAAATTACACAAATGTAATTTTTGAAAGATCTCTCACACCGTTGACAAACACTATTGTATTTGTGAGTTTAAGTAATTTAAGTTTTTTGTAAACTCAAAACGTTTCTGTGAAAAAGAGCTTCAAATTTCAAATTTACAGTAGCGTTTAAACGTCAATTTCTAAAAACAACTCCAATTTTTTTTTAAAAAATTGCCATTTAGGACGAATTTTTACTGGTCTTTACTATTCTTAAAATAATATCTCCGTTCCACTATTAAAAAAACAAAAAATTGTGAAAAGTTCAAAGAAATATACTTTTGGCGGCGATAGATGGCTGCTGACAAGAGTGTATTGCAAGTCCGAGTAGCTAGCTGAGAACAAAGAAATAGAAAACTAATACGGGAAAGTCTGTGACATTCTGTAGCACCACTAGTTTCTCTCCTTACAATATGTACAAATATTAGTACAACACGATAAAATAAATTCAACATTTTTCTACCTGTCTAACCTGAAAGCATTTTCTAAATAAAGTAATTAAAAAAACTAAGAAATAATCAACTAACAAAAATCGATAATGAACATTCAAAGGTTTTAAAAACGAAGTAAGAAATGTTCTTACTTGTAGAAAAGCTAGGAAGCGACAACAAAAATAGCATTACTGTAGGCGCAAGTATAAATATACAGGTGAGAAATACATGATGCTACATCTCGTAGTAGTGGCAGAGCCCTCGACAAAAGATTAAAGTTTCTTTTTCCTTTTGTTTCTTAAGCATTTAAAATGGGCAGAGCAGACAAAGGGGCACAGGTGTCCGAAGCAAAAGTTATTTGGCGGGAGTAGTCTCGTAAACAAGCTTAAGACCATTTCGTTGGCTCTACTGTGAATTAGGAACTGTGAACCAAAATCTTTACATCCTTCGAGCTTCGGTATTCGGAATAAATCATCCTGTAGATCTGATATATGTTCTGGTGTTAAAACAAATAGCTTTGTGCAGACACTATATCTTTGAAAATGTCGGTCAACTGAATACTACCATTAATGAAGCAGGGAATCATTAAGGAAACACTATCTAGACGTGGAGAGGCATAGTCACTTATATGACTTTCAAGTACAGATTCTCACTCTGTATCTATTCATTTTGTTATTTACGTCAAAAACAGTTGAAAAGTACATTTCAATTCATAAACTTCATTGCATAAATTGCTTATTCGTCATTTACTCAAAGACCTTTCGCAAAAAATGCAAATGCATTCACAATTATTCTCCTGATTATAGAGCGAGTCAAGCTCCTTAGTGAAGGGAAAAATATTAATCCAGTCTGCTTCGCCAACAGACTTTTAAGTAAATAAATTTCCTGCGTTACTATACTGATAGACAGACAACCCGTGTGAAAGACTGCCATTTAAGGGTATTCGTTTTGATCGACACACTTTTTATATAACAAATTCCAATACTATTTTATATCTGTCAGTTGAAGAAATTAGTTGAACTATGGACAAACACTTTACAAAATCAATAAAATAGTATTTTGAAAACTTATTGGATGTTTCGCTATATTTAAAAATAATATTGAATTAGGACTTTTGTTTTTTAATCAATTTTGAAATGTGTTGCTTTGTTAACTACACCTTTTCAGTTCCAAAATGAGAGGAACACATTCAAATCGTGAATAAGCACTTTCAAATTGGGAACAAATACCCTGAGATTCGTCACAAACTCGTTCACATTCAAACGCATCACACTCAAGTTGAAACGTATTATTTATATATTGAGACCAAACAACTTCAAAACGAGAAGTAAATAGGCAATTGGTTTAATTGACTAAAGCAGGTTACGTTGTTGTGTCCTGTTTAGTTGTTGAAGACAGTTTTTCTTGTTGATTAATTATGTCGTTATTAGATTTGGGAGTGAGAAATCACGAAACAGCTAATATGTGCTTTATTTAACAATAATGAAGATTGAAGAGGTCAGGCGAATTTATTTGGAGTAAAACTATACTTTCAACTTCGAAATGAGGCCAAACAATTTCAAATTGGGTACTAACACACTCAAAGTGAGAATAAACACGAGCAGATTGGTATTATACACAAGAAATTTGAGACGTAACAATTGCTAATTGAGAAAAAACCAATAGTCTAGTGTTTTATTTTATTATGTTAACGTAACTAACCTACAGTACATTACTCCGTGTTTGGGTAAGGTAATTGCATTATAATGATTTTCATTAAAAAAAAGGAATCTGGTAGGAACAAATACAAATTTGTGTAGAATATAATAATAGTGACAGGAGAGGGCTCGCATATACACTTCGAGTGAAGAGATCAACTGCATATCGGTGAAAACGAATGCACGGCAAAATACCACGATTACACGGTGGACGAAGACGAGTGAAAATTACAGAGGAACACAGGGATGGCTCAGGACATAGATGGAAATCCCAGAATTGTATTAAAAGAACTGAAACGTAAACTTGAAGATCAGCATCAATTTATTGTTTCTACCGAATGTTTGCGCAAACATTTTAATGGCTCATGTTTACGATGAAAGGCATTTGTAGAGAGCCTGAGAAATTGAACGGCGATGTAAATAAAAGAAAACGATACGAATATGGTTTCAGCTCTTTATTATCAGGCAGATAATATCACTATAATATACATGATGACTTTATTGTGTAATGCTCTAAAATTGTGTTGAAAATTACCTTGAAAATAAATTCTGTGAAAAGGAGTATATAAATGACAGTGTGTATATACAGTTAACTGAAAGCACCCATAGACTGAACAGAAACGTTTTAATTTCAAATGTAATTTGTATTTATTGTCACTTAATTTCGTGTTTAATATATTTTCGGGTTTAAATTGTTGTTCCCTGATTTTTATTTAGTTTTCTGTTTCAACCTGTTGAGTCTTAATTTGTAAGTGATTGGTCTCAATTTTAATGTGTTTATTCCCAATTTTCAATTGTTTGGTCCTAATTTGAAGTTGAAAAGGTATTGTGGTGCTAAAACAGCACATACTTTCTCCCCCGTATTTTCACGCAAAATTATGCGAAAAGTATTCACATGTTTGAAACATTTTAATAACCTTATTTTAAAATATATCTTTAAGGAACAGATTTCCTTAAAAAACAAATGCCTATCTTTTATATTTTATTTGTAGGCAGACTCCGAAAAAATGTTGAAAAATCAGGGTTTTCAACGAACATGAGACAAGCACCATTCTCTTATACGTTCTTCCTACAATCCGACAACAAAATTTAATCAACAACTATGCTGCCATTTTTTTAAAATTTGGAAAATGTCACAGGCGCTTCGTATAAAGTACTCTCCAAAATTAAACTATCGGTTTTAAATTTAAGGGACCGATAGAGCAGCCATGTCGATTGAGAAATATCAATTTTGGAGAAAATCGGCTGAATGGTTTAGTCGCTAGCTTTGTTCACAAACGGACGGACGGGCAGACGGACGTTTTGCCGTCATTCGATTTTTCGGTATCAAGGACCCACAAAACATGGATTCTGTATGCACTGCGTAACAGAGGGTTTTTTAAATTTAGGAACTGGATGTATTCACTTTATTGTTACGACGACCCTGTAATAAGAATCTTTCTGCCGAAACTTAGCCGTTCATTCGTGCAGCATTACATAACTTTCTCTCTACTCCGTAGGGAGAAAGTAAAAATCTGATAATAGAGGAATGAAGCATTAAACCTATGCAAACCACGGGGTGGAAGGAGAAAGGTGAAAATTGCGGGAGAACATCGTGAATTCATTATTGATTATACTGAGAAGAATCTAAGGCTTACACTTCATATTCATGAACTTCAATGTAAATTTCAAGAAAATCATAAAATTATTGTGTCCCCAGAATGTTCACGGAAACATTTAGATCATGCATGTCAAGGTCGGGGGGAAGGTATCAACCTTACTAGCGCTCGCAGCGATCGCACCTTACTAGCGCTCGCACTGCGCACGGAGAAATTGGCGCGAGATTTAAAAGTAAAGGTTGTACAAATACTCCGGAGTGGATACCTGAGCAATGGGAGTTTTTGGGAGAAGTAGCTTGACACTTACTATCACAAATTTAGCTATATGAATTCCCATTTTCTCTTTAAGGCAAAGAAATGATCCGTTAAAATGAAATAATACATCAGTCCGATTTAAAATTCTCAATTGAGAGAAAAATTTTTAAAAAATTGAACCAAAAGTATCTTGATTTTGTAACCCTGCTTACTTAAGAGTGATATAAAAGCATGAACTTTCTACGTTCAGGTTAGAAGGTTTAACAGACAAATATTCTTGTCTTTTAAAAGCGCTGTCCATCCGTTAGCGAGAATTGTTAACTTATAGTTACTTGTTATTTTATTTCACATAATTGCTTATACAATAAATAAATGAAAGATTTAATAACACACGCAAAACGAAAACACGGAAAGAATTCGCCATTAAAACATATTATTTTCACTTAGCAAATATGTTTTAAAAGAGAGAATTTAATAAGAAAATCAATATCAAATAGTAAGAAGTAATGAAGAATATAAAGATAATACAATTCTCCGTTATTTGATAGAAAAAATCGGGCAAATATATTTTCGTATGAAGTCACCGCCTCGCGCCGCTTCAGCTTGTGCATGGACAGCATGTACACCCCTTTCTGGATTTTAAGGGGAAATGAGTGCGGAGCCAGGGGAAGTTGCCCGTGCCCGTAGGAGCGCCGGGCTTCCCAAGCGGGAATTAGCTCATGCGGGCGAGGTTTGATGCGAGGGAAATCAAATTCGTCAGATTTAGTAAATAACTTGAATTATTAAATTGCTTTAAATGATATTTGAGAACCAGATAAGTTTTTATCAGATACTACGTCACGAAAATTAGTTTTTTTATAAACGTAATTTTAAAAATTTTGCATACGTTTGTGGTGAGCAAGTATCAACCAGCATGCGCTTCGAACTTGCTAGTAGAACTGGACTTCTAATATGCTGTCGGCAGCGGGCCAAAACCTTCCGCCAACTTCCTTTGTTTTATTGTCGTCGTCGAGCGAAAACCATAACCTCATGCCTCTCAGTACCCTTTTCGACTCTTGTGCGACCGCATGCAAATATCCACAAATAACACTCTCAAGGACGAATCAGAACCATTTCTGGGGGCTATTTTCTTTGTGTTTTTAAATAATTCATATAATTTCGATGGAATTAGTATCCTTCGATGTATTCGTGTCAGCGGTACTATATTGGTGTGAGATTTTTCTTAGCACATAAAGTAAACTCATCAACAACTCATAAAATTATATTGTTCAGCTCGCATTATCCCATGGACGGCAAAGTAACTTCTCAACGTCTCCTAAACTTCTTAATCCCATAGAAGTGCACAATGTTTAAGTGAATAGCTCCATCTAGCGTAGCTCATAAGCCACTGAGTCCAGCGGTCGAGCCTGTCCCAGTCTCGACTCGGGCTATGGCGATCTAAAACTGCCTGTGGCGTGGGGCACCCCCAACAAGGCCGGGACTGCGGCGAACCTGGCTGCGCTGTGCTTGCCAGAGCTTCCGCGGGGCTCGCCTCGGGAGATGAGGGACAGCCGCCGCTCAGCGTCATGCGGTACATTTCTTATAGGACAGGCATCAGTGACAAGTGTTCCCGACGCTGCTGCCATTTGCAATGTTATTTTCCAGCCCGCGCACCGACGTAAAGGAGCTTCGTTGCAGTCGGTGTTTTCTCCTCATATTGCCATTCGTGTTACCCGAAAATGTATCGCTAACCTTTGCGAAAGCGTGATAAAATAGTATTTCTAATCTATTAACTTAAAATATGACAGCATATCGCGTAGTTGTGGCTTTCTGTGCGATTTTTTCAAGCCGACAGCAATAACAATTCGAATCCCGGCGGGAAGGTGCCGCAAGCAACCGACTTATCCATTAGACCTCCGGCCGTTTAAACACGAAGTCCCGACGCATCAAAAATAAAGTTGAAAATTTACATTTATAAACAATTCCGATAATTTCATGAAAGCCGGTCTTAAGTCATATTTCGAGTGATAAGCAAACATTGCTTCATTTGAGTAAACAAAAATGAACAAAAAATTAGAACCGTTTTTGTGCAAATCTTTTTTATGTATTTTTAAACAAACTATTTTACTCAAAATTACGCGGAAACTCGAAATATTTTAAAAGAAGTACTATGTGATTAAGGAACTAATTCTGAATAACAGAGTTCATTAAGAAAAATATTTTAATCTTCATTAATGAAGTTGTAGAAGGACGTCGAAAAGATTTTAAGCTTTTGCCATTTTCAAAAATACAGAGGTTTTAATAAAAATCGGGCCTGTGTCATTATTACTGTAAGCGTACTTTGCTCTACAAGGAAAGAATGTTAAGAACAAATTGAGAGCCATTTGTGAGAAAATTTGGAAATTGGAAAGTAAGTAAAGTAAAGTAACGTAAAAGAAAGGAAAGATAAAAGTAAAAACATCTTTTTGAAAATCGAGGCCATGTAACAACAGATCGATTGAGGAATTTCAATTTTGGTGAAATTCGTGTGTACGGATCGGGCTCTAGTTTTGTTCACAGGATAGACTGACAGGGTCGGACACATGGAGAGACGGACGGAGCCAGACATATTGGGACTTTTTCGCTATTACAAAACGTGATTTTCTCTTCAGAAATTTGCACTTTTTCCTGCTCTTTCCTAGCTGCCAAGAAGATATAAGAAAGTATTTTTCGGCAGAAAATATGAGTTGTTGGTCCCTTATACCGAAAATGTTAATATTTCATGCTAACGTACGTGGTAAATCTCGTTCTGCTATAAGTTGTACAGACAATGTGCATACGTTATGTAAGTTCTTAGAACAAAAAATGTTTTTAACGTCTTTTATCCATCCGTTTGTCCGAATGTAAACAACACTAGCGCTTATACATACACAACCAAAACTGATATTCTCTGACCGGCCTGATTTCGGCGCCCCTCAAATTTGAAAAGTTTTCAAAATTTTTGGTGGAACTTAAGATGAAACGTCATATAAATAGGGGCGGATCCAGAGACGAATTCTGGGAGGGGAATTTTTTTATTCAAAATGTTTTGGTGGATTGTGTCCTATTATAGATTATGTAGAATGATGCAAGCTATACTCAGCTCATGTTGCGAAACAATTTTATTCGTTTTTATATTTATACTAAAATATTTTTGCTTGAAATGTTCGTGACAAGGTAAAATTAATCGATACTGAAAAAATTTGGGAACGGAAATTTTCTCATTTCCTTTCCCGTGAATCCGGTTATAACGGATAGCGCCGCGGTCTCTTGGTTTGTCTTCCATAGCACTCGGAAAGATACATTATATTACGTAACAGTTATTAACAATGCGACAATCTATGTGCTGTTGTAGCACCTTTAGTTTTAAAACGTCTGACTGTCTATGTCCATCCGGTTGTCTGTCTGTTCGTTTTGCTGTATTTCAGTCCGTCACTCTAGCGTCTGAAGCGTTCTCATTACTTTCTTTTAAATGGATAATTCTTTCTTACAATTTTGAATATAGCTTTGGATTTTGGGGACACTTCACATAACGTTTCTAGGACACTTTCAGTATTGTTCCAAAAATGGTCACAATTGTTTCTTTACTTTTTCCATTGGCCAATAGGCCAAACTACGCTTACTTGAGTGAAATTTTCACTGAAACCTCTGATATATTAAAAATTGAAAATTCGTATTTCCCGCGCTTCATATTCTCAAGAGTTTTTCGCGAGAGATGGCTAAAGTATTAATAAGATACGAGGTAGAACATTAAAGTATCGAAAGAATCACAAGTACAAAGAAATATATGTAAACGGGTATCAGGTGCAGAGACGAAACTCTGCCTGTCAATTGTTTTCCTTTTGAAGCTGTGACACATTGGCGCATCGCACGGCTGGAACGATCGTTGCTTGCTTACAGCACTGAAACATCTTCATGAAAGCCATGAGGGATGTGCCACTACCCTAATAATGTGCAGGTGCTTGCAAATCTTTGTACATGCTGAATCGCATCGTTTCACTGTTACATTTATTCTGCCGCAACGTTGAAGTGTGCACCTTTAGATTCCCTCAAGTAGGCTGCAATAAACTTAGTCATTGCAACTTGAGATGCAACTCACACCAGTAGCCACATTGAAAGAGTCCTCTTTGCAATACTCTGACCAAAGATGCTCCTTTAAATGAATACGGAGGTTTTGAGGACCAAACTCCCGAATGAAAAAAAAATATTATTTTACTGTATTTTGACATGTGTTACGTTTGTCACTCGGTAGATAAAAGTATTCGATCTGCCAACTCCTCTGTTTCAATTAGCCGGCCCTAAAGGCTGATGTACATCATGTTTCACAGACAGTGTTGTTTAATATTGTCACTCAAAACAAAAATCGTTTGGTATGAATACGTCGAACGTCTTGTAACAGAATGAGGTTTAACGAGTTCTCAAAAGAATGACCTTATGAAGGTCAGTTTCCATGGAACGCTGACAAGTCGTTACGGGTCCGTGTTATATTTTGAAGCTCGAAGCCCTAGTTTTATATTTTCGGGACCAGCAAAAAGATAAATTCATTATAAATGAATAAGTACCTAATAATATTTTGGGTACTTGATGCGCCAACCAACTATTGAAACATAATGAATAGTAATATTAAACATAATGAAAATAATATATATAACGTACAATATTTACAAATAAAGTTCTATATTTTTTATATTATACAAATTATCAAATATACTATTTAATACAGCATTTTGCATTCATACTTTGAGAAGGTATGGAATAAATATTCTTTTTCGAAATAATTTAAATATCTTGGTACTGTACACATTGTTAGGTATAGAGATAACTATCTCGTGTGCCTCTTGACGAGTAAACTGTTCGGTGATCTGGATTTTGCCTTTGCCATTAAAGTGCGTTTGTAGAAAAGTGAAAGAACGCCGTCGCCTGCTAACGCGCCGTGCGAAGGTTCAGTTGCGCTCAAAGAGCCCGGAATTTCCTCCCGCGTTTAAGGGGATATGCGACCGAAATAGCCCCAGCGACAAGGACGCGCGGAAGTGGCGCGCGCATTATTCGCACTTGTCACATCGTTTACCTTCTCGTTGAGAGGTATATTCGTTCGCGGCTCATTTTTAACGCACTTGCCTCAGTACTTTTTTCGTATTCCCATTGCTGATCTATTGCCTTCCTAATCTGTTTTGTGCCGGGAATGTGACGAAAAAATACGAGTGTTGTGAACGCCTGGGTTGAAAAAGTAGATGATGAATGAGAGACGGCATAGAATTCTTGGCTTTGTAGAAAGGGCGGAAGGCATTTTATCAGCGGTTGCCAGTGAATGGGCTGAAGCGCGGCTGGGGTGCGGAGGCGGGGCGCGGCTGGGCGGGGCGGGGTGGGGCGGGCGGGGCGGAGGAGTTTCGGGCAGCGGAGTTGGCAGCGCCTCCGCCGCCGCTGGAGAGCAGGCCGGCCGCCGGCGCCAGACGCGCGCAGACTGTCTGGCGGACGGCCGGCCCGGCCCGTGGTGCTCCGCGCCATATATTTATACGCGCACGTGCCGCCGGGACACACACGGCTTTGTGCGCGGGCGGCGCTTCCAGGAAAAGTCGCCGTGAGGCTAGATCGGAGCGCGCGCGCAGCGGCGGGGCCGCAAACAAAACAGCGGCGAGTGCGGGGGCGGAGGGCGCGCAAAGGGGTCAGCAGCTGTCGAACCCGGCGATGCGGTAGGCGGCGTCAGGTGTTTCCCAAGACGGCCGGCGCGCGCCGCGGGGAAGAGGCCGCCGCCCGGCCACCATGGCGACGGGCGTCGTGGGCACCGCCAGCATGCTGCGGGCGCGCCGCCGCGATGTCAACGTCAAGCCCAACCGCCGCCTCGACCGCAAGTCGTCGCGGGGCATGCTCTACGAGAACGAGGAGCTCCGCCTGCGCACCATCAACATCAACGCGGAAGTGGAGAGGGGTAGGCCCGCCCACGCACCTTGGCTCGCGCCCGCCACCTCCCCGCCCCTCCCCGCCCTTCCCCGCCCCCGCGCGACGCCGCTCCCGCGACTGCTCGAGTCAAATGGGACCGCGCGCTCATTCACCCGCTTTTCGTCAGCGCTCGTCTTCTCGCC
Organism: Gryllus longicercus; assembly: GCA_038098605.1. Classification (NCBI taxonomy): domain Eukaryota; kingdom Metazoa; phylum Arthropoda; class Insecta; order Orthoptera; family Gryllidae; genus Gryllus; species Gryllus longicercus. The sequence continues at coordinate 199,885 of JAZDUA010000729.1, read as the reverse complement.
GAGCGACTCTTCGCACTCCTCGGTTGGTCGGGCCTCGCTGCTGCCCTTCTCCATCAAACGCTAATTCCGCGACCTCTTTTGTTCCTTGACTAATTGTCTATCACATCGTATAGCACAACCCTTCTAACCTAGTACTCAGTTGAAATGGCAATAAGTTGTTGGAATTCCATCATTTAACACTCTCTCACATACGTTAAAGTTTCTTACCATTGGAACTAAACAATAGTTGTAGTGAAAATGTGCTTCTATAAGTACATATTCGTTAACATATGCTAATCAAAATATGTTCTACGTACGCCCAATTCCCATCCTATAACAATGGTTTACATTTTATAAATTATTTCGCAAAAGTGAAAGCACACGAGCAGTCCCTACGAAAGCACCTCGGTCAACACATTTTCAATTCTTTTGTATTAACCTACTGGAACAAACAACACGGGTTGAACCTTTCTCACCTGGATGACCTTGGCCAAATATATTGCACCACACTTGCCTAGCCAAACGCTTTCAGTCTAGTACCTACGAAGCTTTAAATTTAATTTAAGTGGCAGGCTCAACATTAATTTCCGACCAACAATGAGCCCATGAATACTCAAGGAATGGGTAATATCTTAAAAAATTCCTCAAAATGATGAAAAATTCGCGTGAAAAATCTATTTTCGTCGTAATTTTCATGGAAAAAAATATTCGAAAATTTTACATTTTTTTAAAAAATATCAACAATTTTAATTTCAAGTCCTTAAACAATAACTGGTGGTGCTACAGCAGCACATACTGCCTTGCATTATTTCTAGCGATATTATAATACATGAACCAGATAAACAGTTACCAACTAGCAAACATTGTTTCCCCGCACAGAGATTTGAACCCAGGCCATCTGAGTGAACACACCAGCACGTTACCCATACACCATAAACCTTACGGCTGAACCTGCAACGAAAGCAAGGCTTCCGACTTTTTTAAGCATCCTTAGCTCTATCTAAGGAAACAATTAAAGTACAAATTTGAAGCCGTCTTTGAGAAAATTTTGTCTTTAAATTGCATTTACTTCATTCAGAAAATACACGAAAACAATTCGTTTTCCAAAAAAATTGTACATGAGCTTTAAAAATCTAATTTTTAATAACAGAGTTCATACAAGAAAAAAATATTATTTTTTGTACTAACAATGTTTTTTTATACGTTTTAAGCGTCTAATACTCTATACAAGGGGGAAAAATGAAAAATTTGGAGCCATTTGTGGGAAAATGATTATTTAAAAATTGCCAATATTTCACGCAAAAAATTGCGAAAAATGCTGATATTTTCAAAAACATTTACATGACCTTACTTCAAGATCTATTATTGAAAAAAGACTTTATTAATGAAACATTTTTGTCTTCAATATTGTAGTAGAAGAAATGTCAAAAATATTTCAACTTTGGCAATATTCAAAAATTCAGAGTTTAACAAAAATGAGAAATGCTTTCGAGTTTTTACGCTTTCAAGCTCTTTACGCTATCACAGGAAATTGTTAATCAAACTATTTGGAGCCATTTTCGAAAAAAGTGTGAAAATGTTGAGGCTTGATGTAAATTAGCTTCAAAAGTCAAAATATTCCTTTAAAACTCCCAGTTCCTCGTGTTCACCCAGATCGATCGTGGAATATCAATTTTAGAGAAAATCAGCTGAACGGTTTAGGTGCTAATGTTCACCAATGACGGAAGGATGGATAGAAGGACCAGCAGAAAGGCACACGTTTCAATATGAATCGATTTTTTGGTATCAAGAACCCTCAAATCGCGGAATTTGACTACACAACAAATTAGAGGAAGTATTTTACTACATACAGTGCTAGTGACCACAATCGAACAGACAGACGGAAGGATGGATAGATGGACAGGCAGAAAGACAAATTATTATTATTAGTATTACGAACCCCAATATCGTGGAATTTGACTACACAACACGTTAGAGAAAGTAATTCTTTGTATATAAGAAGAAAATTTATCAAATGTTTCGAAATAGATCTCCACAGTATAATTGTTCCATAAAAAAATCGCCGATTTTGTCGCAACCTCAAAATACTACCTTATTACTACGTAAGTTCATTGTAAGGCGGGAAATTAAAAATGTGTGTGATGGGGTGTGAGTATGGGGGAGAAAAACTTGGTGAAATCTTAGTGAAAATCTTTTACGAGTATTAACAATAAAAATCCTGATATTAGGGTCCAAACTCCCTGACTCTGGTTACTGTCATGTACAATCCCTCACGATTCGTTAGCTCAAATAATGAGATTATCAACATAAAATGCAATATATCTCTAAACATCTCTTCCTTGAAAGTGTTTACGAGTTTAAGAAGAATTGTGAGTGAGTGAGTGAGAGAGGTAGAGGGGGGATAATAAATAATCGAGTTTTCTATTTCTCGTTTCTTTTCTTTTCCCATGTGTTTGGTTTTTACGGGCGCTTTTCTGCAGCGAATTCGACCGGATTGTCTTAGGGGACTCAGGGTAACAATTGATGTAACTGGCCTCTGTCTGGGAGGTCCTAGGGTTCGAAACCTGACCTTGGCGGGATTTTTGACACTAGCTAGCAAACTGGCTCGAATACCGCCGCTGTCTAATGGAGAATTCTAACGACCTCAGTTCTGATGGGTAGTTTTCAGAGGTTTTTCCAGTCAACATTATGTGAATGCTGGAGCAGTACCCTAACAAACTGGCCACGGACCGCACGCGATATTTCGTCCCTCTTCCGTGTTCTCTCGTATCTTACACACACTTACCCTTACCTCTTTCTTGCACACATATACCCTTTCAAGCACTACACTTCAAAGAAGGCTGGAGTGCAGTCGGGTGCTTAGAGCCTGTCCCTGCTGGGGTGGTGCCCCGCTGATGGGTGATACCTAGTTGCGGAAACACACGCAGGCGGGCGTGCAGATTGGCACCGGATCTCGCCATCCAGCGGGTGATGAACACCCCCCCCCCCCCGAGAAAAACACGTACTACGCTTAAGGGATAATAACCATACCTATTCTCGTGTCCGGATACTGGAAATTATCAATCATACCACTGAGACCGGCTAAATGGCACAGTAATAGTTTTAGTACTACCCCTCGCACATGTTATTACCTAAAAGGAAGTAGAGGAAACTCGTGCATTACAGGAGTAAAATGCTGCTGTGAAGATTATGGAAAATGAGGTCCTGAAACACCAAAAATTGGCTGTTCTGAAACGTCACATGTGAGAACGTTTTCTCCACAGCTGTCTGAGTTTTTCCTGAATTTTTACGTAGCTTTTCCGATTTACTTTCTTGTCTGTTCTATTGTACATCTGTCAGCTACCGAACCATCGTCTTCCTTTTCATCTTCGTCCCTACATCCGTCCTATGTTTCTGAAAGTGGTTCCGCAATGAACTTTTCTGACAAAAATATGTAAGGTAAATATTTATTTCTAGAAAGTTAATTAGAAATATTTTATTTACTAATCAGAAATATAATACATTTTCTTATCAATTTTTCGTTCCTACGTTCATTGATTGGTACTCAGGGCGTGTACTGCTAAGGTCATTAGTTCCATAAGTTCATGTTTTTTTCCTTGGAAGGTGACGGTGATCCTCCCCAGCAGGATGGTGAGATCCAGCTCCGGAGCACTCCCGTCGTCGGCTAGTGGGACTTTCCCCTACCAGGAATCTCCCAATAGCCAAGCCTCGCCTCGCCTCAGCCACGACAAGCTCCAACTCTTAACCGGCCTCCTAGCATGTGTGGTAGATTAGTGCATGTAAGAGTAAGTGTGTGTAAGTAAGGGGTAAGGATTGGAGAAGGAAGAGAAAGGAGAGATTGCGCGAGGTCCTTGGCACGTTTGTTTGGGTGCTCCCACGGCATTCGCCTGATGTTCATCAGAGAAACCACGGAAAATACCGATCAGAACAGACGGCCGCTAGAATTCTTCTCCAGACAGTGCCTGAGCTCGATGAGCCTGTGTCAAAAATCCTATTAGCGTCGGGATTCAAATCTAAGACCTCCCGGCCAGAAGCATTGCAGTGACATCAGTTGATACCCTGAGCAACCTCTCTCGGTCTTTTCGTTCCACAGTTAGGTTGCTTTAAGTCAATAACAGTACAGTATAACAAAACTTATTTGAAACAAATTATAACTTGTACAAAAAAGCAAAATAATACATACCTGGATTTAGGGCTTGTAAAATCTGTTCCTCCACATCTGTGTATTTGGCTCGTAAGAAATATCGCCTTGACTAAAACGAATGTGACATCCCTGATATAAAGATGGGAAATTCCGAGACGTTCTCGGAAACTGTGTTTCTCGTTCCGAAATCCAGAGGAGCTAAATTTGGTGGGGGCGTGGAATGTCTGTTGGTGGGGCGCGGTGCGTGGGGCTGAGCTCCACGATCGCCTCGTGGCTTTTGCTTCTGTCTCCTGAGTGTAGGCGCGCGCCATCTATTGCTTCCTATCTTTTAGTTTTAAAAGTTTTAATAAAAGGAGTTGTCGTTACCAACATTTTTATTTATTATGTAAGTAGTTATTATGTCTTAGCAATAATTATCAGATCTGTTACTTGGAAGACATAAATTCTACTGTAGTCATAAATTCAGTTACTGTCGGATTTCTGGCTTCTAGACAGAACATGTGGTGAAGGCGGCAGAGCCATCAGAAGCTGCTCATGTAATAAATAACTAGTGTTGTTACAGAATGGCACAGCATGGCACATTTTCCCGCATTAGTTTTCTATTTCCTTTGGTCTCGGCTAGCTATTCGAACTTGCCACATACTCTTGCTAGCTGCCATCTATCGCCGCCCAAAGTACATTTTTTAAAAAAAAATTCTTAATTTTTCGGTTTTCTAGTAGTGGAACGGAAATATTGCTTTAAGAATATTAAATAACAGTAAAACCTAGTCGTAAATCGCAATTTTCTTTCAACAATTTTGAGCAGTTTTTAATAAAATTGCGCTTAGGCGCTACAGTAAATTCGAAATTTGAAGCGCTTTTTCACATACAATTTTTGGGTTTTCGAAAAACTTCATTTGAATCATTTGAAGCACTTTAAGTTAAAAATAAAATAGTGTTTACAAAGTGTTGGAAATGTGTATATTACAGGCATGAGAGATCTTTAAATATATTTACATTTGGGTAATTTTTGAAATAAATACTTCGAAATTAACTTAAACATTATTAAAGAGTGCAATTAGCACTATTGTTGCAAAAAGTTTGCAGAACAAAATTTGAAGCCGTTTTTGAGAAAATGGCGCTTGAACGTTTCTGAAACTGCGAAATTTTGAGTTAGTTTTGGCAGAAAACGGTTGAATTTTCGAAAATTCATAGTTCACCGTGAAAATCGGATCTATGTCACCTTTATAAGTGTATTTGACTACGCTTACAAGAAATTTAAAGAAAAATTTGAAGCCATTTTTAAGAAAATATATTAAGTGTCCCAGGAGCTTCATGTAAAGTACCCCCAAAAACTAATGAATGATTTTCAAAATCACAGAGCATAGACTCAGCCCCAATGGGCAGTAGATTCTTCAATTTGAAAAAAACCCTACGCATAGTTTAGGCGCTAGTGTTGTTCACATACACCAAATGGACAGACAAACGGATGGGCGAACGTCTTGAAAAAAAATAACACTTTTTCGGTACCTGGGGACCCCAAAACATGTATTCCTGTTGAACTCTCGAAATCGATGTTACGCAGCTTTTCATAACGTTCCCTATATCACGTGTATTGCTCTGTATGTATGTATGTTTATGGGAAACTAAAAATGTTCGTGTTAATAGAACCTTGCATCAAAATATTCCTTTCTTTGCCCTGCATCCGTCGTTCCTCGATTTCACCGATTCCTTTTACCGTGCGGCTGCCTCTGCTTCCTAACCCCCGCCTTGTAAATCCTTGTCGCCGGGGGCAGCGATGGCCGCTGCCCCGCGCCGCGCCTTGGGCAACAGTGCTCGCGCGTCGAAATAGCACTAACGAATCAGCTGTTCCCGCTGTTCCGGCGAATCCCTCATCGCTTCCTATTTTTACGCGACTGACAGCGGACGCCCCATGCGGTTTTTAAACGAAAACGATATGAGGATGCTTTGTTTACCCTTTGTACATACTCTCTCAGGGGCAATGCTATGAACGAACTACGCAAAATTCAAATTTATCTTGCTTTCTATTATTTAAAAACTAGCTAAATTGCTTGCAATACTTCAATCAGAATTACGCATCATTTTGTTTGTCTGGCGATGTACATATTTTTAAGAATATAATTTTAATAATATGTTTACATTCACTGTTGACTTCCACGTAGTAACGTTTAGAAAAACAAAACAGCTACAAGTTTTTTTTCGGAATGTATGAGAACGTTTTAGTGAGCATGCAAAAATGAATTCTTATTGCATGTGTTGCTTAAATGTATATATTATCCGATCACTCGTTTTTCTTTCTTTTTACGTTCTTTTCTCTTCACTCTGGGCAATTTTTCCAAAGAAATGGGAAATAACATTTATTTGAAAACTGTATTGCTCAAATATATTATGAAAATGATGAACGTAAGTTCCTTAGTCTGTTTCTGATAATTGCCGGTGTGTTACGAAGAATTGTTTTAAATTTTCAAGGGTGAACCTGCCATTTTTATCTCCTAATATTGCTTTGTACCGACAAAACTGCCGCTCGTCATCATAAATAATAATTCGCCCATCTTGAACCTTCAGGAGTTAAATCCAGACTAAATCCAAATTTTAATCCGAACTATCAATTGCATTACATCTTGAAAAAAATCTTTCAAGAATAAATTTGGAAGACTATAAGATATAAAATTTGCAAGGAAAATGTTGAAATATCCAAAGAATTGCAGAGTTTTCCTCAAATATGTAAAAATATATAATTAAAAATACAGTTTTGAGAAAATACAGATAATCAAATAGATTTAAAATCGCTTCGATAACCGAATTCGTAAATATATGACAAAACAAACAAAACGAGTAAAAAAATATGTAGGTAAAAACCTTAAGGTTACTAAAAGTATTATGCAAGAATCGGTAGATAGAATCACCAAATGGTCAACCAACCAATGCTGAAATAACTATCTCGAAGGCTAAATCAGAGTTTATAGTGTTCTCAACAAGACGAAATGACGATAAAGAAGTGCTTCTAAAACTGGGTGATCACCAACTTAAAAGGTATGCAAATTCTGGGCATTTTATTCGATTCCAAATATTCATGGAAACTATTGATAGGATACAAGAAAGTATATCGACATTACTCCAAGAATATAACAACTTCTACCAAGTCTACACAGAAGGGTCTAATCGTGATGGAAATGCAGGCTGTGCCATATTCCAGTCATCAAATTCTAGAAAAGCAAGCTATAAATGGGACCCAAATAGAAATAATATGGATCCCCTCGCACAATAAAATCATTGTCAGTGAAAACGCTGATGCAGTCGCTAAACTGTCCACATCAATTACCTTCGCCGACAACTAAGGCACTCTCCAAGACTTTAAAACGTTTGTAAAAGACTCCTGCCTCAGTTATTAGGACTAAATAAAAGTTGAGTCCCAATAACTTGAAAGTTTCCAAACGCCATTTAGTGAGACAATATATTCTTGACACAAGTCTCCGCTGAAAACATTTTGAGGACAGAAGAGGTTGTACTCACTAGGCTAGGGATAGGTCATTTGAATTTCAATTTCTGCCATGTAGATCTGGATTTGCCATTACGAGATCAGATCCAGAACCCTGCCCAAAGTGTGGTTCAGCAGTCTCCACCTCCCACCTTATCCTTGAATGCCCTACTACTGATAATATAAGAAAACATCTAAAAATTAAAGGAACCCTACAATCATTACTCGGTTCCACAGACGGGTGTGCCAGAATAATAAAATTCTGTTCAGCCTTATATAGCTGCATCATGTATTAGAACTGTAGTTATATTAAACCGTAGATAATGTGAAAAATGTGATTAAATTTAACATTTTTGTTCTTGTAACAATTGTAACTATTATGTTTATATATACACTTGTATAATGATCGCTAATGACCTTGACTTATAAAGCGACCATAAATAAATACATTTAAAAAAAGGAATATGTAATTACATACCAATCTCAGCCCTGATACTTACTGTTTCAATGGGATCATCCTCTGACAGGAAGTGACTGAGGCAGCTAATGCTTTCAGATGATTGACGTATTGTTGCTACATCACCTCCGCGTCAAAAACATTTTAGATGCTCCAGTTTTAATGTTATGAACATCGAAGTTGTTTGTGTACACTTCCCGAGTGTAAAACTGGGTTTCTCTCGTCCATTTAAGAGTAGAACGTCTGCTATAAGACGTTCGCGATAGTGAGGACCCCTTCATTTTCAAAGATTTAATGAGAGATTTCTTTTTCGAGAGTCTTTATTTCCTTAAGTTTTGAAAAAATCGGGGTAGGCTGCGTCCGTGTAAAACAGAACGTGTATATTCGTTGAAATCTAGAAATCTATTTTCCGCAGCATTACACAACTTTCCCTATACTACGTACATTACTCCGTATTCACGTATGTATACTGGAAAGTAATAAAGATAAGATTAAATACGGTTCAGAAGGTTGATCAGGCCAGAAACTTATGGAACCATCTACGTAAACATGAGAAAAAGCCGCCTTGGGTCCTTGAAACAAAAAAATCTATTGACAGCCAACCCATCCTTCTGTGGTCAACGCTTCCCCCGAAACCTTGCAGCCGAATTTCTCCGAAATTGATCTTCCGCAATCAATCTGAATGAAGTTAAGGCTTTGGAAATTTGAAATCGATATTTTGATTTTGGAGGCTGCTTTACATTAAGCCCAAAATTGTCTCAAAAATGGCTTCATTTTTTTATTACACTTGGTCGTTGGATAGCGCAGACGATGCTGAAGAGAATGGCTCCGGTCTCACGTTCTTTTAATCAAAAATTTTTCGAAAATTGAAAAATTGCAATTTTGGGGGCGTACAACTATAATATTAAAGATATAGATTTTTCCTTAATGAAAGCTGTTCCTTAAAGACTGATCTTAATGTAAGGTCATGTACGATTTTTCGGAAATACGAGTAATTTTCACGTAATTTACCGCGAAATATGGACAATTTTAACATTTTAAAAATTTTTATAAAAAGCCGCTCCAATTTTTTTCATTTTTCTCCTCATATGTATCAATGGCCGGTTAAAAAATATAGTGCTAGTTCTATTTTCGAAGAAATATCCGTATATTTGAAAATTGCAAAAAGTTAACACTTCAAAACTAAAAAAATTAAGATAAAGATTTTTGCCTTAGACACAGTCTGTTACAAAAATCAGCTCTGTAAAAAAGGTCATGTAAATCTTTTGAAAAACGAGTATTTTTCTCGTAATTTGTGTTTAAATTAATTCAATTTATAAAAAATGCATTTTTTCAAAAAAAGCTTCAAATTCTTTCTTCAGTTTTCTTTCCACAAATAGAAGGGACGCTTAAAAGAATACACCGCGTCTCATTTTCGTTAAATTCTCTAAATTTTCGGAAATTGCAAATTGCAATTTACGAGAAGGAGAGTTCTCCAAAAATGGGACCTATACATACATATGTGTGTGTGTGTGTGTGTGCGCGCGCGCGCGTGTGTGTGTGTTGTGTTATGTTTTACAAGTGTCCTTTGCCCATTTCGAGACAAAACGTTAAAGACAATATTGAGGGCATTTTTGAGAAAATACATGTTTAAAAATTGCGTTCATTTACAATAAATAACGGAAACCACCCATATTTGCGAAACATTGCACACGATCTTGTTTGAAGATTTATCTTTGAAGAAGATATTTCATTAAGGAAATAAATCTCTCGGGTTAGAGTCTCAACATTGGTGGTTTTTCGACACAAGCGAAAGGGCTAGGTGTAATTATGCCGCCATCTGGTGAGAATTCTAGCGGGCAGCTGCTCGTATCGGTAATTTTCCGTGTTTTTTCCTAGCATTATGAGGTGAATGCTGGAGCTATACAACAAATACCATAACAAACGGGCCACGGAGGGCGCGCGATTTTCCTTCCTCCTCCTCCTCGCCCACACACACGCACACATACACTTATATGCACTAAACTTCCACGTCGGGAGACCAGGTGGGAGTTTAGAGCTCCTGTGTCCCATTGGGGTGAGTTATTGGAAGACTGATTCGGCGTAAAATGTGGGTATGGTGGGTAGCTATACCTTCACGAAAAACTCCGAGTCGGTAAGTTACCCACTCGGAATTTGTGATGAGAGAAATATTCCTTACACGTCAAATTCCAGAAATGCCTAATACCATAAAGGTTAACTTCACTTTTTATACTCTGGAATTTGACGACACTCAAATAGGGACATCAGAGGCAGTTCTGATAATGGTCTTTTTAAGTACTTAAATATATATAAAATCTTTCTTTTATATGGTAAATCGTTTGACAATAGTTGTTAAATGATTATACAAAGTAAAAGGAAGTTTTGGTATAGTTTGTAGCGACTCGAGACCGGGCGAGCGTTCGCATCAGCCGACGATGAAATAGTCTTGAATTTATTTCAGCTACTTATGTTTTGTCTGCGACGCTCACATGAAACCCTTTTGGAACCTGTCGCCAGGCTCGCGCCTTTGTCTTTTCTTCAGTTCATCGCGAGCCTTAAAAAATGATTACTGCGTCGGATTACTTAGGATTCTTGCGTCACATTACTTCAGTTGACTCTTCTTATTTATTAATACGATAGAATTCCTACTTTTGAATTTACGGCCGGAAAAAACCGCGCTTCGTGCATGCGCATTAGGTTATGCACACAAAACGCAACCTCTATGGCGGTGTATCTGTGTGTACGTGTGTAAACAAGTAAAGGGACGGGGAGACAGACAGATGGACAGTTTCATGTGCGACGGAAAAGAAAAAAATGAGCGTAGACAATGCCGTTAGGCAACAGTCTGTGGAGAAGAAATCCCCATCACCTTCGGAAAAGCAGTCTATCACAATGAATATTCAAAATCAAGGTCAGTTTTGCAACAAGTTTTGTTTTTTCTCTCCTCACTTAACACTTTTATAGAAAAAGTAACATATATGTATTAATAAAATAACGTAGGCACGACTGAATATATTATTAATAATATCTTCCGGGCTTGATAGCCATGGTCTATAGGACATTCTAAACAGATGAAAGGTTTTAGCACAGAATGTCCGATAGTCCACGGCTATACAACACGCAAGGTATTATTAATATTATATGTATTTTTGTAATTGTAAATTATCATTGTGATGAGGCCAATAACATGGCCAAACGTCTACTTTTGAAATAAAAACAATTTTGTCTGGAAAAAGGGTCGTTAAATATTATTACATTACTCGTAATAATATTCAGACGATAAAATATTATATTAGTAAAATATGCACAATAATGTAAGAAATAGTCCTCATATGTATGTTTTCTTTTTTAGAGCTAGCTTTAAGTCTTTCGGTACCCGAAACACGTAATCCGTGGTTTGAATTGAACAGAAACAATTAAGGGATTGCACTATTTTCTGCGAAGTATTCAGACGAAAATGAATCATGCGCGTGCCATCAAATCGAAGTAAACTTGGTTGAAGGCGAATTTTCGAACTGGACGCATTCAACAGAGAGGATAAAGACTCAGCGAGAATGTACTCAGCGAGAATACTCAGCGAGAATACTCAGCGAGAATGCGAGAATGTACTTCAGTACGTTGAAAGCACTGGCAATACAGGAACTTCCGATTTTCGGGGCCATCAACGACGAGTCGTGACGGATTGACACCCCAGTTGCAAAGAGACGGCTGAAGATGACTCCATGACTCCAATATGAAATTTTCGAGCTGATGGCCACTGCAGTCTTGTCGAAAACCTTGGAAGAGATAAGAAAAACTGAAAACATTTCTATTTTATTAGATGAAACTTACGGCGTGTCCCAAACTCAGCAAGTCTCCGTTAGCCTCAGAATAGTTTCCGAAAACTTAACAGCAAACAAATATTTCATTGTATTTTTCCAATGCCCAATGCGAAAGCGGAAACCTTATTCGACCTAGTCAACATTTTCGTCCTTCCCAAGTGCCCAGTTTCAAAACTCAAAGGTGTTATGACGAGACAAATCATTTCTGCTAAAATCTCAGGTTTGTAGTCGCGAATACTCGAAGAAGAGCCTCCTTTGCGCATTGTAAAGCCCATAACCTCAATATCGCTGTCCAGGATGGAATTGAAAAGGTTTTAACAGCGAGAAAAGTTATTGAAACGAAAATATTTCATAAATTTTGTACGAGACTCACCGAAGCGCGTCGCACAGTGCAAGGACTTGCAGACTGAAGCAGCAAAAGAGAGTGACAGCGGGTTTCCTTCTTTTGCAACCAGGGATATTGTGACCTCTGTGCAGTCACGGACATCGCATACGCCCGAAACTGAGCATATCTCCAGCCATCCTAAGAGAAGACAACATAATGCAAGACGGAGACTTCATTCGAGTGGTATGGCGAGAATGCTCCTGCAAATGCTCAAAAAACTACAAAAAAGGGACTGAAAGAAGGCAGGGATTAATGATGTAACTCGTGTCTGAATTGCGAAAAGTGTTGCGACAATATGAAAATCGTTTCTAAAAATGACCTAAAACACGAGTTAGGAGCTGAAAAAAGACTACAAGATGAAGATATTGAACCTAATGAACCAATAGAAGAGAACCTGGATATCCTTCAAAATATTACGTAATGCCAATCATTACACACAATATATTATACAAGAGTTGTAGTAATAAGAAGCCGCTAATGCCATTTATATTTAGCAGATGTCTACGAACACTAGGATGCCTCTAAGCTCTAGGGTAGTTTCGTGAAAGTTAAAATTGTTCAGTTCTCATCCTCTATTCCGATTTTTTATGGTGTCAACACTAGCGCCTAAACCGTTCAACCGATTTTCTCCAAAATGGATATTATTCAAAATAATATTTTTGCAGATGTGTCACATTCCTCGGGCACCAACACTTTTCTTTCCGACTAAACGAAACTAGTCTTCCTTATTTACGCAATCCAACTTCAGGGAAATGACTTTTTATTATCAACGTTTCACTGTCATGATTATTTTAAAATGAAAGAGCACGTTTGTAACGGGACATTACAAAACCACGAACAATGTAAAAGTAAATAGACTATTCTGTAAAAAGTGTTATTATTCTCAGTTAACGAAGTATACTTGGCTTGATAAACACGTTTTATGAACTTTCGACAATATCATATTTTACATTCCTGTTTTTTCGTCATACATTTGACCTCCATGCCCTTCCCTGACTTTTTTATTTTCCTGAACACACATCCGCTGTCTCGTAAACTTCAATCCGGCGTGTTCGTTACAGTCCTGTCTCTATTTATTTTCGGACTCCACGTTGTAACTGTGAGCCGTTACCTTTGAGAGTTCGCACTCAGGAAATGCCCTGTCCTGCTCGAAGCACTAGTTCTCCTGCCCTCAAGGCTCTTCCTCTCTCCTACGGGCTTCCGATTTTTCCTTATCTTTCTTTGCAAATTATTTTCAAAAACATTAAGTTTTTCTTACACGACACGAAGGACATCTAGCAGTCAAAATAACTTGCCCGATAATAGTTTTTGAGGAAATGAGTTTCATAATTCAGCGAACATTACAGCAAAAAGTAATTTGAAAATACCGCACTCATACGTTTTAATTCCAGATTTTTAAAAAAAATTATATTTTTTACTCCTATAGTTATTTTGAAAAGTTAATTTTCTCTTTCTGTACAACTTTAAAATGACGATTTTGATTGATTCACTGATGGTCCCGGGCACGGTAACTGCCAAGGTCAGGTGTCTCGCTAGTAGAGTGAATGTTTTAAGCGGGAAGGTGGCGGTATTCTTCTCCCGCTGGCTAATGAGATTCGGTGACAACTCCACATCCGCTTGCAGGGGATTGCCTCCTCCAGGTATCTTCACCCAGCGGAGCTCCACCCTAGCCGAGAATCTAGCAACGCGTGTCCCGATATGTGTGGTAGTGTAGTGTATGTAAGTGTTGATCGACAAACCACGGAAAACTGCCGATCAGAGCAGCCGGCTACTACAAGCCTCCGCCAGACAATGGCTGAATTAACCTAATTCACTTGCTAATAAAAAAATCCGCCACCGTCGGAACAAGAAGCCTTGAACCTCCTGGTTAGAGTCGCTGTAGAAACAGCGCCTGTGCCGGCTCTGAGATAATTCAGATGTTATGATGGTTTTGTGTTGTGATGATATTACATTCAGTAAAGGATATTTAGTGCCTTAAAGGCATTTTCATCCTACATTTTAATTTTTGGAAGCGAATTTCTAAAACACTCATTCTTTTAAATTCGGGAAAATATTTTCTTCTTCTTCCTTTTATTTTAGGCTAGAGCCTGTTTCTTTACAAAGGATACTTAATTAAAATTTTAAAAACCTGATACATTACATTTATGTTGTCATATTTATTATTATAAATATGGCACTATATTCATGCTGTCTTGTTTCACAAAATGTCTTTCCACCTAGTTCTTGGACGTCCTACTCTTCTCCTTCCTTCCGGTCTTCTATCTCTAGTCACTTTCACCAGTCTGTCTTCTTCCATTCTGTCTATATGGTCAGTCCATTTCTTTCTTCTTTCTCGAACCCAGTCTGAGATTATATCTATTTGGCAAGTTTGTCTTACATTAACATTAGGTTCTTTATCCTTTAGCGTTTTATTTGTAATTTTTCTCAGCACCTGCATTTCCGACACTTCCATCATTTGGCTTTTTTTTTGAGTCTGCTCAAGAGAGCAGAGAGCAAAATATTTTCTCTTGTTTCTATTGTTAAATCTGAATACAAGAATAATACCATGTTTCAAATTTTATTTGAGTACGATTCATGAGTAGCTTCAGTTCTTTCAATTTTAAATTGATGTAAATTTTCCTTGACAACATTACAAAGTTCAGCCTATTGCATCTGCCGAACGATCGACGGAAAAGCAATGATCGGAAGCTGAAAGCTGACTGTTGGACGTTTTAAAATTGCCATGCATCCTAGACATTCATATAGCAAAACTTCATGAATAAAATTGTCATTGAAAATGATAATATCAGGCTTGTATATTAAAATTGTTTCATTCTACATTTCCAATTTAAAATTTACTGCTAGACGGTCAGCCGAAATTATGCTAATCAATGACTCACGCACACGATGCTTGAGTCACATGCGCACACGATCCAACACCTGATTTTACTTCCATCCAATTAACACGAGTCGTTTTCCAGTCGATTTCGATTTGTCGCGAATCAAGGATGGGTGAAATGAGTGAGGCGGCTGCCCAGGCCATAAGCAAAAATGTAGGTTCCCCAGGCAAATCCAGAAACGAGGGACGATGATTCAGGTTTATTTTTGAATGTATTTCCGCGCGTACGCAAGCAGAAGGAAATGTTGAAAGACACGAAGTGTAAATTTATTCATTCCTAAAACTCACATTTGTTGAGTTGTTGCAACCGTTCTAAATCAAAAATATGAAAATTTTTATTGTAAAGATTCCTCTCAATAAATATAGCAGTTTTGTATTTTTAATCAATGGGGGAGTACTTACAATGATGCAAGAATATAGCTTTTGGAATATACTGTATATATTCTGTTCGAATGATCATTTTTGTCTTTTCATATTTCTAATTACTACACCTAAAATATGAGCTCCACTATATAATAATCCACTATATTTTGTATTATCTTAAATGTCACGTGGAGTTGTGGACAGGGTGTTTCAAATTCATTACATCCTCGTCTAGTATAACAGTTTTTTTCAGTATGTTTATTTACAAATTATTTCAACAAAAATACTTGGAATTTTATTAAAGAAACTTGCATGAGTTTAAATCTTAATGAACAATAGAATTTCTAATTATTTTAAGTTGGTAAATTATAACTAGCTGTTGATGCCTCTTAATCTTCTTATTTATTCCCTGTTGTCCAGCAGATTGATAGCCATATGATGATTGCGGGCAATTTTCCAGTCATTTGCGCTATTTGTGATCCGTGGAGGTTATTTATTCTTTGATTGTATTAATTTGAAGATCATTGAGGGGCAGTATGCGCCATTGGTATTCCAGAGGGCGTTTGTTTCTGATTGAAGAAACTAGGACTTGAATGGCGAAATTATTTTGAAATTGAAGACGTTGGTCGGACACAAAGACAAATAACATAGGTCCAAGTTGTTTTGTAGACACTTCTTTTAAGCAAATTTTGAATTATAATGACATTTTTGAATGCTTACGAATGACCAATGGTAGCAACAAAATTTGAGGTCGAGTGTTTTAGGTTGGAAAACTTTTTAATATCTCGTAATGTATTATTCAAATATATGTCTAATTGAGTTAGTATAATTGAGTTATTTAATTGAGTTAGTCTGAGGATTATGTTTGTTGTTGACAGCAGGACAGTCACTCATCTTACAGTGTTGTCCCATTTTGAGGTTTTACTTCATAGGTTTTAATCTGCCAACGAGAAAGCTTACTAGTTTATGATTTCTAGATGGGTTTGAATTACTTCAGAGGTTGTAATACGATCTTTGCTTGATACCAGGACTGGCGTATTATAGGCGAAGATGTCCCCAACGTTACTGATGTTTGGATATCGGTAATGAATATGTATTTGGCATTTTAGAGTTTCCAATCTTGGGCCCAGTTTTATTTATTATCTATGCCTGAGTGTCAAGGAGACATGTGATGCGCATGACGTATTCCCTTCACCGTATCTAACATGCTTGACTTGCCTGATTTTTTCTTTCGTCACAAAACTATAGAAACTGAGACGATTGGAATGGCAAGCTACAACTCTATTTTTGACCCGACCGCGAATCGAATCCGATATCGTGCCACGGAAGCCTAGCTCGCTGTTCTTGAGCCACCCGCGAGGCCCGTTCATGAAACATGAGGTATAATTAAGATTCCATCACGCTTGAAGGGCCCGGTTTGCATTTTTCAAAATTAGGACAGGCTCTTTTTGGGTCGTTTTATATTTTATTGGGGAGAATCTTGGGTAGAGTTCGTTTCACTTTTGTTAAAGTGTTTTTGATTACATGGGCAGGGGCTAGTTTTTGTGAGGTGGTCCTTGTTTCGATTCCTGGCAGAGGCAAAAATGAAGCTATAGCTTTTTAGTACGAATCGTCTCTGTTTCTGTAGCTGTGTGGCGAAAGAAAGCTCGGGTAGGTCAAGTAAGATAGGCACGGTGATGGGAATACATGCTCGCCATATGTCTCCCTTAGCCTCAGACGTGAATAATAAATAAATACAGGGCCCAGGTCTGGGAACACCGCTAGCTCGCAAAAGACGGATTAATCTGACCCTGAAATTCCAACCTGAGGTGGGTCTTGGCCTGCTGAAAAACCTTCCTGTCTCGAGCCATCTTTTTCTAATTCTTAATTTTCATTCTACGTCAGCCTTCCCTAACGTGATCTTTCCATTTTGTTTTTGGCCCGCCTTCACACCTCGTAGCTATCGGTTTCCATTCTGTTATTTTCTTAGTGATTCTATCTGGATTCACCCTTTCTAGATGTCCGCCCCATGCTATTCTCCTAGATTTTATTTCTCTAACAATATTTTTGTGTTTAATTATTACTCGCAATTCGTTATTTGTTTTCAAACTCCAGATAGTATCACCAAGTCTCGTAGGGCCATAGATTTTTCTCAAGGCCTTTCTTTCAAATTTCTTAATTTTTGTAGATTCGGTTGCTTCAGTACTCATATTTTGCATCCATAAATCACTAGTGGTTTTATAACAGTATTGTATAGTCTCAATTTTGAATATTGCGATAGGAATTTACTGTCAAAGAGAGTTTTATATGCATAAAATGCCTTATTTTCAACCATAATCCGTTCTTTTATTCCTTCTTCCATTGTATTCTTAATATTGACTACTGTGCCAAAGTATTTAAATGAGTGCAAATTTTCAATTTCCAAGTCGTTCAGAATAACTTCTGATTTCTCAAACGTTTTTCGGGAGCATTTCGTGTATAGAGGCATTTATAATTAAGCCTGCTTTCTCACAATCAGCTTTCAGCTGACGGAATGTTAAGACCATCGTCAAAATAAATACATCGTCAGCACACGCACTAATATGTTTTATTCTAATAGAAATACTACCCCGAACATCTAGTTTCTTCAGTATTCCGTCTATTACCATGCTAAAAAGGAGCCCCAAGAGTCTACGTGCCTGACGTCTGAATTTATTTCAGAATTTTGTGAGTAGTCGTTGTTTATGCGTAGCTTGGCCTTGGAGTTATTTAATGTTAATTTACCTAGTCTCATTTTGGTTGGTACTTCCAGTGCAATAAGGCTATTATATATTGCAGATCTCTTAACTCTGTCAAAAGTTTGTTTAAAGTCAATAAAAACATTGTGTATACCGATATTATACTCGTAACACTTTTCATAGATCTGTTTAACTATATGAATATTATTTATTATTGAGCGATTAAGACGAAAGCCTATTTCAAAAATCTCTATTTGGGTTCTATTATTTCACTTATGTATCAGATAAGAAAATATTTTATGTTATATTCAGAAGGGTAATACCTCTATAATCATCACATCCTGTTGGGTCTCGTTTTTTGTAAATTGGACATATAATTTCTTCTAACCATTTCTCAGGTATTTGTTCATCTATCCATATTTTTTAATTAGATTATGGATTCGCTCCATTAAAATGTTCCCTCCAGTTTTTCGCAGTTCGGTTCTGCTACGATATTATTATCTGAACGTGCAATTTTACTTTCTTTCGTTTTCTTGATTACTTCAGTTACTTCTGTGGCGTCATACGGGTGTAATCGAACACAGACGAGAGTGGTTTGTAAAACAGTAGATTTATTAACAATCTAGACTGTAGTCTCAATTTAACAACTACCCTGCTCACAATAAACTAAATAAATATACCCGCTACAAGGAGAGATAATTTAAGAACGGTTACCACATCGCAACATACCACCGATGTTCCCTGTATGAAGCCGCTTTACTTTGAGACCATCTACGCCTCGACCTCGCCCTAGTGCACTTACATGCAGAGACACGCGCTTCACCTGTCGCCGACGCCGCTAGAACACGAAGACTGGGGCATTGTTCTCCTGGCCTTATATAGCCCCTTTTGGCGCTACCCGCCGCCCCCATTGCCTTCTCCCCAAAGCCGCTCTGGGCCCGCTACATCCACGGAAAGTCCCAGTGCGTCACTCCGCCCTTTGTTTATCCGGCGATGCTCGCCGATTTCCACGTGGTTGTCTGTTTTGAGCGTGGCAAGACGCTACACTTCTCTATGTGTGGGCATATATAGGTATACATCTCGCCCTTCCGTTTGTTCTGTTTTCTTGATTACATTCAATAGTACCTATTTCTTTATTAAGAAGGTCTTGGTAGTGTAATGTCGATTTCTTTAAAATATCCTCTTTCTCAGTTACAGGATTCCCTTATAAATCTCTAGAGCTTCCTACAGTCAAGTTTTAATGAACGTGGTCAGGAAAAAAAATCGTTTCCAGAAGAGAAAATCGTGTTTATGTTATTTTTTAAAGTTGTCAATATTTCATTTGAAAATAAGATGAAACTACTTATATTTTCTAAACATTTTATTTAAAAATATTTAACATCTAATTTTAAAGAACAGATTTCAATAAGATTTTTTAAAAAATATATTCAATACTTTAAATGTAGAATGACACCGAACAAAATTAAACTTTCGCAGTTTTAAAAAATCCATAGAGCAACGAAAATCGTATTTGCGCCGTTCTTATAAGCGTACTTTACTCTGTTCGAGAAAAAAATAAAGTCATTTTTTTAAATATATTTTAAACTGTGAAGAGGACAACGAAATAACCAAACATCCGTTTCAAATTCTAAGAGACGTGATTTCAGTCAGATCGATCGAAGAATATCAACTTTGGTAAAAATCCGGTGTACGCTTTAGCCGTCAGAGTTGTTTACCGACAGACATACGGGAGTACTTTTTAGCGTAAACAACTTTTTGGGTATCAAGAATCAACAGAACGTTGATTGTGACTAAACAACCTATTAGAGGGAGTAATTTACTACATATTGGAGCAAGAACTGACCTTTTTCAGTGATCCAAAAGACGAGTTTTTCTGTCAAAAAAATTGTTTTCATTGCAGCGTGAGATAAATTTCCCAATTCTACATAATAGTGAACGAGAAAATAAAATGCAATTAAAAAGTTAAAAACTGCACGTAATACGCCTCTGAATTGCTTCGTGAAACTTCCATTCAGTATCTTGAACCGTGTAGAGATTATTTGGTTTGGGCGTTTTACTGACTAATATTTATCCATTTTATTTACTGGCAGATCACGTTCTCTTGCAGTCAAACATATTTCGTTTATCTGCAAAACATCTATGCATGAAGGGTTGCCTACCAATTAGGAGCGAATGTCAATATTGAAACTTCGTCACAAGAAATTTGACACAGCATGTAGAAATAACGGCCAGTGATAAGGAATAATGACGCAGTGTCTCCAGTATTTTCCCCTTCTATTTCAAGGAGTTCTGACGATGGACGATTTCAAGGAGTTCCGAAGGCGCCCGGGGCGCGGAGCCGCGGCGAGGTGCAGGCGTCGGTCGTCCCACTTGCGGCGTCGACAGGCGGCCGGCGCTCCAGTTATGAGGCGCGACGTATTTTTGCTGCTGGAGTCGCGCGTGGCGAAGGTCAGGACACCCGCTGCGCCCCGCGGAAAAGTATGTCAGCGTTCGCGTCGCCACCGCCCTCGCGTCCGGATGGCCCTACTACCGCTCCAGCCTCCATCTCCCTCTCCGTTTCCGCCTCCGCCTCCACGTCCATCTCCGCCTTCACCGCCGCCGCCTCCGCCCCAGCCCACGCCCACGCCCTCACCCCAGTCTCCAGCTCCGCTCCAGCCTCCGCCTCCACCTCCGCCCCGGCCTCCGCCTGCACTCCATCCCCCGCTTCCCCGCATCGCAACCTCAGCCGCGGCCGCGGCCCACACGACGGGCTGCCCCGCGGCGAGGCACGGCACGGCGCGGCCAACCTCGCAGAATAGCAACCGGACCCCCCGCTCTTTGAACTTGAGCTGCCAACCGCCCGTTGTTTATGATGTCCGATCAAAGCGAACACACAACTGGTATTGTGAATGGGGGCTGTTGCGTGTCTCAATAACTCTTCGACAACCTGCCGATTTTCCAAGACAAGTCAATTCTGTACGCGCTCCCCGGATTGACTCGCTCAAACGCGAGCGGGGGGCACAACATGAACACTGATCGCAATTGAATTTATCTTTCACGTGTTTGTTCTCGAAAACAAAGGTTTTTTTCTGATCAGCATCTAGGCCAATAATGTTTTACATTTCGCGGACTTAACATAGATTTACAATGTTTTACGCTGAACACGAATGAATTTTCATTTTGTTGGTACATTACTTCCTATTTCCCTCAACAATTGACATTATCAACGTTACATTTCTTGCCAATAGTAAAAAACAATCATAGCAAATGATAATTTGGTCACCAAATGGGCACCATCGGGCTTTAGTCACCAAATTATAGAGAGCCTGGTAGATAAAACTAAATAATCTGTTCCAAGAATTTTAGCATTTGTTGAACAATTAATTTTAATATTTGTCCCGTGCTTTAAAACGGGAACGATATAGGTCTAAAACAATGTGTAAATACTCCAGACCCTTTAAGCATGCTACCTGTAATAGAAAATAAAATCATGCGCCCTACCTCAAATTAATTTTTGCTTTTCTCCTTCCATGGAAAGAGAATCCAAGTTGAGAAAACAATTTATTTCTCCTTAATTTTTTATTTATTTATGAAAAGAGTCTTGTATTTTTGAGTAAGCTATATGCTTAAAACCAAAATTTTATTAATCGTTTTTTTTCTTCAAACAAAATGACACAGGTTTCAACTCTAGGCTCAGACAGTTTTGTTTTTTGTTTTTTTTTGTATTTCTTTAAATATTGTAAGGGAAGGATCACCCAACGAATATAAACGAAAACTATTGTTCAAAAACGAAGTTAATACACCGGAAGTTATCTATTATCTTCCACATTCACGACTACTATACGTTTTCTTCTTTACGTCATTGTGTAACATTGAGTGCTCTACTACACTGTTAGTTTCCTTTCACTCCTTCGTTTCTGTTTCCACAGCAGTGTTTATTTTTCTCCCTTTTAACGGGCCATCTGGATCAATGTCTTTGGTTCTAAATCTCTTCTCAATTTCAGAATGTCATACGTAAAGGAATAAATACTGATAATGAATTTAGAAATTCAATAAATTATTTTTTCAGAATAAACTATGTCGGCAATTTTCATAGTAAAGTTCTGCGGAATCTATTACACCCATAAACCAACAAGGAGAGTCGCTTTTATTTGGCTTTCACTCATCGCACGCTCATCATTTCAAGTGGTGTGATCTTTATTTTGTTTACTCTTTTTACATTCACACCTTCAATGTAATTACGTAGTAAAGCGAAAGTATGATAATGGTGTAGCTCAAAGTGTCGATTTTTCGACAAAAACACGTTATGTGAATTCTTGATTCCCAAAAAGTATATAATTCTTCATGTGTGGCGAAAATCACTTTCCACTAAAAAGTACAGTCAGAAACCACGTTTTGTAATTCAAAACGCCAGTCTGTCCGTTTGTCTGTTCGTCAGTCAGGTTGTAGGCTACACAAGACTAAATCGTTGTTAGGATTTTCTCTACAATTTTCCTCTACTAATTTCGCCGAAACATAAACACTACGATTTTGAAACAGATATATTGATTTTTGGGGTGCTCTACATGAAACCTCGACATTTTCAAATTTTCTCGAAAGAGGCTCCAAATTTGTTCTTTATTTCTTCATGGGATATTCTTATATGTGGAGTTGCAGAATGTTCACTTAAACAATAGCGCAGTACCTAATTCCATTAACTCTCTGAATTTTCAAAAATGGCCAAAGTTATAAATATTTTAGGCGTCTTCCTACAAAAAAATGAATATTAAGCTTTCGCGTCTTTATATATTTACTAAATATACTTCCTTAGTACATATACTTGTACTTGATATACGAGTATGTAGTAAAGAGAAATTATTGAAATACTGCGGCGGAAATCGGCGATACTTCGACCAAAAAACTTATTGCCGAACCCTTTAAACGAAAAGGGTAGGAATGTTGTTCACACGTATAGGAAATGACTTCCCCTAACACGTGTAGTCAGAATCCACGTTTTGTGGAATGAATGGTTGATACCGAGAAATGGATTGATGGCAGAACGTGTTTGTCCAACGGTCGGTGGTCAACGCTAACGCCTCACAGGTTCAGATGATATTCTCCAAAATTGGTATCCCCCAATCGATCTGAACAAACTCACAGCGCTGCAAGTTTGAAACAAATATTTTGATTTTAAGGAGTAATGGACATGAACCAGCAATATTTTCAAATTTTTTTCAAAAATGGCTCAAATTATTTTTATTAAACTTTGTTCTTTGATAACCAAAATCGGTTAAAATGGTACAGATTTCATGCTTGTTGAAACTTCTGAAATTTTAAAAAAATTGGAAAAGTTCAAAATTTTTCAGCGCCTTGCTACAACTACAATATTGAAGATGGATTTTTTTTAATCAGATCCGTTGCTCAAAGATAGTCTTAAAAAAGGTAAAGTAGAATTTTTGGAAAAATATGTTTTTACACATAATGTTGCGTGATATTTAGGTCATTTTAAAATAATTATCACTTCAAAAAGAGCTCTATTTTTTTCTCGGATAGATTAAAGAACGTTTAAAATGGCGCAGGTTTCACTTTCTTAGAAGTCTCTGATTTTTACTTCCTCGCCCATACGAGGGTACTTCGTAAGAAGAGAAAGTTTTGTAATCAATTGTTAAAAATTGCAAACAGCTCTTATTATACAAAATTTAAGATAGAGATTTTTTGCCTTACACAAAGTCTGTTGCAATAAACTAGCTCTTTAAAAAGATCTTGTACAATGAAAAAATAATATATTTCGCGTAATTTGTCTCTGAAATGTATGCAATTTCTAAAAAGATTATTTTCTCAAAAACCGCACCAAATTATTCTTTAAATTTTCTTCTCGTATGTAACAACCAACGTTAAAAATATGGTTCTAGTCCCATTTTCGGCGTACTCTCCGTATTTCCGAAAATCGCAAAAAGTACGTGTTGAAAATATGTTGAGACAATTACATTTCTAACTTGGGCCAGAGTTTGAATATCACAGTGTTACATCTATATCATACTTGTATGGCGGACAGCGAGTTAATTCGAAGGACCTGAGATCGAGCCTTGATGCGGAAAATAGTTTTTGCTGGTTGAAAACACATTTGCATTTTATGTAATAGTACGATATAGCGGAGCAGTTAAAAACAATGAGATAAAATATGTGCTGTTGTAGCACCACTAGTTTAGTACTGTAGTTGTAAAAATGCCAAACAAAAATTAAACTTTTCAAATTTTCAAGAAATGATAGAGCTCAACGAAAGTGCAACCTGAGCCATTTATAAGCGTGCTACGCTAGAGAAAAAACTAAATCTAAAGATTTGGAGCCCTTTTTGAGGAAATTTGTGAAATGTCGTTAATGCATCATGTAAACTACCCCAAAAATCAAAATATCCGTTTTGAGTCCACAAAGCGTTGTGTGGGCCAGATCAATCGGGGAATTTCAATTTTGGAGAAAATCGTGTGAACTCTTTTGGCACTAGCGTTGACCACGAATGGACCGATAGATTGACAGACGTTTTGCCGCAAACCAATTTTTCGGTATCAAAAACCCACGAATCTTCAATTCTGAAACAGTGCGTAAGACGATGTAATTTACTACATATATGATTAACATTTATCTCCTTTATCTACAACAAATCCCCCAAATACTAGTTTTTTTACGAAAAATGGCTACTTCCCGCTGCAGTAATGCAATACTTTCTGTTTACTAGGTAAGTAGGCACCAACACATCATCTACGCTCTGTAGAGAATTTCGTTTTAAAAGAGAATGTTTGGGGAGTGAACGATCCGGCAACAATAGCTAGCCTCTTCAACCATTACACAGGTTTACGCGGTTTTGGACCAGCGAAGGTGAAGTTTTAGGTTACCTTTGGCGCCGATTACGAATCTACAGTCCATTTTCTGCTATCAGGTCAGGTTCCTTAAATAAATCAATGAGCCATATTTTTCAATTTTCAACCAAGAATCGTTACTTTATTTGAAAAAACATAAAAAATCAGAAATGAAGTGCAGTGGAACTGCGTCGTTTGTAATTTTTACGTTCCTCTTACGTATATGAGAACAACAGCATTCCATCGCTCCAAAAACCCTTGTAAATTTCTCGATTCTTTGAAAATCTTGCCGTAGTCGTTCTCCTTGCTCATCGCTAGTTTCGTTTAAGTTGTTAAAGAAGATATTCAGATAGGAATGAAGAAAATAGATCTTCAACGACATTCGAACACCCATTTTTTGGTAATTCTTCATAAGATTTGCAACAATCAGCTTGTCGGCCTCACTTTTTCTATTATCAAGGAAGTTTCGAACAACACACTTGAATGCTGCTGCATCCGTCTCCGATAAACGTTTAGCGAAGTTGTCGTCCATCATCATTCTTCTAATATCTGGTCCGTCAAACTCCGTTGATTTTGATATAGGAAATTTTGGCAAAGAGCTTTATCAGATACTGGAAATCTGGTCTATCTCGGTCAAGGGCCTTTTCGAAATTTTTTATAAGATCAAGTGGTATGTGTAAAGGTGGAAGTAATACACGAGTTGGATCTACAAAAGGTGTAACACAGACGCTTTGTTTTCCTGGGTATACTGGATTTAACACTGATGAAACTTCGGAATACTTCAATGTCTAAAAGTTTTGGAATTTATATCGACCACATTGGTCAAGCAATAGTAACTCTTCCGTGTGGTTCTGAGGTTCTCTTCACAGCATCCGCGATGAAAATGGAAAATAAATTCACTCGCTTCTCGCCAATTTGTACAGCTTGGTTCGACACCCGCTGCAGAACAATTTCGGTACCCTGGCTATTGACACTGAATCCAAAGTAGTGTATGTATGCATTCTTCAAAAAAATATTTTGACTTTGGCCATTTTGCCAACGATATACCGGCCACAAACAACACAAGTACTCTGCACTGATTTTATACAACTTTCTTGAACTTTTTCACTCGCCTTCGGTTTAGAACCATAAAAATACTCCTCGAGTACGATTGCAACAACCTTAGTATTGTCGCGATCAGCAGTCGTGAGACCTCAATACTGTCAACATGAGAAATCAAAGAAACCTGACGTGATAGAGAGAAACGAGTTACGGATTTGAAGTCAGCGCTTAAAAATACTTTAGGAAACCTTTGTCGTCTCTAGTCCAAAAATTTACCTCAATTTGTAAACCTGTGTTACCTACCGAGAATTGCTGTTGATCTCAGAAGGGTCTAAAGCCAAAACTTTCGGCATCAGACGTTTTCCAATAAATGATCGACACGCTAATTGTTTCCGAAACGACTTCCTATGTATTCCTCAAAATAATCGGTAAATTAAAAAAATATATTCGGTCGGTTTAGATAAATTTCCGGATTGTTTGTTAAAGACTTGGGCGTCTGTCTTTATACAATCGTTAAGTTACATTATATAATCCTTATCCGCTGTAATACTATCAGGTATTTTAAAAAGGCTAAGATTAAGCCGTTCTTCATAAATGGCTACAGAAAGAAATTCAAAATCATTGCACATGTCTCGTATCGGTCTGTTTTTTCAAATATATTAGAGAGATGTTTTTTAAGTAGAAAGGGAAATTTCTTCAATTATCATTAAGTGTTTTCAAATTGCCACGTGGATTTAAAAATCAAAATATGTGGAAACATTTTCTTTTCCCTTAAGATGTCGTTTCTTCAATGGATAAAATTGAATCACCTATTAGAATATTTTTTAGATATTTGAAAAGCATTTGATCGTAACATTTTACAATCGAAATCACCTTCATACGGAATTCATAGTATTGCTCTAGATTGGTTGTGATCGTACCTTAAACAACCATCTCAGAAAGAAAAAATGTCGTACTGTAATTATAGTTTACTCCTTTCCTATTCATTGCAAATTGAACATGCGGTACAGCGAGGTTCGATTTTAGGCCATATTCTCTTCCTAACAAACAAAAACGGTATGTCCTCAACCATTCCAAAAGTAAGAACAATTCTCTTTGCTGATGATATGAATACACTTTGCGGAATGAACAATAAATACCAGAATATAAGATGGTTTAAACTGGTTTCGTATAAACTAATTAATATTAAACGAAAGGCAAAGTGTTTGAATTCATTTCTCCATTTCAAATCAACAATTTGATTCTCTATTGAACATGCTATTGACAGATGTTAAAGTAACAACACTTTTGTTTCTCTCAATTCAGACAAACCTCAAATGGAACAGCTATTTTAATTAATTAAAGAGAATATTCAGTTCATCATACTACGCGTTCAGAGTTCTTTGGAATTCAGTCAATTTTTCATACTGCTCGTTGAGTATATTTAGCAAACGTTCATTCTCGCCTGAGATAAGGCATAATATACTGAGGAAACACATCCTATACCTCCCAGACTTTTATATTTCAGACAAGAATAGTACGTATAATAAGCAAATCCCACCCATGTGATTCTTTTACGTATCTCTTTTCTTTTACGTATTATTTTACTACGTATTCTTTTAGCTAGGAATTCTACCATTGTATTTTCTTCATTTGCGTATCGGAGTTTTTTTGTCAAAAATGACTTACTCAAGCGTGGGAACATATTTTCAGAGAATACAGATGTCTATAGCTGTAACAATCAACGTAGTAATCATATTAATCAGTCGAAAGTATCAACAGCTGGCTACAAAAGTACAATACATGTATATTATTTAACAATACAGCGCCAGTTGAGAATAAACGACGAAACCGATACACACGCAAGTAAAATATTTTCTTCTGCGTGACGGTTTCTTTACAATTACAGACTATTCTGACTATGAAAGTAATATTGATTTTAACAATGATTTTTACAGAATTAATTACCAGTTGTAGTGTGTAATTCTAGAAGACTAAATATGCCAGTAACAATATTGTACCTCAGATTCTGGGTCAACAACCCCCATCTCGATCAGAGTTTTCTTCCAGCTTCCTATTCTTTGAACAAATTCACTTTGACTTACACGGCTTCTTATTCTGCTTCTGAACATAAATGTACCATTTGTACCCGTTTTCTTGAGTGCAGTAGAGCAAATAGTTGATCAAATATGTTATCTCCATATACTCGCGGCAATGTGTTCTCTGTGTACTCGCACCAGTAAGTCAATTTCGACACGAAGGGCACGATAAGTGTAAATAGCCACAATCTCTAGTTGATTTGCCATTCAAGGCAAATCTCTCGTTGCTACGTGCATTCATAACTCAACCTAAAATGTATGAGATCGATCAGGAATCCGAGTGCTCAAGGAACCATGTACAGGTTGCAATTCTCCCCAAACTACATCACACAGTTTTTAACTTCAAATTAATAAATAAAATATATTTTTTGACTTGAAATAAGTAAATAAAATATAAAAGATTCTTGTAGAGGCATACGTTGCGTTAGTGAGGCGGTCTTTAAGTGAAATAACGTTTGTCGGCCAAAAAAACATCAAGCTAAAACGCGTGCAATCGAGTTCAAAGAGTTCGAGATATTTTCGCATGGGTTAAGTAAGTATTATAATATTTCGTAATCATTACGAAAAATAGGAAAAAATACGTGCTCTTGTAGCAACACTAATCGCACTATATTCTCACCCTGTTGCTACGAGATTGCGAAGTTTCAGAAGTCTTTTACGTCTTTCCCTCTGTTGATCCCCGGAGGCGTGAATGACGAAACTTGGACGAAAGACGTTGACAAATCCGTATTTAACGTTGGCATTCTGGTAGTAGCCCGTGGTATGCCTTCAAGCTATGCCACATGTGACCAGAACTCCGTGCCAGCATTAGAACATTTTTGCCTCTGGATACCTTAAACCCCGGCCCCTACGCGCCCGCACACACACACATACACACATTCACGCGCATATAAACGCACTCGTACCATGCACATGTATATGAAGTGTTCATTTTACAAGCTTCGTTTTTTGTTAGAAAGTTCGTCTGATTTAAAATCAAATTGAGGTTGTTTTAATGAAAATGACATTTCTGCCATAGAATTCAGTGCATTGTGCACTATCCTCACAAAAACAGTTACAAAGTTACAAGGAATAATTGCAGTCCTATATAAGAAAATATTCTTCGCGTTTTTTTTTTTTTTTGAAAACAATTCACGATTTCTCACAAAATCTAATATTAAGACAAATATAATATTTATTGTAACAGCAAATATTAAAAAACAGTTTACATTGCAGCTGTTTTTGTGCCTCAATAATATTTTCAAAATTTTCTCAAAAATGGCACCAAAGTGTTAGATGGATTTTTTCAGGTAACAAAAAGAAGGCTTTAAAATTACACAGGTCTTGTTTTATAATCCCTGATTTTTCGAATATTGCAAAATAAAATATTTATTCAACGTCTTCTTTCATCTACAATATTGGAGAAAATATTTTTTAAATAATATGTTCTTTAAAGGCAGATCTTGTGGCATTTTTCTAAAATATGAATAGTTTTCTATTAATTTTGCTTGAAATATTGGCCCGTGAGAGTTTGGTCAAAGACAGTAAAAACGAGATGGCCAAAAACGAATTGCAGTCACGTCAGATCATAGACTATGTTGAATGTCATTCTTATGGACTGAAACGTTTGACACAGAACAGAAAGTGACGAAATATAGCTATTGAAGGAAACAAATCTTCAGATGAATAACGTAAAGAAAACAATCAGGCCAGTTTCTGTCGGACCGAAATTCTACGAAAGTTCCAGAACCACATGATTCCACAAGACACATAAACTACATTCACTTGACGATATAGACTTTGTTTCTTGATTGCTGTTGCCTCAATAGTTTTCGAGAATATCTTGTTACACCTTCGGAGTTAGTTTTACTTGTTGCATGATATTAAACGTCTCCAAAATACGAATTTGCTCAATTGTCATGATAGGCAGTACATGTCGATCCGTCATGGTGAAAATGATTTTAAGAGAAACCTGTGTTCCATTGCATCTTCCATTTCTATCATTCCACTTGGAATAGAACGACTTCCTTTTACACATTTCCTCACAGATTCCAAGGTATACGGGATAATCTTTTTCAAAAAGGATAATTTTACCAATGCCTTCTCCGATTGAGCAATTAATGCTTTCTGAGGTCTATTTGAATATGAAAAAAACGGGATTCAGAATGTTCGTAAAGTTAAAAGAAAACACTTATTGAAGAGGAGTTATAAGAAAAGACGGCTTATAAAAGTTTAAATAACTATGATTTAAATAGATTAGGGTAAAAGCACCATCAGTGGTCACACTTACTTATTTTCGTAGTTTTCTCTTCCCCAATAATTTGTTTTCAGAACTAAATTTGTTGCGTGAAACTCAATAAATTATTAGAAAACATCTTTGTGAATAAATCCCCTGTCTAAATAAAGAATTTTTAATTTGTTATATTTCTTATTAATTTATTTCCAAAATACGATTTTGTTTCAGAAGTGTCCACGTGAAAATTGCCAAATTTTGGTACTAGCCAGACTCTGGACTCGGTTATGGCCAATTGTTTTTCTACCCCAAGAACATATTTGAGATAAAATAAAGTCCAAAGAAGAACCGCCTCATGTTACATTTTTGCAATGTCAATGCTGATAAGACGTTTTAGCTTATTCTTTAAATATAAAATAAAGGAAAAGAAACTATCTTCATTTTCCTCACCACGAGAAGACAAGCCCCACATTCTGCTAGTTTGAATTCAGAGGAAAGCCAATAATTCTTATTT
Organism: Gryllus longicercus; assembly: GCA_038098605.1. Taxonomy (NCBI): domain Eukaryota; kingdom Metazoa; phylum Arthropoda; class Insecta; order Orthoptera; family Gryllidae; genus Gryllus; species Gryllus longicercus. The sequence goes on along the minus strand of JAZDUA010000729.1, from coordinate 169,027 downwards.
CATAAAAAGTGTGCTTAAATTTGACACTGCTGACGCATTGACCACTACTGTTTTGTTACCCTAGCAGTGGACTAAATTGATAATTAATATGTCAGGAATAGGGAATTGAAGTAAATACATTGTTGTAAAAAGGTAAATGATAGGATTATTTTGTTTTTAATTCTCAATAATACAAAATGTCCCATCCACTTTCCTCTACATGTTAAATCTTTGCGTCTTATTTTGTATTTGTTTTATTGAGTTGTAATGCAACAAATTATTTTTTACATGAATTCCAGATAAAATGGTGTTGATTTTAATAAAAGCAGTCGAATTTATAAAATGTAACACAATTTGTGTTGCTACAATTCAAAAACAATAAAACGATAAGCTCCACAAAGAAAACGCAATGCATACAATTGTAAGGGTAAATTAATTATTGAATTAATTGATTGATAATTAATGACAATATTTTAAAAAAATATTATTTTCGTGTATATGCCAACTCGAACCACGCGTGCATCCTGCTTCAGCAGGTGCAAGTACCATTATCTGAGGGGGGATCAGCATTTTAGCTGAATACTTCAAGGTTCTTAGTCCTGGGGGTATGGACGATGAGATGATGAAGATAGTGACGGATGAAAGGACGGCACACATATAGACATACACAAATACACGCATGCCCTAGGCGGGACTCGAACCCTCGGTCTTTTGGTCCGAAACCGCTACGGGACTACTGCTCTAACGATCTCGTCCATCTTAACCGGCAAATAAAGTTTGTTATTAAAAATATATTTTTTAATACTATACACAGTGATGAAAATAAAATGCGAGCAAAAGAGCAAAGAAACTAAGTTTGTTTTCTCAAAACCACTATTTCAAACATCCCAGAATGTGTTCAAGTTAGCTACTAAATGTTAGGTTTCATACTTTCACTCTTTTTGGCAGGTAGGCCTACTATATAATTAATACGTTGACTCTTTACAACTGTAAAATATGATGTTTATTTCGACACATATTGTTCTCAGAAGTACATAACTGCTACGTTTCCGGTACAGGTTTTACCCATCTTCAGGCAGATTTGTCATAATTGTTATAAAAACCATTGAATACGGTATCCCGTTGATGGTTACATTTGTTAATACAATGAGAACATGCTGTGCTTGCAGGGCAGAGCGACATCAAGAAGCTGCGCCGCGAGAACGAGCAGCTGCGCCGGGAGATCTGGGGGCTGCGCGAGGAGTACGACCGCCTCGAGGGGCTGCTGGGGCTACTGCACGGCGCCGCCGGTTCCCTCCACGGCAGCCCGGTGAGTACACACACACACTCTATTATTGCTATTGATATTATTATTATTATTATTTTATTACATAGTATTATGAGGGTCTCTGAATAAACAAGTGCACTACTATACGAACGACATGTATCGCTGGCAAAATCAAAACTTTTTCTCCTGCTATAAAAACACAAACATCTTAGAGAAACATAATACGTTGTCTGATTATATAAATACTCTGGCACTATAGCCTCGTCAGACTATAGCCATGCCATGGCGTCCCAGCCTGACGGCCAGTGGCTCGGCAAACCTGTGGTAAGAAGGTCGCAACCACTTACCCCGATTTCACGTGTTCAACCATCTACGTGATAATGAAAAATAATTTTTTAATCTTTGCTCAATACGAGAATGGAACCCGGATTCTGGCATGGAAAGCTAGCTCGTTAGCCATGACCTTGGATCATCGACCAAGTATTTGAAATACTATTGTGCATTCGGTGGAAGAAAAAAATACACCACCAATGTATTTCCCCTTGTCAGAAAAGGGGAAGACGTAGGACTAAGACGTAATATCTTCTCTCGCCTACAATTGGAAATCAGTTTGGTGCTCGCCGCCGTTCTCAATGAACTGTTGGGTGGCTTTTCGACAGAATTAAATGAATGTCGCAATTTCATGTCAACTTTCCTTCATCTTTAATCTCAATTCAGCAATCACGTACCTCCCTCACGACATTATTCTGAAATCATGACACATAACATACTTTTAAAATAAAACCTCTGAAGTTTCTATTAAATGTTCTGTTATTTTAGATTTTGTTGTTTCTATTAGATGTTATGTTAGATATTTCAACATGTGGGGGTATCTCACCCAAGGCGAGTTTGTTGTTGACTCGACAAGTCGAATAATAGTATTAGTAATACACAATGATCCAATTTTTATTATCAGATGACTTGATATGAAAGAGATATGTTTTAATCGTGCACATATCGCAGTGTAAATAAATTTTGAGGATGAAGTTTGTTTATGAATAAATGTGATAATTTAGCTTAACTTATAATGGCTATGTTCACTTTTTTATTAACAGTTTTTTATTAACATTTTGTTGGTAACAATTATTTATTAAAACTGATTTTAAAAGCACCCAAAAATGAAGATATCCGGTTCAAATTCGCATGACCTCGAGTTCGCCCAAATCGATCGAAAAAAAATTTTTTTTGAAAAAATCATCTGAACGGTTTAGGCGCTAGTATTGACCACAGAGAGCAGTCAGACGTTTTCCTGTAAACCAACTGTAAATACAAAACGTGTTAGAAAGTAATTTACTACATGCAGGAACAATATATTCCACTTTTTAAGTATCAGGGATCCTTAAATACAGGATTCCTTCGAAAAATCGTCTCTTTCTGCTGCAGCATTACAATTACTTTACTACATAAGTACATTGTAAGGAGAAAGTAAAAATTTAAGTCGGACCTAAAAGTGTCTCTGATTTAGGAGACATAAATACAACTTAAATGGAGCGATAAATTTTATTATTTCTTTCCTCTCCAAATTGTGATTTTGTTTTAACCTGGGCTGATTTCAAAATCTGTGATAGTATGTTTCATCCCAAATTCAGGTCATTCTGTACTCCTATTTTATGTTCCGTTTGGTAAGTGTAACATATCTACAATTTTCTCGTTAGGAAACAGCTCAAAAGCTAGAAGCCTTTTGACCATTGCTCAAAAGCTAGAAGTGGGTCTTCATAGGGGAAGAAGGTAAGAAACATGGCGTTAATTGATATCCAGTAGGAACGACCCAAATAATAGGTAAATTATCACTGAGACTTTTTTGGGTCAGTTCTTGATTGATTGATAGGTAATGATTCCGGGCGCGTCAACTGCAGAGGTTATTAGTCCCGTAAGAGTACTGCATGTTTTTTCGTCGGGAGGTGACGGTGACCTTCTCCCGCTGGATGGCGAGATCCGGCGCCGACCTACCGTCGACTAGCGGGGTTTCCCTAACCAGGTACTCCCACCTGCGGGGCACCACCACAGCCAGGACTATCTCTAAGCCCTCCACCGGTCTCCCGACATGTGTGGTAGTGTAGTGCATGTTAGTGTAAATGTGTGTAAGTAAAGGGTGAGGATATGACAAGGAAGAGGTAGGAAAGATCGCGCGCGGTCCATGGCCCGATTGTTATAGTAGTGCTCCGGTATTTGCTTGGTGTTGATCGGAGAAACCATGGAAAACTACCGATCAGAGCAGCCGGCCTTCGAATTCTTCTCCAGACCGACTGAAGTCGACCTCGCTGAGAAGCATATGTTGATAATCCTACCATCGTCGGGACTCAAACCCAGGGGCCCGGTCTGAGGCACTGGCGTGTCATCAGTTGATGCACTGAGCCCCCTCTCTCGGAAGCCAGTTCTTGTCGGTCAATGGGAGTGAACGAAAGCCAAAAAATAACTGGTACCATTGGGCGCCCATTTGATGCTAAATTTGAAAATCCATAACACCGCCTATTTTGGAGGGTGAAAATTGATAGAAATCCAGATTCGAGGCATTAGATACGTTTTGTAAAGTCACATTGATCGTCATAATAAATAACAAACCGAAAAAATTATACAAGTAATGTGACAGAGAATGAGTCCAGCAACACAATGAAACTGGTCTTAAACCTTTTATTATTTATATTATTGTAAGACAAGAAGCTTTTCTCATTGCTTGAAAAAAGAGAAATGAGTATTAATTTTCACTGAATTAATGAGATAAATCTTACAAACTAATCGTCCACGACTTTCATTTTTTCAGGAATTTGGAAGAAAGGAATATGATGACACAGAAGACCTGGGAAGCAGAAGAAATATGGTCGAGAACGAACAAAATTTGCAAAATATTACCTGCATTAAGTTTCAAAGGAGTAAAAGTTGCTCAAAAGTGGAATTCGACAGCCTTAGTATGGTCGATGAAGAAATCGATTCTAATGCAGATGAAGACGATTCAAGTGTACGTGCCAAAACTGAACTCTCTTCAAAAGAAGGACGCGTCAAAAATAATTTAGAAAGTATTTTTCCAGAAGTAGAATATGGAAATGTTACAAACGATGCAGAATTAGGAAATGCCACAAGTGATTTGGGATCTCGCAGAAACGAAAAATCGTGTCCCCCATCTTATGAGATTCCAACAATGTTAGAAGTTCATCATAACAATGTTTGGAGTCATTCCTTATATACAATGAATGCAACAACAAATTCATATCATGCTCTCCACAGAACACAACCAAACGAGGTTTTTTCCGAGTTCGATCGCGTAAAAAATAGACAATTCTTAGTGACTGACTCACAACCTCGCAAAGAAAAATTGGACAATGATCTCACATTTGAAAATCCTTCGATGGAAAATACGAAGAATTTAACCTCAGTGTCTCATAATTCAAATTTCATTCAAGTATCATATCGAAATAAAGAAAGTATCCGTTTGTCTAAACAGGGAAGTGCTATTCAAACAAATGGCTTCCATTCACAAACAAATCCTTCAGTCTCCAGTGATGAAGATTCGTTTGCTGGTCGAGGAAAATCATTATTTCCTGAAGGTGGAAATTTGGACGAACTCCTCAGTGACGTCCAAGAAAATACAGGTACACAACTTGCATTATATTGAAAGTGTCTAATAAATTTTTTAATATTAAGAAAATATTTTTTTCCTCTTTAGGTCAACAAAGCTCCGTTGGCAGTCTACATTATATGCAACGTACCCAAAATAGGGAATTTTGGAATTCAAATTCTGATTGCACGTTGCTCTCACGGAATCACTCAGAAGTAAGTGTGTCCTTTTACAATTTATACGCATGAATGCCAGGCTCACTAAACTTTTGTCCTAAAGAATAAGGAAATACTCTTATTTACTGTAATGTGTACCAATGAAGTGAATCACAACAACTGAAATAAACAAAATACATCAATTATAAACTTTATTTTATCTCCAAGCAGTAGCGTGAGAAAGTCATCTGTTGCATTTATGTATTACAATCTTTAATCTGCGTTTTCTCGCTAGTGCTAAATGGATTAAAAATTCCCATCACAACACATTTTAGTAGGATCCAACAAAGAATCCCTTATTTTCGGCAATCTTAACGTAAAAGTAACTCGTTTGTATTACTTTCAGACATTTGAAATTTGAAACTATGCAGCATTTTTGTGTTACATTCAAGAACATACCTGTTGGCAAATAGAAAATGTTATATTTTGTTACTTTTTATGGGCACTTTTCAACTACTAAGGTCATACAGCGACCAGAGTAATTAAGATTGGGTTTGTAATTTTGGGGTAACTGTAACGGTAACGAAACTCACACACTCCACATCCCTTACACAAACATCCTTACCCCGGGCGGGATTCGAAACTAACACATACGGCATGAGTCACGAGGCAGCTACGGCCATCCAACTTCCGCTCTATCTTTTAGGTTAACATTATACAGACAATTCATTACAGAGCAGTAATGTATCTGTCATAATAATATTCATACTTTAAAGCATTAGTGTAATGCACAATATTTAATAAAATCTGCCCTCTGCTTTGTGAGTAAAGCATTAGAGATTAATTATTAATAAAATCTTTCTCACAATGAATATTCATCAATGAAAATTTACCAATATTGGAAACCCGGTTATGTTTGCGCAATGAAATTACTAGAATCGAAAAGAAAAGAAAATTTCAATTCGTCGCCTATAGTAAAACTGTAACTAAAGGTTAACTGTCTCTCCGTTAAGCATGAATGCAATGATGACGGAAGAGACGTGAATGTTGGAAGAATGTGAAAGCTGATGGAAGCCAAGTCGAAGCTAGTGATGCTACAACAGCAGATATTTTCTCGCATTATTTCTAACTGCTGCGCTGTATTGTACTACTGCAAGCGTGTTTTCAGCCAGCAAAAATTGTTTCCCCAACCGATACTGGAACCGTCCGTGTTCACTCGCCATGAAACGTTGCGGGTTTCAACATCGGGCCGACGCTTAAAAATGCAATTGTCTCAATCCAATATTTCCAACACGCATTTTCGAAAAATCATAGAGATCAACAAAAGTGAGATACACGACATTCTTTTAGACGTCCCTTGTTTAATAAATGCAAAAAATTGTAAAGGAAAAAATAAGATCAGATTTTGAGAAAATGTCGTTTTTATAATTTGCATTAATTTCAATCACAAATTACATGAAGACTACTCGTTTATTTAAAAATTGTATTAGACATTCATTTAAGAGCTGTTTTTTAGAACAGATTTCGTCCATGGTAAAAATCTCTAACTTCAATTTTGTAATTTTGGAATGTTAACTTTTCCACATTTTGCAATTTTTGAAAACACAGAGAATTTGCCAAAAAATAACACGAATACCATTTCTTACTGTTCTTTGTTACATTGAAGGAGAAAATTAAATGAAAAAATATGGAGTGATTTTTAGAAAAAATCTTTTTTTTAATTGTATAAAATTCATACACAAATTATGTGAAATCTACTCGTTCTTTCAAAAAATTGTACTTGACCTTTTTTAAAGAGATGATTTTTTACAACAAACTTTGTCTAGGGAAAAAATCTATATCTTCCATTTTGTAATTTTGAAATTTTTTTGTTGTAATGTTCAAAAACACAGTCAGCCGAAAATGGAATTAGCACAATATTTATTGCCGTCCCTTGGAATACGAAGAGAAAATTTAAAGAAAATAAGTTGAGTGTATTTTGAGAAAAAAGTCTTTAAAAAATTAAATTACCTATATTTCGCGAAAAATTACACGAAAGTTACTCATATTTCCGAAAAATGAACAGGAACTTATTCAAGATCTGTCTTTGAAGAACAGATTTTATGAAGTAAAAAATCTCTATCTTCATCATTGTAGTTGTATACGCCCCAAAAAATTACACTTTTGAAAATTTCGGAAACTCAGGGATTTTAACGAAATGAGACCTACACTATTCTTTTAAGAGTCTTTTACTCTATCCAAATACAAAGTTTAAAACATTTTGGGCCATTATTAAGATAATTTTGAAAATGTTTTTTTTGGAATTCATGCTTTTTTGGAATTCATGCTTTTGGCATTCATACTCTCAAATATCAAAATATTCGTTTGAAACACCCAAAGTCTCTTCTGAGGCCCAGTCACATTCTATCCTATAGAGAGATTAACGTGTGCCACTACGGGAATCAGGTTTTCGCGTGTATCCCTTGTCAAGACAAGGTTTTTAAACCTTGTATTATGAGGTGATAGGATGATGATGAGAGGTGATAGTGGTCTTTTGAACCAACCCAGCATTCGCCTTTTGGCCGACGGAAACCTCTTGTACCCCTGCCAGGAAGGCTGGCCTCGGGATCGAACCCGGGCGTCCCGACTGCGAAGTCAGCCCGCCACGCACTGAGCCACTTCGCTCTGTTTAAAATTATTATCATCATCATTTCTAAAATTCACGACTAAAGATATTATGAGACGCTTGAACAAAAAAATCTACTCCGGGTTACCACCAACTTCCTAAGGAACAGATCTAGAGACTCTCCAGTTGGTGCCTCTCCAATACTTTGCACAATGTAGACTGTTCCCAATAAAGCAATATCTTGCACTTGCCAGTGTTTTGAACGACTTGAGAGTTAGCGAAGATCATACCCAAATTTCGTAGTACATATTCCAGAACTCCGATAAATATTGGGTCGACATGTGCTTTTACGCCCCACATTCTGCTAATTTCGATTTCCACCCTTGTATTTAACACGTTTCTATTTCTACACACACTACTAAATTGAACGTAATATTATCTGTGAAGATGCCATGATATAGTGATGATAGGGGTGAAAGGACGAAACAAATACAACCATGTCCGAGGCGGGAGTCGAACACGCGATCCTTCAGTCCGAGATCGCTACGGCACTATTGCCTTAACCATCTCGGCCATCCGGACGACGTCACGACACTTTGGTCGCACGGCACAGCAACATTTTTCTCCAAATCCCGAATGACAATAAACCGTTTGTTCGCCGCCATCGTGCGATCAATTTGAATTTTTTGATCGTACAATATTGTACACAACCAACAGACGTCACCAGTTTTGGTGAGTGTTCGTACTTCTTGGAGCATCTCGAGGCCATTACAGATGTGCTAATGTATGTAACTATACACCCTACCGTATGTTTTCAAGTGTACGGTCTTTACTAGAATTGGACAAGCTGAGTCGATATGATCTAAGGTTTCTAATTGTTCCTAGCAAATGCGGCATTTACCATCTTGAAAAATTTTGGAAACCACTTAACCATAATGTGTTCTCAACGCCGATCTTGGGCAGCTATTAAAACTACTTTCGATTCTGCTTTATTCTTCCTCCTTTAAGCCACATAAATTATTAAACTTCATTCATCTGCACTTTGTCCATTCTTTTTAGATATTGTTCATGGAGTGGTGTGTCTCCCCAGGGTTGCTTTAACATTTTTGCGTTTCATATTTTATTTTAAGTAGCATCAGAAATTCAGTGTCTTTGTTATTCTGTGTGTCTTGCATAGTTTTCTTCACAATGTTTCTTGCTACACTTACAATGCCTCTGTTTCCCATTCTTCGGTCAGACTTAATGGCCTGCCTCATTAGTGGGTCATCTTTATAATTGACTACAAACATTCCCATCCCCACAATTGCATTGTGCCAGGAGGAAACATTTCATATGTAAATTGTCACAATAATTTGAAATATTTTTTCATGATTTTTTTGAACCTGCGAGATTACGAAGAAAATATTCAACATTTACATGTAGTATATTCTAGAATGCAATTAAATTGGCGCAATAGACTCTCGCCTATACGTTATCTACAACGGCGTGTGTACGGCTTGTAATAAAACATTTTCGCTCCTATGCGTCCTTCCTTCACTCACAAATTGCCCTCAACCTTACAATTAGGTGAAGTCCGCATCACCAACAAATTCCTACATTAATTATCAATTTTAGTATACAACACATAAAATGAATACAAATTGTTTTTGCTTCGTAATAATTTGTTTTAATTTCTAACATTTAGAAGTGGGAGGTGTCGCGAGCGTTACGTAATTATTTAGGGGGATTTAAGGGCGCGTTACGGGTGAGTTACCAGGGGAATTGGGCGTATTCAAAATATTCCAAATTTGCGTTACGTAACTTATGGACGGACCTTTGCATCTCGATAGCGCAATGCCAGCCACGCTTTGCCTAAATACTCCCCAGTGAGCTAATCGGGGAGTGCACCACCGGAGACTGACGATTCGAAATAGAATTCCAATCGGGGCTGTAAAGAAATCTCTGAGCGGGTGCGGACCGGCGCTTCGGGTCATTTCTGATTCTCTGCAGAGTTAGTTCAACGGCCGGTTAATGCGTTTCTGTGAGTAAAAGACGCAATGGCACATATTCAGGCATACTATTGATTTAAATAATTTAATACTGTATTGTTCATTTAATGTATTTAAACCTACCCAAATTTTTCATAATATTGCTTCTAAGAGTTGTTTGTGTTGAAATACTGGTCCCACAACAAAAATCAATGTCAGGTTTGTATTCTTCAAACTATATTATGTAGTGTCTAATACCTGCCTAGATTTAAAGTATATTCCAAATTTTACTAAATTCCTGCATTTTTCTCGAATTGTAAGCAAATTGGTCATTTTTTCTGCGTCATCTTGCTCGATGTTACAATTATTACAATTGTAACATCGAGGAAACCATCTCTTTGTGACGTTGTACACATATTGTTTCGTATTTTGTTAATGTTATTTATGTTATTTTATCTCACAATAAAAAATACTCATCGGTTTATATGGCGAGAAGTAAATTTATCACAGCCTTGGAATCAATTCATTAGCTAATATCATGGTTGCAATGTCAATCGCAGTTCTTCAATTTAAACTAGAATTAAAAATTAAAAATATGAAAATATAAATTTTTTGAAAATCTCATCGGAGTTTCCCATCCACGGGGAGCTCTACGCATGTGCTTTGTCTTCTAACGCCTAAATCCCCCTTCGCATTTTCAGAAGCCGAGCACCTCAGAATACTCACCGGGAGAAGCAACAGCGTTCGTCGCTCAACGAAACGGACCAGAGACCTCACCAGAAATTTCAGAACTTAAAAAAAACGAAAGCAATTTTTGTCCTGAGGGCTCTGGGACTTACAGCGTGACACATATGGACGACATACCAGGTAAGCTTTAAATGTATCCATTAAGATGAAAAGGGCGTGACACGTGAGAGTTTTGGAAAAAATATATTTGCACTGCCTGTCTGCATGATCTTTATTATAAGAAATGTTAACATAACTTTTTGGAAGATTTCAAAATTTAGTTGCAATTGTTTCCTTGTAACCTTCATTTTAAATTTTCACATCATTAATTGTTTTTGATTTAAAATTAGTTGCGCTACAACAGCAAGTATTTCGTCAGTTATTTATAACCATTTCTAATAATCTAATACTACTCCACCTGAGTATTCCAACACGGAGAATGTCTTTCCATTCTGGGAGTCGAACTTACATACTTACGATTCACCATACCAAATAGCCCAACCTGAAAAACAATCTTCCCGGCGCTTTAAAAACGAAGTTGAATACGGGCACTAATATTTAAAAATTTAAAAAACATGAAACATGACATTATTTAAAAATATATTTTTGAAAAACAGATTTTACACGAACTAGTGGTACCTATTTTCACAGTACATATTTTCTCACAATATTTCTAACTTTTGCAGTTTTCGTAATTTCTGACATTTCAGCGAAAAATGAAATCTGTACCATTTTTAAGCGTTCTTTGCTCTATCCGTAAAAAAGAAATTAAAGAAAAATTTCGGATCCGTTTTTGAGAATTTTTTATATGGAATGGTTTCCTTCACTTGAGTTCCAGTGATCTGGTTGCTTCCAACATATATTCAATTTTTAATAGCTCACCCTGATTCGGGTCGGCGCGGAGAAACTTCTTGGGGCACTGCATTTTAATGCTTTCAGATTTAATAGCCAATTTAATGTGGGGGTTTTTATTTAAATATAAACACAATGTTTTTAAACACAATTGTGATTATATTGTTTCCATTTTCGGTGCATGCATTCTACTCATATTTTCATAAAATTGTTCATGAACTTATTTATAAATATATTTTCGAGCAACACGTTTTGAAAAATAAAAATTCAACATTTTAATGGTAACTTGTCGGCGAAAACATTTTGAACTTCTGCAATTTTTGAAAAATCACGAATTTTAACGACAATTACTCTTAGGGCATTTGACTCCTCGTTCTCTACTCTAACCATGAGCAAAGTTTACGACAATAATTTGGAGCAATTTGTGACAAAACCTTGAAAATGTTTAGTTTTCATGTAAAGTACCTTCAAAATAAAAATATCCGTTTCAAATTCAGAGGGCCTCGAGTTCCTTTAAATCAATCGGGGATTATAAATTTTTGAGAAAATAATTTGAATGGTTTAGGTACTAGATTTGACAACGAACAGTCACAGACGTACGATTTACCATCAATCAATTTATCGGTAACAAGGAGCCACAAAACATGGAATCTGATTACACAACATGACAGAGGAAGTAATTTATTACACATGGGAACACCATTTATCCAAGTTTTTGTTTCCAGGGCCCTGCATTAACAGTTTATCTGTTGAAAAATTGCAGTTTTCCGGCGGTGTAGCCAGAAACCGTGTTTTATGGATACTTGATACCGAAGATTCGATTGATGGCAAAACACGACTGTCCCTCCGTCTTGGCCAACACTAGCGCCTAATCTTTTCAGCCCATTTTCTTCAAAACTGATACCCCCGATCGATCTAAACGAACTCGAGGCTTTGGGAGTTTTAAACGGATATTTTGATTTTTGAGAGTGCTTTACAAGAACCCTCAAAATCATTTTCAAAATTTTCTTAAAAATGGCACCAAATTTTTTAATTAACTTTGTCCTTGAATAGCAAAATTGATGCAGGTCTTATGTTCGTTGAAATCCGAAATTTTTTGAAAATTGCAAAGGTTCATTTTTTGGCGTCTGCCTGCAACTATAACATTGAAGATGTTTTTTTCTTAATAAAATATGTTTCTGATATTGTCTTTAGTCCGATCTTCAAATAATGTCATGCAGAACTTTTCGAAAATATTAGTAGCAGCAATTTTGCATGAAACATAGGCAATTTTTAAATGTTTTAAACAATTATTTCTCGAAAAAAGTACCAATTTTTGTTTAAGTTTTCTCATCATATGTATCACAGGACGGTAATAAAAATAAGGTGCTAAGTCCATTTCGGCGATCTCTCCATATTTTTGAAAATTCCAAGACGTTAACATTTCAAAACTACGAAATTGAAGAGAGATTTTTGCCTCAAAAAGTTCGTTCCAAAAAATCAACCTTTAAAAATTGTTTTGATCATTTTTATGAAAAAAAAACAGTCGTTTTCACGTTGATTGAAGTCGTAGGCTTCCGCGGCCAGATCACGCACTAGTTTTCACGTTATTTCTGCTTGAAAGTAATGCAATTTATTAAAAAACATTTTCTACAAAACCGCTCCAATGACCCCAATGAAACTCCCAATGATAATGAATGACCTGCGGATAGTCACAAGTCTATACAAAATAATATTTTTAAAGGTGTAAAATGTTTCTGTTTTTTTGCGCAAAATATGCAAATGCATATTGTTGATAAATGTTGAACCAAAATAAAATTACTTCCGGGCACTGAACTTATCAAAACATCATTTCAACTAGGGCCTTGTTGTAAACAAAAACAAGAAATTTTCAAACCTATAACACTAAAATGATTAATTTTACAATGAAACCTTATAAGATATTTTTTGAGGAAATTATATTTGCTTTAATTTTGTATAGAAGATGATTTTCTCTGAAAGTGATATTTATGGAGATATATAAGCAAAAACGTCGAAAAAACACCTTCAAACAGTCGCCCCCCCCCCAGCTCACCCCCCCTAAGTTTTTTTTGTATGTTATGCAGTATATTTTTAGTGTGTTATGATTTTTAGTATGTTATGCAGTAGATACCCACAAACAATGATGCCAAGTTTCGAAACTCCGGGACTTTTTCATTCGATTTGTCTAGTTTGTCTATGCTAATATCTGTACTGGGCTCGTGGCTAGCTCTTGGTCAGGGTGCTCGCTTTGCCCTACGCTGCACCGGATTCGATCCCCGGTCGAGCCAAGTCTATAGTGTGCGTTTTCCTTGCAATGTCCTAGTGTACCTGCTGTGTAACAATGAGAAAATTCACTTCTCAGCTTGTGAAGAATACGGCATGGGGATGTCTACGTGCTAACTATAAGTACCCCCTTAACCCATGCCCGCGAGGCAGGGACGTCACCGGTAGGCCTGAGCCCGTTCACTGGCTGTCGTTCATACATACAATAGTTGTACTTCTTTGCTTCTACGAAGCTGTTTAGAAGTCAACGTAGAATGACGCCAATCATTCATTATAAAAACTAATATAATGATGATCGTCATTCCAGATTTTTTAATTTACTATAAATTGATCTTTTGTGTTTTTCAGTTAAAAATCTCGAAGTCCAAGAGAGTTCTGATCAAAGACCATCTGAATCAATAGACTACCTGGAAAATAAAGGTAATGTTTTTGTACGAAAATTATTATTGCTGGAGTCATTTAGCAAATGTGGGTGGGGTAACAGGGCTAACAATGAACCACAGTAAATAAACCATTCATTTTCAAGTTACATTTGACACGTAGCTTGAATTATTTCCCCCATTGTTATATAAAATCAACTAACTATTATTGTCCATCTGTTTCAAAATCAGATACACGATGCTTCAAGCAAGCTCGCAAGTACATTCACGATGCGTCTGCAGTCTGCATTTAAAGTCAAAATTTTTTCAAGATCCCTTAATAATATTTTCAGTGTCACCAATATGTACTACATTGAGAGAAAGATCATTTTCGATGCCTCCATATGTCCTAGAAGTTTGAAACATTTATTCTGAGACATCCTTCATTAGAATAAATGTGGATCATTCTTTCGATTATTTGAGAAAATTGTTTCATTCCTGATAATTTTGTATTTTAAATGTAATTTTTATCTATTTACATTCAAGGCGTATATATTCAAATACGTTAATAAACACTTTTAAAAAGTATAACTTCTTTCACTGACTCATACAAAAGTTAAAGTACTGGAATATGAAATAAAATATTCTCAATATTTAAAAGTAAGAGCCCGTAAAACATCTTACGGTAGCATTTAAATAATTTTCATTTAAAATTTGGATTTATGAACTTTTTGTTTTTGACCAGTTGGGTTTGAATGGTTTTGGACAAAAATTGAAAAAATTTTTTTTGCCGCGAAAATCTTGAGGTGAAAGCCTAGATCGATCTATAATTAAGATTTATTTGAAATAGTCTACATTGAAAATATTACTCAAATTGTGAGTCTTTGAACTTATTTTCTTCTCAATAAATAGTGGATTCATTATTTTTATTATTTGTAGTGTGTATTGGCTCGTGCTCATCTTCTGCACACCAAAGTGCTTCTGACATATTGTTGGCCAGAACATTGTTGTAAAACTGGTGTGTAACAGGTAAACAAAATCTCTTTGCGGCAGTATATGAACCTGCCAAACACCAATGCAAGATGAGTTGCCTACCAATCAGAGAAAATGTACCACATACATTTTCCATACATGGAATTTCCCATCACATGTTTATTGGGAGAAAGGTTGTCTCGACATCCCTACAAGCCCTAGAAGTTTGTAAAAATTTTTGCTGAAGCACTCGTACTTTTAAAAAAAATTGTATTCCTAGATATACCAAGGTTTGAAGTATAATGTATCTTCAATAACTCTGTAAGCATAATTATATAAGAAGTTCAGCTCACAAAATATGTGTGGATTTAATGGGTTTTGGAACTAAAATAGCGAAGTATGTAAACATTTTTGCAGATCCAACTAACTGCCATCATTCATATTAACAAGGCAAATATTGCTTCGTACAATTATACAAAGAAATTGCTTATTATTTATCATTTAATGAATATATATTTATTATTTTTAATAAAAACCCATAAAAGATGTTTTAAATTGTTAATAGTTTTGGTTTACAAGTATTACGCCCGTTCTAGGCGCACACGTTTACTCCCTAGACGTTTTCCGTACAGCGCATAAAAAATTATTATTCCATCAGCTCTCGCTACAAAAAACGTTCATAACAATCTACATTACAAATGCACTAAGGAGTAATACACTCCATTTTTAATGCAGACAAAGCAAATAAACCATGTCAAAACACGGACAACTTAAATCGGGAAACAGCTTACTAAATAGAAAAAATATATTATAAAATCACTAATCATATGTACTGATTTACTTCAGTGTGAATTACACGGAAATATTTATAAATGAATTGTTGTTGCTACCATTGCATTTACTACATTTGCGTTTTTCAGATCCCTTGCAAAGGAGTTCCTCGGGCGCGTCATTGGGCCTCGTCCCAAGAGGCCGCAAGCCACTCTCCCCAAGCACCTCTGAGCTCGCAGACGCACAACTGAGATGGCTGTCTAAGAGTTTGCAGAACATAAGCGCTCACGAAGACAACAGACTCTTTCAAAAACGAGGAAGTTTCCCTCCCGTAAATGATCGGACTCATTCCCAAAATTATGTTCCTAATTTACACGAATCTGCTCCTATGGGGCGATGCACACATCCAAATGAAAGAGCGGATAGTGAGATACCAACGAAGCTCGACCACGGAGCGCCGAATTGGAGTAAGGAAGAAAGTGTTCCCAAAATTCAACAATCCACCACGCACACTGATGTTTCTCCATTAAAATTAAATTTTCAAAATAGTGACATTTCTTTGAAGAGGAACTTAGACGTTCCAAATATTGAAGACACGTCAAAAAAAGATTCGTGCATATCAGACACCAGTGTTCAACAACCTGCCACGGACGGTGAAAGATCGCTGAAAAAGGATGACTCTCACGTTCCGACAGTGTTTAGTGTAAATCTCCCATCGTCGTCGGGGAACATTTACAGACCGGGTCCGGTAAACTCGTTCCTTCAGAAGGAATGTGAAGAAATGAAGGACGCCATTCTCTTTTCTAGACGCAGAAGCAGATCTCAGGATCAACCCGAGCCTGAGATCGCGCCTCCCGACGGGATGTACCGGTGTATCAAGGCCGTTTCAAAAACAAACCGGAAGTGCTCCGGCTACGGCTCGCACTTCCAATCTCTGCACAAAATGAGCGTGATCGTGGGCGACACGCAGCAGGGGCGCTCGCTGTTCGTGGACCACAGCCTCTCCTCGTCCTGCTGGCAGGACTCCCTCTCCAAGGAGCACTGCGTGAAGCAGGTGTCCATGTGCTCCAACAGCCAGCGCAAGATGGGCTTCTGCGCGAAGAAGAACGCCCGCCTCCGAGAGAACGGGGAGGGGGTGGCGGGGGCGCTGGGGGCGGTGGCGGGGCCGGCGGGTGGGGCGGGGCCGGCGGCGGGACCGGCTGCCATGACGGCGGGGGCAGGGGTGGGGGTGGGGCCGACCCCGCGGCCCAGCGTCGCCGCCTCCATCGACAGCTCCTTCCCGCGCTCCACGTCCATCGCGTGGGAGAGGGCCAACAGCATCGGCAGCATGGCCAGCAGCGTCGACGGCCGCCTCAACATCACCAAGGCCAAGTTGGGCGCGGGGCTGCCCGCCCCGGAGCGCAAGCTGCGTGAGGAGAACGTGCCTTGGTGCGGCTGTTGGGGCA
Organism: Gryllus longicercus; assembly: GCA_038098605.1. NCBI lineage: Eukaryota > Metazoa > Arthropoda > Insecta > Orthoptera > Gryllidae > Gryllus > Gryllus longicercus. Next base: position 152,054 of record JAZDUA010000729.1, on the reverse strand, counting down.
ACGGATGCATATAACGCGCCGGCCGGATCAATTAGCCCGGCAAAATGTGCGATTCGTACTCTGAGAATCGCTGTTCACTCTAGACATTTCATTTAAAGTTCGCGGAAAGGTATAACTGGAGATTCGTGTTTTCCACTTACAAGGCTTCCTGACTAGAGTCTGAGCGGGGTTGCGGCCCCAAGGGCAATTGGTACAGTTCGACAGTTGGCACGTGAAGGTGTCAAATACCAAAGAAACGCTAAAGAAAACGAGTAGGCAAAACAGCAATATATTCTTTTTAAATAGTTTTTTTTAAATATGTAGTCTATGGCGCTGCGTATGAACCCAGAGACCCGGACGACTGCCTCGTGCATCGTGAGCCTCTATTGCTGACACGTGTCTCAATGCTGTGGTACTCAAATAACACGCGTTTGTTTGCAGACGGCCCCAGGCCACTTTCGTCATTCGCGAAATTCAAGGAGGGCGCCGCGCCGTCTGTTAGCATCCTCGTCGCGCCAATGCTTACTCGCTCGCAGCAAGCGGCTCGCCTTCTTCACTTGGTTAGCAGGCGCAGGGCGTCCCTAGCAACTCGCGTCTCCTCCCCTTGCAATGTTCCAGTAGGGCAACGATCACCTCTCAAATTGGTTTTGAATCATGTGCTAACCGTCAAAATACAACAGAGTTGCTAGTCGTACTGCACTCCTATTGAAACAAATTTCTTATTCTCCATTCCTCTTCCTGCTTTTGCAAGCCTACAGCCGGTTACCCTTTGCGTCCCGATCAGTCGCTTATTTGACCATACACTAAACACCAACACACTTTGCGGGCTCTTCTGATATGTGGTCAGCAGAACGCGAGGCCCTCCGCGACAACACATACATGAGAGACAAGGGACAAACAACCATGCCCAGATGGGACTCACACCCGCGACCCTTCGGACCGAAGCGCTGAGTCGGTACACGCTCTTGGCCACCTCGGCCATCCAGGTCGGCCAAATTAACTCAATGGAGCAAATAGTAAATTACATTTGAAGGGCTCAGTGAGAGATAATCATCAGCCTCAGACATGCGGTTTGTAGCTAGAGTTCGTTTAATATTTGTCGAATAGATCAGGTGTTATACTGCCGTAGTTAGAGTCAGTCAGACAATCATAAAGTGAGAAACTGGAAATCTGTAATACAAAGTCTGTCTGACAAAGTGTTGCCAAAATGACTTTTGCATGGCAGCTCCAATGTGTGGCTTGCTCTGGCGGGGCGTTGCAAGAGCGATTTGGGATAATCCGGGAAGGTGGCGACGGGGACAATGGGGCTGCGATGCGAAGGGGGCGACGACATAGCGATGGGGGCTTAGGGCCGTTGGTGACCGGAGCAAAGGAGGCGACAGGGATGCGACAGGGGTGACGGGGAGAAGGGGACGACTTGGCCGCCGGGGGCGACAGGGGCGAAGGGGACGACGAGGGTGAAGGGGGTGACGGGGGCGATGGGGACATCTGGGGCGACTGGGGCGCCGGGGGCGACAGAGACGACGGGGGCAAAGGGGACGACGGGGGCGACGGTGCGAAGGGGGCGGGGTGACTGACGACGGGGGACGGGACAACGGGTCGACGGGGCGCGGGGCTACGGAGCCAGGAGCGACAGGGTGCGGGGCGCGGGGGGACGGGGCGCCGGGGTACGGGGTGACGGGGCGTGGGGTGACGAGACGACGGAACCAGGAGCGACGGGGCGCGGGGCGCGGGGCGACAGGGTGCGGGCGCCGGCGGGCGCGAGGCCAAGTGTCAATAATACGCGGAGGCCGCGCAAGGCGCGCGGGTAAACAGCGCCTGACAAGTGGGCTCCGCGAGTCAACACCGCCACGCGCGTGGCTCTGGAAGGCTCCGCCCCGCGCCCCGCCCCACCCCGCCCCGCCCCTGAGGACGGCTCTTTGAACCAGCGCCAGGCGCACACAAACCACAAGCCGCTCTATGTGCTCACACATCTGGCGAATCAGTGCGGGCATGTAAATGATCTGAAAATGCGATAGTCACGCCGCTTCATCTCATAACCCCCATAACTTGCAATCGAACATAAAAATTCATAGCAACTTGTAGGCAATCATCGGTAAAATGATTACAAATTTTTGTGAGTCTCACCAGTTTTCCTCTTACGCAAAACCGTATTTCACAGTTTTTATTCTGACTCTTTTGTAAAATAGTAGCAGTAGTAGTACCTGTATAACCTACCCCTTTTGAGGTTTCGAGGGTAATGCTGTTAGGGGGTTGTGTCTTTCTTCGATACTACAGGGGATGGAGAATTACCAGAACTTTGGGAGGTGCTATTGTCAGAGAAATGTTTGGAAAGAGCCAATTCATTTTCCTAAATTGATTCCTTATTATGATCTCAGTAGCTAAGCTATAGCTGTACATAAACACAAATGATTTTGATGAGAGGAGTTGATGATATAAATAATGATAAAGGAATGGTGGAACGACAGAAAAAGGAAAATCCTGAGAAAACCTGGCGCGAACTCCCTTCGTCCCACAGATTAACAGGGAATAGAACCCCGACCCAGGAGTGGAAATGGACTGGTCTGACCGCTACAACGCATATTTCTCAATTTTAAGGTTAAATGCAATAATATTTAAGTGATATTTATAACAGAAGTGCAGACTACTACAGAGAAACAATATATTTACAATATGAAACATTCATTCACTCAATGAAGACCCTAAAACATTCGTATTGTAAAGAATTAACTCAAACTGCTTCAAATGTGAAATTAGGCCCATAACTGCTTGAATCCTGACAGTTAAAGAAGTTTGCAAAACTGAAATGTACATCGATTAAAACTGCACCATTTCATGAACTTCATTGTTGAATTTAATGTCTCGCACAAATAGGTTATCTCAAAAATGAAAATAAATCTCTTGGTACTACATACACACAATTTTCTTTTTAGCCTCAGAGTTTCCAAGAATGGTGGAGGTCCGCATGCGTCTCACGTGCCGCGCTCTGGCCATCGCCGCTATAGAAGTACAGGCGCTTCTTCCCAGCGGTTTCGTCTCCCTACTTCTCCAGGTACGCAATCCTTAGCACTTACCAGTGTTCCTCCATTCTATCACTGACATGGCCCACGGACCTGTATATTCTGGAGGTACCTTACTATTCTGGAGGCACTAGCGTAGCCCGTGAGTCCCCAATATGCTAGTCTCGTATTAGCGGATAGAGGAACCACGGCCGCACCTACCTGGCGGGATGGTAGGTGGCACCTACCTGGCACATTTGGGATGCAACATGATGCCGCCAGCCAAAACTGGCACCCGCGTGAGGGCATGTACTAGGGAATGGCACGCCCATGTGAATCTTGTTCTTGGCTCACAGCCCAAGCTCCTATACCACACAGTCAGGCTGGAGAATATTGGAGAATTGACGCATGGTGGATGACAAAGCCCTTAACTTCCTCTTCACACTCAGGCGGGATTCGAACTCGAACACCGCCACTGCGCTCAAACCTTAGCTATCTCAGCCGCTGGAGTCAGCGTTTATTATGTACAGTAACGTTGATGCCGTGAGGCATTGCATTTCTCTACAATGGCAGGACCGTATAAATATTTTAACACATTGTTTGCAATGTATGTTTTCAATTGTATTCACATTGTTATCACATACTATACAAAACATAAACTGAAATAAAATTTGGCAATTCTCGTAATAAAATGATAAACTAAAGGGAAAAATACAATTCTTGCTAAATATTGCTGGTACCTTCCTCGCGTTCCCGTCTGCGGTTAAGGAGACTGGAGCTTACCAGTTAGCTTTTTCAAACACAATGTTCTCACAGAAAATAGAGAATTTAATGATGTAAGTAAAATCTATTTTTTGAATGATTCTTTCACTTCGCTATTTAGCAATTACTATGAGCACATCACTTCTTATTTAATCGAAGTACAGGAAAAAACAAAGACGGACGAAAATTCAGCATTCAAAATTCCTGGGGTAAGTGAGCATGTCTTCAATTTTGGTGAAATTGTTACATAAAAAAACAGATTTGATACTTTTCAAAATATAATTTATTTTGCAAACATTAGTTATAATATTGTATCTATCGGAGTTTTCATTTTTTTATTGTGACTCACTTCTTTCCTTCGATCTACAGGTAAGGATGGAATCTCATATCATTTTTGTACCTATAAAAATTGTTTTCATTTCTTCTATCACTCCGTTTTGTATGTAAAATCTGTTATTTTTACTTCTCATCAACGTTTATTTTTTAAGCACTTCCTATTTTTAAAATCTTAATCTATTCATATTTCTTAATCTATTTCATTCCACTTTCTGCACTCACCTCATCCGTTTCCAAAAAAGGGAGCGCGTGTGAAAATGATGTAGCAATGTATTCTCATTTTCATTTATTCTCGTTTTCATTTCTTTATTGTGAATTTAATACATATCAACATTGAATATATTGAAAATGATACCACATGCTCAAATCGAAAATTTTATCTGCGTCAACAAACGCACATCAATGGAGTATCAACGACGAATATAGGAATCGATTTTCCCCCGCTCTAGCGTTGTTTACGTAAGGAGTTTCTGTTTCAATAATTAGGGTATTTATTATTACAATTTGTATGAACCCTTAGTGATAGTTTCGTCTCCCGTCGCTTGTCGGATGTTCACAAAACAACTCGAATCCCTCGCAATGCATAAAAATTTCGTGGAAACTGCAGAATTATGTTTCAATTAGACTTCCCCAAGGCAAAGTTGAAATCTTATTTGTCGAAGCAGAGGACTGTTGTTCAATCGAAGCAGCATACTGAATTTGGAACCAGAGGTTTAGCAGTCAAAATAGAAATTTCAAAACTAGATCGTGGCCATCCGCGTCTCTGTAGAAAGTCCCGCAAATACAGAAAACACTCAAAATGTGTGAACCTCTAAAACCTTGCTGCAGCTCAAAAACTGAATATATTTTAATATAAATAGAAATATAATGAGAAAATCATTGTAATATTTTGCTAAATTCATGTACACTTAGTAAATTAAATATATACAATTCTTCTTCAATTACTTTGCGATTTATTGTGGATTCCGCCGTTGGTATCGCGAATTGATGTTCTCTAGGTTAGAGATGTCAGTTAAGATAACTGCGTACGATATTTTACGCACAGAAACAATTTTCCATCTATCGGATATCTTAATATTAAATTTTCGCGAGAATGAAGATAGAATTCATAATGACGGATTTACTTGGATCGCTTTGTGACCCCCAACGGTTTTTCAAGTTTGGTTGTTTATAAAATCGAAAATTTTAACGGAAGAGAGGTAGATTTCTACGATTATTTTTAGAATTCTTCAGTCTTTTTTTTTCACCCACTTGAAATTTTTAATTGGCTAAAATTTGCAAAAATATGACTTTTTAAAGTGAGTGAACTTTCACATTTCACATCCGCAACTACTTTTCCGTAGCAGATAGTACACGTATTAAGATAATTCAACCAAGCTCTGTTAGTGATGGAATCATCCAACGATGCTCTTCAAAGATTTTCGCTCATAGAAAACATCCTTGTAGAGAACGGTCCATTCCAAAATGTCCAAAAGCATTGTCCTTTTCATTCGATCAAGAGATTAGTCTAGCAACAAATTGTTTTGAGTTTACGAGTCCAGTCTTCAATAAAGTCCACTAAACTAAAATCGAGTAAATCAATAAAGTCGAGTATTTATCAGATACGCATTTCTCTGTATATCAAGGTCCAATGTAAAGTAATTTATGGTATTTTCTTCCAGATCTGAAGATTAGTCGTTGCTCACCACGTAAATACATGGCCCTTCATTAAACACCCCCAGCAACAATAAATGAAATAGAAACGCAATTGATTACACAAGTGTTGCCTGGAAATGTCAATATAAAATAACCTTTACTTCGCATCTCAAACTAACACAGAGTACCTGTGTGTTGAACAATATCAGTAAAAATAATCAAAAACATCCCCGGTTAAGGTCAAACAATTATAATTTTAAATTTCACAGCAAACCTGCTATTCAGAACGAAGGCTAAAAAATAAAATAAATTCAAATAATGCTATGGCACCCACGCATTTAAAAATGGAGGGCAGTCATCCAGATCGGGGAAATAATAGAATAGTATCTTAAATCAACAAACAGTTGATTCACACTCTAATTTCTTAAAGTTCCTTAGAAAACTATTGATATTTTAGGACAATCTATTTACCGGACACAATTAATACCTCCCTGAACCTTTTATATTTGTGTCTTTCGTCAATTTTGTCGTATTTCGACTTGGGACATGTTGGGACACTAACCTTCGGGATAGGACCTGAATATGCAAACAATTTTTCGTAAAATGGACCAATTGTACACCTCGGTGGCTAGTTTGTTACGGTGCGATTCCCGTCCGGAGCAAAATTATAACTGTGCGTGTATGCGCACCGCGCGTCCGTGTCGTGCGAGCGCATGCAGACGCGGTACTCACCTGGTACCCACCTCTCACACGGCGCCACGCACGATGATGAGCCAACAACGTGGACCGTACAGTTGGCTATAGACAGGCACAGCACACACACATATCGGCCTCCGGTAGCTCAAACGGCGTAGCCAGAGGGCTACTAAAATAAAAGGGCTGGAGGACCACCTCGTACGAGGAAATGAGGGATCGGCCGAAATGAAATGGCAAAGCGGATAGCTTAAATATTAATTTAATTATATAGTGCCTCTTGGATTAATAAAATGTGAACTTACAATCCAAGAGAAGACGTGAAAAACAAAACAATTATAAACCTACTATATACGACATGCGTGCCGGGCCCGAGCGGTGAATTACTACAAAAAATTATTACAGAAAACTAAATCTAAAACTTAATCAGTAATTTACAAATGACAAATTATATATTAATTGACACAAAGTGACTTAGAGATCCATAATCCAATAAATGATCCTTAATGATGAAAAGAAACAGTTCAATCCGATTAATGTTGATTAATGCCGATTAATGTTCTATTGCATGATATAAACCTGAGAAGCTTGGCTCGGTACCTCAGAGGCCTGCTATTTGAAGGCGCTGAGCTCGTCCCATTTCTCGCTGCGCGGAGGTCGCTGAACACGTACAGTGCGCTTCTGAGCGAATGCTGCAAGCCCCCGGACGCGATGACCAGGCAATTCGCGCTGTCATGGTCCAATTTATGTGATGTGGACAGCCTCAGCCCTGAGTGAATGCCGAGATGGGCAGCCCTGGTGTCGACCATCGGCTATGCGGGCAGTCTGAGGCCCTGAATGATGTGACATGTGTCAGGAGCGGAGCAGACGTGACAAGACGCGTGCTCACGTGCCTCGCCTTCACATGTTTAACTATCTCTCAATGACTCTCTATGAATACCTGTGTGTCTCTGCGCGGGCGCGGTTGTGCGTACGAATATATAGAACCCCGCCCCTCCCTGGAGCGGGGGTGGCTACCAAGAGGCGTGGCGGGGGGGGGGGTGCTCTGGGCCGCCGTGGGAAAAGGCTGCCGAAACCTCAGAGACCACCAGCGGGGCCGCGCGGTGCACTTACGGCCGAGCCGCTGGCTGGGGGTGGTCGCAATTCGCGGAAGGTGCAAATGGGTGTCATAAACCGCACATGCCGACAAGGACGCGGCGTCGCGCCGAGGGTGGCAAAGCCGGCGGTGCGGTGTCAAAGAGACGGATTTGCGCCTTCGCTGTCCCGGCGGCCGAGCGGAGAGGGGAGGGGGCAGCGCAGACGGTTGCAAACCACGTGTGTGCGTAAACAGTGCGCTTTACATACATATGCCCCAGTATTTATTGCTGTGTGACGATGAGAAAGCTTACCCTAAGATTATGAAGACCAGTATATAGTACGGTCGAAGGATGGCTTCGAACACACAACCCCTATCTCATAGCCGAGAAACTGGGCCACTACTGATCGGTCAAAGCCCGTATTGGGCTGCCGAGCAAAAGGACACGACAGTATTGTACATTATCTTCGAAAATCTTACGAGATATTTAAACTATTAAGCAAGTCCACATTCTTTACAGTTCTGGAAATAAAATTAACCACATATCCCTGGAAACCACTTAATCCTGGTCTCCTGTATGTCTAATGTCCATACCTACTGTCCATTTTGAGAGTGCTGGGAGAAATAATATAGCCGTCCAAATTCTAGAAAAGACAGAAAATGGAAGAGGCACAAGTAATTGATATTTTGTGGGTTCGAAAAGACGTAGATAATAGCTTGAATTAAGTGCCCACATTGTTCTTGAAAGTTATCGAAATGTATCACTTCATCTTATGCCGTATATTGTTAGTCTATAGTAACACCTGTCTCCAAAACTGCAACTTTCCTAAGGATTATTCCTCGTGGATTGCCAAATGAAACAGACACACTATGACACCATTGCTATCAAACGTTGCACTTGTCCAAGTTGCCCTGTTGCCACGTTATTCTGTGTAAATTCCATGAAATTGGAAAATGTCAAAGCGAATCGTTGACGAAAATTTTTAGTATTCAGTCATGATGGAAGATGTGTGCATCAAGAATTATGGAAAACCAATTCCGTAATTGTGGTAATAAAACTTAGATGAAGGCATCAGAGTTCTTCTGCATTTAACATGCTGACATGATTATTGCAGCATTCCATCAGAGTGACACTTCAATCAATTGTGAATGTAGAGGGAATTTAGAGACTCACAAAACCGTCTAATTTAACAAGTGAATAAATGTTGTTTCTTCCAGTTCCTAAGTAATAGTTTAAGATCACGTAACCTACATATATGATAAGGATAATTTCTCGTAAAAAAAGTTTGAATTTTCTTTGCAATTGAGAAATGCATTGTCTTACTAAATTCCATAAAAAATTATGTAATAACTGGTATACTGAATTGCAACGTTAGTGGTGCTTCAGATATATTTACATGACGCGGCGAGAGCAGCATATAAATAAAAATTGTTTATAGTGACGCATGGCAGACATTCTGTTTTTAAACGGTTATCTATTTCTGTCTTACCACCACACCACGATCTCCTCTAGTAGTGTTGGTCATGCGACGCTGAAAGTGTTTACTCAGCCTAGTGCTTTCAAATATAATTTCTAATGGAGAAATATTGTCTTATTTTTCTTCATACCCAAAACCACCCCATAAACAGAACACACCCAGCACAATTTTATTGCTTTTTTGAGTATCTCTTACAGAAAAATGTGTACTCTGTTGATGAATCTTGTGACAAACATGAATTAATGAGGATGATGAAGCATTAGTATAGTTGAAATAACACACAAGCAGATATAGCACGTGCTAGGGCGTCCGACGAAAAGGGATACCACATTCGTTTTTTTAACAAAATTGTATAGTGTATAAATGTTAATTGTATAAATATTAAAAATATTTTAGTATTAATTTTCGAAGTTGCAAAGATTATAGTTTATTTTCATACATATTGATTACCTCTGTTCAATTTTTAATATTATTACCGAAGCCCATAGTTTATCTACGCACAGAGCCTCTTCATGCATTTATAGGGCCCTGGCCCCCAGCATACAAGTAACTCAAGACATTCAAAAATCCAGTCGCGTTTAGAAACAATGTGACTTACAAGAAATTTAGAAACCCATGATGTCCGAATGTTGGAATACGTAACTGTCTGTACATATTTTCCTGATTTACAACATAACACCTTCTGGAACCCCGTAGACGTAGACCCCTCCTCGGCTGATGCTATTTCTATTTATTCCAGGGACAACCACCGCAATGCCTATCAGGCCCCCATTCCTCGCGAGCCCGCATCGCTTATTACTCATACTATCTTCTGCCAAGCAAAGCTCGTAAACACATGTGCTCATTCTGGTTTAGACGAAAGAAGCCAGGACACACCTCGATGGCCCTGCGTTCCAGATGCCGTGCACTTACCCTTCTCTATACTCGCACACCTCCACCGGGGAAGGGAAACGAACTGAGGCCAAGATTTCGGATTTAAGGGTAACGTATTGAATGCCAGGAATGTTGCAAAATAACAACATCCATGTCTTACGGTTCGACAGCGGCATTCGAACCAACAGTCAAAATGTAACGTGTATTTGAACTAAAATGCACTGCATTCCTACGCCATCCAGGCCAGGTATGAATGGAAGGAAACGGGGTGAAAGGTGATACATGTTGCTTGGGAGAGTACCCACCACGCCACAAAGCAAACCGACGCTAATTCGACCTTTGAGCCGTGACTTTTCGAGCCGATACTGCCAAAACGCGCCCGGCACTGCCAAGATTCACCTCGGCTACCCAGGTCGGCATTGTCACGATGAAATTCGTTAGAAACAGTTCCTTGCAGGTTCGGGCACATCAAGAGAATCATCAGCACCAGGTATGTCAAGCTTGCACATTTATAACTCCCTCTAAAATTTGTTGCGTTAACGATCCATCTTTTATGGTTTATAAGAGTACCGTAAACCCAATGAAAATCTTTTTTGTTGTTGTTTTGTACTTCTTTTCAGAAACTGGAAACCTGGTTTAAGAAACGAATCAAAAGTAATTCGAATGAAAAATAGATCAATTAGGGTCAGTGAGACATATCTCAGTGTTCCCCCGTTATTAATATCTCGTTATTCTCAAATACAGGTATAATTTCAAACTGATTTTCGACATTCATATTTTGCCACAATCTTCAAATCCAAATCTCATTATCTTGTTGAAATTATGAATTTTAGGTTATATAAAGAAATTCTGCCAATATTTCATGTTTACTGAACGAACAGCCGCAACAATGAAGTAAAAATTTACTTTTCATATCTCTGAACAATTAAATATTTTTTACAGAAATAGAGGAATTTCTCAATCAGGGTTTATCATGTATATTCTAAGGACATGGATGAGCCAATCATGAGGGGCCATGTCGAATGCCTTTTTATAATCTATAAAACACGTACAGGTTGCTCTTTTTTCACACCCCTGACACATGATAACACTATTACTAACTGTTCTCTACTTCCCAATTAGCCCTTGCAGCTTCCTATTTGGGTTTTCGAGATGATACCATTTTGTGTACAATGTTGTTTGGTGATCGTGAGTAGATCATAGTAATGATCTTGTATAATGCATTGAGGCATATGATTGGCCGATAATTCTGTGGATGTGTAGTGTCATTTGCTTTTGGTTTAAAGTATATAACTCCCTCACTCAAGATGTCTGGAGTTTCTTCCGGATTTTTCAGGTAATGATTTAAAAGTGTCAAGATCTCTTCATGGAGACATGTGAATCTATTGAACCAGACGTTATAAAGCCCATCAGGGCCAGGGCATTTCCAATTAGCCAGCTTACGAATAGTAGCTCGTAAGATATCCATAGGAATTTCACTGGTTTCTATGTGTCTGATAGAATCAGTAGGATTCGTAACATCAATCATCCATGATATGCTGTTTTGAAAGTGGCCTTCTGTTGACCATATTCCCCTCCAGAATTCTTCTACAGCTAACTTCACTAGCAGCTGAACACTTTGAATTTCTCCTTTCAATCTCCTATAAAACACTTCTTGGTTTCTATTAAATGTTTGGTTGTTATTTTTGCGCTTTAAACTCTTATTATAGCGTCACAATCTTTTGCTGTAAAAGCTAAGTTTCTGTTTCAGAGTATCAATATATTCTATTATAAACTCATTTTCGGGATTGTTCGCTGCGTGTTTGCGATGCATTCTCATGACTTTTTATGTTTTTCTCATCTTTTTGCTTTTATTTCCCCTCAAATAGGCTTCCAGAACCGCTATATCTGATCTGAGCCTCCAGCCTTATCTTCCAGCGTGGTTCATGCAGTTGTCGGTGCGCTTGTTCTCGACTTTCAATAATTTCCCCACCATTTGCCCTTACGATTGCCATTGCGATTGCAATAAATGGTCGAATCAAGTTGGTCGTGTGTGATATTTTGCATTTGTTCCATTTCAGTGGGAAGTATATTCTCATTTGCCATTTTCTCGGAACTGTGTTGTCTTGGTATTCTTGGTCTAGTTTGATACGCAAATCCCCAGTATTCTGCATTTGTTGTCTGATATTCTGACGGAGTTTTTCAAGCAGAGTATTTTCAATAGAATCTTTAGAGAATTGATACTCATTTCGGAAGCATCTATTTGCTGGATTATTGTGTCCGGTTCAGATATTTGAGACATTAATTCTACAAAGGACACTATTGTTTCTTCCCGTCCTTCATTCCGTCGCATCTCTGTCTGGACTTCGGCTTTAATTTCCTCTCTCCTGGTAGTACGCGAGACGTAGTTTTTCAGACTTGTAAATTAATGCTCTTCCGTCTGCTACATTCTGTTCTGTGACATAAGTGTGGGTAAAGATTCATAAAACATTTAAATAATTCCTGCCAGTAACCCAATAAACTGTTTCGCATCGGGTAGTGCGTTGGAATATCCTCACAATATTTTCATTAATGTCAGTTGTCCATTGTAACCTCCGTCGTGGCAGGCCTGCCAGAGTGGTCCCGAGTGATGTCCAGGAAACCCTGTTGCAAGGTGCAGTTGATTGTTTTTGGGTGCTGCGTTTGTCGGCTGTAGTAGTTTCCCGGTGTCCCGGTGTAAGCCTGCCTGTTCAGCGTCACACCACTAGCGGCTTGCATGCTGTCACGACCAGCGCCAACTCCAGTCGCTCCCTGGCGATCCCCAGGCAGCGGCTCATTTTCCGAAGCCTGTTGAATCGACTCTCCATACAGTTGCAACTGGGTTGCCATAGCCGTTGGTAACAATTCGGTGTTCATTTATTCATATATAACACGTTGGCTTTGCATTATTGCAGGTCTCAAAGCATTCATAAGAATACTGAGGCTATATGACGTTGCTTGACGATGTTAACTATGATACCTGCCACCTATGTGTGCGGAATTATTCAGATTGTTTCTTTGTTTTTTGTTCACTCCAGAGTGCTTCATAATAATGTGTTAATATTAGAACGCCATATTTCCATAATCTTCATTTCGTTTCAAAGTACGATCCTTCCAACCCAGCGATCAGAGATCCTTGTGTCACTATGTTTTGGCGCCGTATTATATCAAAATAAAAATTTATCATTCTACAGAAATCTAACTGGCCTAAGCATTGACCAAGCTGATACTAAGAACGACGAGTATTGCGAAGGTCAGCAGTTAAGCGTTATTGATCTTCATATTTGATGAAAAATGCCACATGAAATATTGAAATCAAAATGAAATAATTAATACTCTTGTAAAAATATTTAATGGAATCAAATTTGTTTCACGGAAAAATACGTTTGCACCAAAAATACAAAAAAATATTTAAATTGATATTCAAAATGAGACATTTCCAAATTTTTACGTGTGTTGGGGACTTCTTGTTTAGTATTCGAAATTAGAAAAAATATTTTTATAATGTTTTGGTTTTATTGGTTCTGCACATGCAGGCTGACATCTTTTAGATCTCCAAAAAGCCATGCGCGGTAGAAACACCTCTGCGCTAGCTGAATCGTTATAAAAATGTTTAAACGGTGCATTGTTATCAATACACTACATAATGCATATTTTTAATTTAGAATAAAAACGATCAATTTTCTAATTTTATCAGAATGGAAATATTCGCCATCTTCACGAAAATGAATTTTGACTACTTGATGCATAACATTGTCAAGACAAATGTAATATGTTTTAGTTTAGTAGATTTTATGGCACTGTAGAATGGATAAAAAACTACGCAGACTCGGAATCGAACCAGTTACTTCACGAGTTCTACAACAATACTTTGGCACGAGCCATTCATTCCCTCTCGTAACAAGACATTTTATATTAACGAAACTTGAAAGCAACATTACATTTACAGAAATTAATGTCAATTCAGTTTCATAGGGAGGAAGCATGGAAGTCTTTTGCCTCTGTACTACTAGTATTTAGCGTAATGGACGTTAAAGTATTTTATACCCTCCCCAATAAAATAAATTTAATCTTCATAGTTCGATCTAGAAAACGTAGTGTCCGATATAAACGTTAGATAGTGCTCTCGGCAAACAGGGATGTCCATCGCCTCTCGCGCAATGCATTTTCGACGCGAAACTTAATGTTTCCACGCGTGTACATGTATTGAATGTGAAATAATCGTAGTAAGCTGTTGATACTGATGAATATGATTACTACGATGAGTGTTATAGTTACAAACATTTGTATTCATTGAAAATATTTTTCCACGCTCAAGTCATTCTTGACAAAAAACGTTGATTCGTAAATCAAGAAGCAAGGCAATGGTAGATTTCCTAGCATAAGGAGGTTGCCCAGCCATTTCAATAGTCTGGGACGTGGGTGTTTTAGGCTACATTCATGTTTTTTTTCTTTCTTCATTACATAAAATATAAAAAGACTACACTGTATTAATCAACATTCATTTCCTACACTGCTACGTGGGAGTGCCAGGGTAATTTGCAGAACATTAAATTAAAATCCTGCATTAGGCTACATATGAGGTTAGAGTAATAGCCCAAAAGGAAATGGAGGATCATTCATGTACACCATTAAAATTTGTTTTCATAATTTATCAAATTACCCCGTATACGCATGTCATCTCATAAAGCAATGCCCATAAACCAGTTTTGCTCGGTTTCTCAATATACAAAATTCCCACCAAGTAGTTCGTCATGCAACGTTGCCGCGCTTTTTCGATCTTTCGAAAAACTGATGAGTTTTAGTTTTCTTTTTGTGTTCTTGTCCAAACTACACGGCAAAATATTTTCATTCCAATTCTTTTCTCGTTAGAAAGGTTTAATCTACATTTATAACATTTCTCCCTCATGTAATCTTATGTAGAAGTGTTTCAAATTTGATTATTTATGGTCGCATGAGATCATTTTCCTATACTTTGCGTGTTAAAACGCAAGTTTTCAATTGTGATCATCTTTTAAACTATACTGTAGAATTGCTTCATATTTTGTGAAAACGTATAAAAACATCTAATCTTTTGATAAATTTCATTTGCAACGTTTAATCTTATTTTTGACATTACAACCTTCTTAGAAAAGAGAGGCTTACAAGAATCGCATGAATGGTATTTGCTTATCATTCGTACAATTATTTTCTGTAATCTAAAAGTCTGGGAGCTATATGATGTGTTTCCCCAGAATATTATGCCATATCATAGACTGAGCCTACCTGGATAGCCGAGGTGACCCAGAGCGTGTACCAACACAGCGCTGCAATCTGAAGAGTCGCGGGTTCGAGTTCCGCCTTGGATATATTTGTGGGTTCTTTGTCTCTCAAGTATGTCTTGTCGCTGAGGGCCTCGCATTCTGTTGACCACAGTTCAGTTCAGAGGAGCCCTCAAAGTGTGTCAATGTCTAGTGTATGGGCAAATATGCATCCAATCGAGACGCAAAGGGTTACCGGCTGTCGGCTGGAAAAAGCACTAAGAAAATCACAGACGGATATGAACATTCGCAAAATATACACGAGAAGAAAGAAGGATGACAATTTGAAAGAACTATGAACGCATGACATAATATTATTTTTATGTTCAATTCATTCAAATGGACGTTCCATTTGAAGCTGAATTGAAAGACCCCAAAATTTGCTACTTTATCATCAGTCAATGGCACATCGTTCATTTTCAATGTTTATTTGAAATGGAAAACTGCATTGAAACAGTTTTTCTCTTCGTTTACAATTAATTTGTTATTACGAAACTAGTTTTAAACATTTGATATTTCACTACTTACTATTTCTATATAGCACATAGTATTCGTATCATCCGCAAAGAGATCTTCGTCCGTTTCGAATCGAAGTCATAGCGTTTACGTATGGTATGAAGAGAAACGGGCCTGAAATCGTACCCTGAGGAACTCCTTGCGCAATGAATCAGAAAATGAGTAAATAGTGACCAATTATTCTAGAACGGTATTTCTATTCTCTTGAGATCGTTGTTTAAAGTATGAACCTAACCAACGTATAGCACTACGGATTCCAATACGAAGGTACTTTCGAAAGTAAAACTTTAAGATCATTGACATCAAACCCGTTTAAAAGAGGTAAAAATATTCCAATAGGTGCTTCATTTTTATCCATAGATGATGCAGCATATTTTAAAAGGTAGACTGGTAAAGGTGGTAAGGTTATTTTGTAACAAGGATCCTTCCACACATAGGCTCATTTTCTACCAGCGCTCTCCGTGTGTAACTACAGGCTGCTGCATCTACCGAGAAAGGGACTTCCTTCCAGAACAGCCAACTTTACACATAGAATTCACCGATTGTACATTTTAAATCAATAAGTTCGATACCAAAGGAAAACACATTCTCTAAACATCATAAATAATGCATTAAATGTCAATAATTGATCGATCATGTCTACTTTCAATAAAGGCAAAATTCACAAAATTACGTTACGAGTAAGATGAAGTCAGAATATTTATTATTCCCCTGAGAATCCCTCCACCGCCGCGCAGCGCTACACAGCGCCACCCGTCTGGTTGTCCAACCAATAGATTCCCCGTATCAACTCGAAGTACCAAAGAGTAAATGCAGTAAACCCAGTAAAACAGCCAAGAGCGTGGTGCAATACTGGCAAGGCACCAGGTAGCGGAGAGAGCGGCAGTTGGACGCTCTTTGGTTCAAAGTGATTTCGTGTTCAGCGATATTGCTGCAATATCGTGAATATTGAATGTCATTAAAAGGGAAATGTATATTCCTAAGATATTGAGAGACCTTTTTCGATTATATCTGGGGGCTGGGCAACCGTGCAACCTAAGCACAAGCCGCCACTGTGACATACACTACGACTTGTGTTCGTACTATTTTTGTTTTAGATGCTACCAAAGGTTCTAGAAACAAAACAATAAGGAATTGGAGAGCTTGTTCGGTGGGATAGAGCGAAGTTGTTCGTCTCTCACCAAAGAGATCCGGGTTCGATCTCCGTCGATTCCCGGACAATCTCGTGTGAAATTTGTTCTAACAAGACGAGTTTGGCTGCTTCACAAGGGCTAGTCCAACCCCAGTGAAATGTCCTAAACCCTGCCCCTATCCCTATCCTAATTCCTTCTCAATTCTGACCATTGTGTAGTGGTGCAGAAGCGCGTAGTAGGATACCCATACGCGGAAATGATACCTGCCGGTCCTCTTGACAAATGACTGCGATGAGACGTGACAAAGACAGGTACTGTTAATGGCGAATTACTCCAAGTCAAAGCGTTCAACGCCCGAAGGGGTTGGGAGACGGTCTTTTTTTTAATTTTTTTTAATTAGTGGTGCGGCCGAAGCACATACTTTCTCGGATGTTTCTAAAGGTTTCGCAATATTAAATTGATTTGATGTGAGATATGTTTTACAAATTGAACAAGAGAGTTGTACACTAGTTGAAAATTTCAAAATACGAAAATGGTATATAGACACTTTCAGTTTATTTAGTATCTTAATAGACTATTTGTGAGTAGAATTGCTTCAAATGATTTTCAATGAAGTTTCTGTAATTCTCAATAGTTTTCTGCGCCAATAGAGTCTTGTGACAAATAATTACCCCCGAGGTAGGCTCAAACCAACGGCACTTCCCTCCCCAAAACCTACATTTACCCACTTCGGCCACCTGGGTCAGACACAGAATTGGCACATCCATAAGTCATAAGCGACAAAAGACAATTGATTTGTCGAGACATACGTTTAGCAATCCAATATGTGATGTGGAAAATTGTTTAGAAGTTGAAAACTCGAAAATCACATTCAGACACTTCCAAATTATTTATCTTCATTAGTATTTGCGATTAGAATTGCTTCAAATGTTTTTCAATAAAGTTTCTGGAATTATCAATTATTTCCTGCGGCAACAGAATTGTCGCAAATAATAATTACTGACCAAGACTCGAAGCAGCAAACTTGCCCTCCGAAGAGCTGAGTACGTAAACACCAATTAGCCACCCGGGTAGTACACGAGTTTTACACTTGTATAACAGTAATAAGCGTATGGTGGTTTCAGTTCTAGCATTAGGAATCCGGAAAATAAAAAATAAATAAAAAATAAAGAAAAAAAGTCCTTTGGGCGACCAAAGAAGGTATATGGGAAGAGCATCAGTCACAACTAAAATCCTAGTTCAGACTAAAAAGATTAGAAACCTAAATACTGCGAGAAAGTCTGTGCCATTCAATAGCACCACTAGTTATTTATTTAAATAGCTAATTTTCTACAACAAACTTTTTCTGTCGCAAAAATATATGCAATTTTCTAGTTTTGATTATTTTTCTGGCATTTCAAGCGCAGATGACGCAAAACTACTAACTTTTACAAAAAAAATGTACATGACCTTTTTTAAAGACCTAATTTTGTACAACAGACTTAGAGCCAAAAACCTCTATCTTCAATTTTGTAGTTTCAAAATTGTTTTTTGCAATTTTCCAAAAGTCGGGGAAGTTTTTGCAATTTTCCAAAAGTCGGGGAAGTTAACAAATATGAGATTTAAACCTATCCCTTAAACGTCCTTACTACTATTTAACAATTTAATCACAAAATTAGGAGCAGTGTTTGCGAAAATTTTGAAATTGTGTTCGAAGCTTAATGTGAAGTACACTCAAAAATCAAAATATTCGTTTGAAACTCCCAGAGCCACGAGTTCATTCAGGTCGATTGAGGAATATCAATTTTGAAGAAAATCGGCTGAAAGGTTTAGGCGCCAGCGTTGACCACAGAAGGACAGACAGACGGACGTTTGCAGTCAAACGATTTCCCGGCATGAAGAATCAACAAAATATAGTTTCCAGCAACACGAGTTCGAGGATTTTTTTCTCTTCTAAATTTAACAACAGGAGTTATCCACTTCTTCGTTACCAGAACCCGGCAATAAGTGTTTTTTCTGGCAGAATTTCAGCCTTTTCTGGCGCACATTTACATAACACTCTCTTCTGACGAAGTATTCGTAAGGCGAGAAATTAAAAACCGAAATGCTGAAGACATGGTTCAGTCCAAGCTGTTAAGAGTAAGAAAATGGATTTGAAATTGGGTCCATAACGTTTCTCGTATCAAGAATCTCGTATCTTCAAAGGCTTTTTCGCGTTGACAAATCTTCAGAAGAAGCAGTTTTAACTACATTAGGAAGAAAATCTATATTGGGGGATGAGCTGAAAATGTCTAGTATTTGCTTGCCATGGAAAGTAAATTGTAAGGTCTCCCCAGAATAGATTTTCGCGGAATAGCGCACCAACTCTTTGAAAGATGTGAAATTAAACACCTTATTCACAGAAGATACATTCACCGATAGGAATTGGTTCAACTATTTTATGAATCATCACAAGCAGGTTTTAGCTTCAAATGCATCCCTTATCACATCTCTTTACAAGGAGGTTCTCATGGCGTCTGGAGAAAAGAAACATGCATGCAGATACAGAAAAACTTAAAAATGGTCATGCGAAAATTCCAAAACAGACTGGTAAGAAAACCAAATCCGTACATGAGCAAGCTATCAAACCGGAAATTTCTTGAGAAGCCAGAAGAATCAGACTACTCTGTCAAATCAGGACTATGTTTTGGAATCACTAGTAGAGGTTGAAAGTCCCAGTGATGGCCAAACGCCTTGTTTGTTTTGTGGTAGCCTATTTTCAGCCGACCACCTGGGAGTACTGTGGGCCCAGAGAATTGTGTGAAATGTGGGCGCCCAATGACTGTGCTGGAGCCGAAAAGGACATTTACATTTGTGATTTTTTGCAAATGATTTTTATTTTCCTTTGTTTGTAATAAAAGAACATTTACATACGTAAATATGTAATTCGTTTCTCTAAACCCATGTATTAACACATATTTAAGAGGCTCATAATACCAACATATAAGTTTCTTTGTTTTTGTTTTTGTTTTTAAAAATTATGACTTCTTTTGAATTATTGCTGTTTTACCCATTTTCTGAGCAGTTAATAAAGTTCATACGTTTATATAATTTACACAAATATGGAAGTTTAAGTTATATTAGTTTTTAAAAAAAGCTTTTAATTTATTTTTTCAAGTAGAAATAAAAGTGGGGGTTCATATTAGCACCTTCTCTTCTCGTGCGGCAAATAGATTTTGCTATACGTGTACTACTAAGACGCCATGGCCATATAATACAATCAAGTACTGCAAGGTAAACAAAACACTGGGACGACCTGAATAAACTTGGCTGCCACCTAGGATATCTAAAACTCAAGATTATTATACGTAAATTTCCCTGACTTCGTGCTAAACAAATAATGTATGGACGAACTACGAAAGTGTCTTTGGCGCACTGAATTCAAAATGTCGACATTTCATTCGTACGTCACTCTTTCTGTACTGAAACTCCAGACTAACCTATTTAAATGGCACATCTGTTTGAAGCTGTTATTAATGGAAGATTATTTACGTAGGTCAGTCAGAAAGTAATGTATCTTTTTATTCTTCCCAGAGATTTTTCCAACCGACAGCCAGTTACCTTTATGTCCCGATGGGACGCATATTCGACCGTACACTAAACATTAACATAAGTGCGGGCTCCACTGATCTGGGAGTCAGAAGAACGCGATACCCTCGGCGACAATATACACATGAGAGACAAGGGACAAACAACCATGCCGAAGGCAGGATCCGAACCCGCGACCCTTCTGGATCAGTACACGCTCCTAGCCACCTCGGCCATCCAGAACGATTCCTGTATTTTCTACTTCCATAAAGTTAGTTAAGTTAAAAAAAATTAATGTAGCACTATTTCTCAAACCACCGTCAACAATCCATTGCAGTATCGATGCTCGTAAGAAATTCATTGCAATCGACATCGATGTTCGTAAGAGACAGCGTTGTGTGATTGAATTCTTTAATGCAGAAGGCTGAAATGCCCATTCTCATTCATTACTGAAACACGTGTATGGTGAAGCAACAGTGGATGTCTGCACTGTATTAGTCGCTGTAACGATGCTGAATTTTGACCCTAGGTAAGACCATTTAGATGAGACAAAAATGTTGCAAATTTATAAACAATTTCCATATCGCATCACTAGTTTAGAAGTGTACTATGTAAGCTGTGTTCTAGTGATTTGTATTGTCATGCCAAGAACGTGTAAATCATAGAGAAGTTCTGCTGTATTTGTGGTGAATTGACTGGAAAGACTAAGGCATTTAACGCCACTTGCGCAAAATAATTGCGCATCAAATCCATATTACTTCGGCTGTGATGTTGATTTTGAAAAGAGCTAGGCTCCAAATATATGTTTTGTGGTTAAGACTGTTGTCTTGATTGAAAAATGGTACACCATTTGCTATTTGCAATTCCTACATTTGGAACATCGAAGTACCATCTAAGCAACTTATTTCTGTTTGACAAATATTAAAGGAATCTCGTATACCTGACCAGAAAAAGGGTCACGTATCCATTTAGTGAATCCTGAAAAATATATTTACCTCCATCGCATAAATAATTAGGAGGAATGAGAAATTTCCTAAGAGCTATGGATAAACTTCCTGATGGATTCTTGCACTTGAAATTGAAATTTCCCAAAGTAAGTGATGCTAAATTGAAAAAGAAAGGGGGGATTTTCATATTCACAAATGCGGTCTTTAATGGTTGATAAACATCCTGAACTGTTAAATCTACTGGAAAAAGAAGCCTGACAGTTTTTCAAAAATTTATATTGCAATTTCCTTGGAAACAAAATGGAAAACTATACAACATTGTGGTTGATCGTCTGCATTCTTATAGAGCTACGAGACATAACATGGCTGAAAATTAACTTCTTAGACTTAAAACTTCCTACCGGAACATCTTGGGACTGTCAGTGATGAGCTTGGCGAGCGTTTTCATTCGTAAATTTCTATAATGAACACAGGTATTAAGGCAAGTATAGTTCTAATATGTTGGCTGACCACCATTGAACCCAGAAGATAGATTTTCCAGGTACAGAATATGCCCGAAAATCATTACCACTTTTTAGGAGCAGTAAGACAGAATGAATAGATACCATTTAGAGTTGGAGAGCTAGATACTGATTTTATTAAAAATTGTAAAAATTCAAATGAACATCACACAAAACTCCTGCCTGATGGGCAAAACCAAATTGTATTTGTGTGAACATTACCAGAATTTCGTTAAAAGATCGAAAATGAAATACAAATTGAAATGCTCTCATTAGTGCTTAGCGTACCATAAATGGTACAGTGAGTTTTCTAAGGATATAAGTTTCTTTCCAACAATGATAGTAATACATTTAATGAAAATACTGATTATGAAGCCTCTAGAACGATAGTACAAAATGTGTGTTTCACTGATTCAATCATTTTGAAATTATATTTATCCACGTATCGACTAGGGCGAACAAAAAACATTTTCTACAAGAAAATATTTTTTGGCTCTGACGATGGATCGGCACAACTGCTCTAACAAATCTGAACATGTGGACATTAAAGAAAAGAGAAAAACACCGAACAAGTTTAAACTTGTTCATTCCAGCAATAAAATATGTGCGAAATTGAACTGATTCGCGTATTATTTGTGCTCCGCTAGGCACTAATGGGTTAATATCAACTATATGCTGTGTGATCAATACCACTAGCTAATAAAATCACAAATAAACAATAAATTGGACAAGCGAATTCTTGTGCGGAATTTCGTAAAAGAATAGTTTTGTCTCAAAGCTTAAAAATGAAAGTCTAGCAAATCCTTTAACTTTGCTTTGGAGTACTTCCGGTTTTCTTCATTTGTGCAAACATTTCTCTAGACATACGGTTTAATTAAGTTTAAGTTTCTTTAAAACCACTGACATCCCAAAAGTTTTCCTTTTCCTGAACATGCCTTCTTTAAGTTGTATTAAGCTTGTATCAAAATCTTCAGATTCTGATTATTCAGTCATACATTGTGTCTCGTACTTACAAAATGCAGAACAAGGAAAAATTCAGAAAACACTAAGAAAAACGTGATAGAGTGAAGACTCGATACTGTCAGATACATAACATCACATAAACCACTTATGCGTCAATATACAAGCACCGACTTACATCATGGAAAAGTGTTAATATTCCAACAACAAAAAACAACCTCTGGGAACTTGTTTTTCCAGTGACTTGTCTCATAACCCCCGTTTGCATAAATTTGGAAGGTTATATCTCTGGACTAGACAGGCTTTTACAACTTGACAGATCCAGGTTTTAGTACTCCTTTCCACCCATCAAGTTGCATCAAAATCTACCATTTTGCGACTTCTGTTCTTCCTCTGTAGTCGGCAATTGGTCAGTGCGCCATCCCCCGAATCGAGGGTTGTCCAAGATTGCCACCACGGTTACGAAAACAATTTTTTCTTCTTGTGGCAAGAGTACTGTATGAAATATGTCTAAGGATGACGAACGATGATGTCCTTGGCGATTTCATTAACATTTTATGTAAGTTACACAATACGAGAAACAATACTAGAGCACTGATCACGGCCCGCGAGTTATGTTTTGTTCTTTTCTCAGCATGTATGAAGACTGTCCTGTATTCCAGCATTATAAACCACCTCTTTTGACACAAGAAATCGTCCACACAAGAACACATCTTACGGCACAGATTGTGTTATGACAAGTTATTTGGCGTTTGTGGCACAAGTAATTAAGTCGTAATACATTCAGCCACTCGCAGCTAGATATACACTTTGGCTAGAATCGTGGTGAGGTAGCGATCAAATCGACCATGTCTCGCACAATGTCAAATACCCGTGACGCCACAAAGTTTTCCCAAAATTAATTTTGATTCAACCCCGGGAACTTTTTACAATTTTATAGCGTATACAACCTATATTGTTTGCTTTATTGCATTCATTCAAATTTAAAACCTCCCAAACATTTTCATAACGCGTATGTGTGTATTGTATATAAGCATTACAACGAGCTTTTCTGTAGCTAGAAATCATTCAAGAAATGGCATTTTATGGCACTGCCCGTCTATCCTGCACACCGTCTTTGTGGCCAAATGAAAACCTGCTTTTGAAATTGTTTCCAAAAACAGCTTTGGTTGTCACAAATTTATGAACTTATAATCGTTATATTCCAAGATAACCTCAATATATATATATATATATATATATATATATATATATATATATATATATATATATATATATATATATATATATATATATATATAAACACTTTTTAAAAATACAAATGAGGCAGATCAATATCTTTAATGTGGAATCAGAGGAAGCAAGCGAACTATTTTGTTCATAACAGCACTGGGAGACGATGCTCTAAGACAAAATCCAAATACTGTGATAAGTAGCCTCTCCAGTGAACTTCGAGGGCTACTTGATATCAACATTAGCTACTACAGCTAAGGAAAACCAATCCATTAAAAACAAAATGAACTTCAGTGTGTGAAGGGACAAAAAAACTTTTCATATTTAGATATTTTTCACATATTAATGTCTGAGCACGCAGACATGGCAACCAGACAAGAATAAGTTAGAAAATATTGGTAAATAAAAACCAGCACAATACAGTGATGCCAATCAAAGGAAGATTTTAAAGTGTAGAAACAAAGACCCAGATGTATTGACAGAAATGGTTAAATCACTGTATCTTCAACTACTTAATTCATCCATTTAACTTGCACATAACGTAAGTCTGACAAAAGTCCATTCATTAGTAAACCACTAGTTTGTTCATTCATTAGTAAACAATCCAGAACAAGAAAAAAAGGGACTTGCACACTAACAAGTTTAAGAATACATCAATGTTAAGAATGAAAAACTACACCTTAAAAGATTTGTTTAAAATGTTAACATCAATAAAATTCAATTGCTCAACCTTGAGAATTAATTACATGTTCATGTAAAAACAATTTCTGAAGAAAAAGGCTTGACATCTCAATTCATTCAGATTTTGGAAAGTTGATTGTCCACGTGCTGGGGGCTTGTGCGTTCACAAGAATTATTTTGGATAAATATGCATTGGATTACACTTCGCCCATACTTGAGGTCTGTTCATAAAAGTCTTGGAAGACCCACAGCCAATCTTGGAAATGCATAGAGAAATCAGAATAACTGGAATTGAAGGCCTCTTCTCACCAGCACTCCCATACCCGTTATCACATAACAGCTACTCATTACGGCACAGTACCATTTTGGAGACAGTGAATATAAACCGGCTAATTTGCAAATTAGCCAAAGTGTATGGAAAGATAAGAACCCAATTCCTATTGTTGAAACATTGACAGAAAAGTGATAAAGACAAAAAATTACCTTCCCTCAGCATTTTGATTGACTACCAAATTTGAGAATCAAAGATGGCCCTAATGGCTTACAGCAATGACAGGTAGTATTGAGTCTGTGCCAACTTTAATCATCTTTCAAAATTGCAACAGAAACTTGAAGAAACCATACATGTATACACATTGTAATCCAGTCAGTCAGATATGCAGAAATCATTACAAGATAAAAGTACAACAGAAAATAATTAAGAAAGAAAAAAATTCCAAATTGGCAGTTCGTTTTCTAACAAAGTGATGCGACAAACATTATGTTTAAAAACCATTTAGTGACCAAGTTTATTAAAGATTATACTGAGTAAACAATTAAAAACAGATCCTGCAAGCCTGAGCACTCTGCTTCATCCCAAAGTGTCTCAGCTGTTTACTGTAAATGGTAAAGGGAAGAAGAGGAAGGCCCTACACCAATGGCATACACGTTATTCCTTATGCTTTTCACACTCCATAGGCTTTTATATCCATTGAAGTTTACAAAGAGCAAAATAAATTAGTGCCCCATATTTGCTGATTTGAATAGGAAAATCTACAAGCACCAACATTCATCTCAAAGAATCCTTCCTTAATTTTATCAATATATGCTAGAAAATGGTAAATTTTTATGGTGTAAAATTGTATAGCCTTGTTTTCAAAAAAACAATTTTTGAAAATTAAAAATTCTAAATTCTACCATCACCAATCACTGCCATCTTCATGGGGTGGGGGAAGCCACATGGAACGTTATCACTGGACCCACTTTGACTAACAGGCTCAAAGACTTGGTACCATGCCACATGGTTTACAGTAAGGACCAGATTTTCATGCAGTAAAAAACACTAAAACCTGCAATAAAAATATCAAAAATTTGCAACACTTGTGTAGTCTAACTCCAGTAATGCCATTTACAAACTTATTTTATATTTTGAATGTGATATTTAAGGTGATTGAAATTTCATTTTAGTGTTATTATAATAGTTTGTATATATTGTTTAAGCAATCCATATTCAACATTCTAAACATTTTCCATACAATATTATATTAGCATTATACATACAAAAACACCTTCAGAAATGAAAAATAACTAAGTTACACAAGAAATAATAATCTTAATAGTTCTCTTCATAATTTACCATTATCTTTTAGCAATTAATGTGATTCAGACAGGAAAACTATTCTACATTTACACTTATTCGTTTGCAGAGCATGACCCTGGAGTTAGTGTGCACACGGCTAAAAGCGGTCAAAAACTGATCACTCTCTCAAACATCATAGGGCATCATCTGTTCCGAGAAATACAATGAATTTAAAATGCAGTGTGCTTGCCACTAAGCTTTGCGCCCGACTAAGTCAAATGTGACTTTTGCATGCATTCTCTTATTGGTAAGTTCAGCAAAGACTGACAAATGGATATATGATCTGATTGGGAAGAGACAACAGTGTTGGCTGAGAGACTGCAACCAAGGGCACTGACCTTGTTTGTAGTAACACTGCATATCCGTTGCGGTAACTTAAATTTTAGTTAAACACTAGATATCACAAAAGGCATAGATGCTCAGTTCATAGGGCAACAAAATGCATAATTGATACATATTAAAATTATATTAATACATATGATACTAAACGGCACTCATTACACAACCACCCAAAAGCACTGTCCTGGGTTGTGTCAATTTTTTTAATTTCTTTTTGCATAACACCTTTAAAAAAGAAATTAAAACAAAATATAAAAATATTTTATGCAATAAAACTTTCAAATTAGTTCAGTAACATCCCAAAAGGTGTACCGTATTTAGACAATTATATTAAAATAACAAAATAAGGAAATTTATTTAAATGTAAGCAATACATTTAATGCTTAACACACACTGATCACTGATTCTATACATTTTAGGGATAATTGACTGATGCAATCATCGGACGGTGATGTCATGAGATGCCTCACTTGACTGTCACTTTTGTCCATGACAAGGTCATCTTCACTGCCATCAAATGCATTTGTGATTAAACACTTTAAAAGCCCTTGCAACAACTTCTATGAATACTCTAGGCGTCATCTATCGAAGCGCACACTTGGGAGAGATTAGCCCAAGATCACTGAAAAAGAACGACCGACTGCGTTGGTCCCAGGCTTGGTGGCCAGATCCATGCGTGTCATGAGGTAAGAAATCAGTTTTACTCCAACAGATACTCATTTTATCCAACAATTTTATATTTCAAATTAATATATGTGATGGCTTCATGCGGTTTTTATCCAGTTTCCACCCTGGCAGCGTGGCCAATGAAAAATAGGCATCATTACAGATGTGTGGTGTCAGCTACGTTATAAGAACATGATACCGATTCTAGGCTAAGGGTCAATTTTTAAACTATGAAAAAAAAGAGGGTGGGGAGGTTGGCTTACAATTGGATAAACTCAGTAATTTTCTGCCAGAATTACCCCAAACTTGCAATATTGCAGTAACCCCCATAACGTGCAATTTCATACAAAATGAAACTAGTACTAAAAACCGTTTTAAGATTCAATTTTCTGCCAAGGTTTCATCCAATTTCAAGTTGGCAAAGAAAATATACAGTTATACAGGAATCCTGTCTTTGGATATCAAAAATTCTATTACACCCAACTCAGAAACTGGCAAATTATGAGAATTGTTCCACCAGTTTCCGATGCATCACCAGCATTCTTAGCATCATGATGGTGATGCATACAATGCATCAAAAAACTAAGAATGTAACAAGATCTCAAATTAAATCTTGGAAGCAGCACCAAGCATTAAGAACATACTTCTCAGACATTAACCTGATGACCTAGAGGAAAGGATATAACAGGACAATTAACAATGTCACCATTTCCAAATGAAAACTACCTTTTTTTTATATATATATAAAAAAAAGTGTAATGCGAAGTTAAAATGGATATTCCTTCAACGACTTCATTAAAAACATTTCTACAGAAAAACAACCTAAATTAGAAGACTCATGACTAACTGCATCCAAAACAAAAATGGGAACCATTACAAACTACTTACCTTCCTATCTCTCATAATACTCAAGTATCTTTGTTTCTGTAAAAAATACAATATAAAATACCTACAAGAAACTATTATGGTTCAAAACTCTTTATTGTGTTTGTTGCCCCAATAGTTTTACATTGAACAAAATAGCTTATGCATCACGAGTTGAAATTCCAATGTATTTCTTGGACAGAAAATCTGCGAACTCTTGGTATGGTGATTTGTTCAATTCCTGTTCCTTCCATAAATCAGGGGTAAGGTAGGCATATGTCTTCGCAATAGCAGCATAAGTAGCTTTGGCTGAAATCACAAATTAGTAATGTTCAATAAAAGGCTGTTGCAAGAAAACCACTGATAAGTCTCCCAGAAAGTTAAATTACTTACCAAAGTTACCCAGAGTGCCTGTGGAACCACGGGCTGAAGTATAACAGTCTTCAATTCCAGCCATCTGCAGCAACTTCTTCGGCACAGGGGCAGACACAATACCAGTTCCTCTTGGAGCTGGGATCAAGCGTACCTGTACCGATCCACACTTGCCCGTAACCTAGAAGTAGTAACAATCCACAAGATTAGACAAAATTAAACATTTAATACATGAACTTTCATCACCCAATTGTCTCACCAACTATCACCCCCCAAAATCCGTCCACCTCTGCACCACCAGAACTTCCAAGTTTCTATGCATGCCGAGCAGCTTCAGGTTATCAAGGTTCTGAATGGAATTTCTCTCAAACTATCCATAGCCACTCAAGTTCTCAGTTTCATAAAATTGAGTAATCAATCACCCCTTGGAATCAATGAGTATGCAAGTTTTGCAAGTGCAAAATTTAAGTAAGTCTTTTGAATAAATTAACTTTTTGTCCCTTCCCACCAAAAACAAATTCTAACTATATTATAAAGTACTATGTTGGTACCCATGAAACTTCATTGGTCCTCTATAAACTTTCAAAACCCAAAAATGAGAAAATTCTCTGTGACAAACATTCTTGAAATTTCATTTTTGTGAGAAACAGAAGCATTATTATATGCATATGCTCCATTGTAACGCCATAATTTTAAAATAACCATTTCACAAGGTTTTCTTATAAAACAATGCATTTTTTAAGGTACCGAGACATAATTAAATATCCTTATTTCATTGCTTCTCAAAAATTCTCGAGATTTAGAAACATTGAAGTTTATTCCATCACAAATGCTATGTTACACAAAAACAACTACACTTGAAGAGAATTACATCTAGTTGTTACACATAGCTTCTCCTCGTCTTAGCCTCATTATACAGATGCTCCAAGACTAGAAGAAACTTTCCTACATCACCTCTACCAATTGTGGAAGATCAAGACATAGGCATCTACATACAATGAATTTTTGACTCTTATAACCACATTCTAATTTTTAGTTCAAAAATTATTAAAAAATGAAAAGAAAACAATTAAGAAAATGGATGTTTTATTATGGACACAGATGGTTGGTGAAGCAATTCCCTCCCTACTAAACATACACAACTACAAAATTAATTTACGCTAAGTTTGCATTCACAAAATTTAAAGGTTAATCTCGTTTCATATCAGCAATGCATTTTTTTTAATGAATTTTATAACTAACAAATTTTAATGTATTGGGGATGTCTCAAATCCCTTCACTTCCATTACCACACTTAAAATCTACACTAGTACAAAATTGTGAAAGAACTTTCTTTATTATTGCTCTATCATCTTCATACTACCTCAGTGAAGACAATACAACTGCTAGCAATAGTGCACATCTCTAATGTATGTGGTTTTGAAAATGTGCAATAAATATTTCAACTTTAACTGAAGGGGTCATCGAAAGCATAACATAACCAGGAATGGATCATGTTTACCAAAACATACTTTCACAATCTCATTAACTGTTGGCGAATTCAAATGCAGCAGAGCCACATGCCCCTCACACAAGACTTGATATATTTCATTTCCACAGTTAAATGTTTGAAATACCTTAGTTTGTATTTGATCTTAATTACAATTTCTTGTATACGAGTACTGTACGTAATATTGTAGTTCATTAAATTCTATTTGGAAGTGAACTAAATATGTAATCATGATTTAGTTCTTTATAATATATGAATCACTGGAATGGGGTTCATATCTTTTAAGTGTACAAACCAAACCTTTAGTATTTTCCACAGTAAAATTCCAACCCCAAGAAAAAAGAAAAAAAAAAGAAAAAACTGTCAACAAATATCAAATAATTAAGATTAATCTTCCAAGTAAAAGAGCGTATTATTTTACCTGGGAAGTAACTTTTTTATTTAACCATTTTCAATTGGGCAATAAATTGACCAATTCCTTGTTACATATAAGATTTGAAAGCGTGGATCTGTGAAATTTAATATTAACAAATCTTACTCTTCGATTAAGTTAAATTCCAAATTATGAATTTAGGACAATTCACAAACAAAACCTTTCTTGTATGCAAAGTAAGCAGAATATTGCTTTGCGTCAGGGATATTTATCAAAGCAGTTGGACCACCATTAGGTTTATAGGAACACTACACCTTTACTACCTTATAACAGGAAGTAAATCGAAAACTTTAGCCTGCAATTTTGTTAAATTGCTCCAAACTGCAAAATGGTAATTTTGGAAGCTGACTATCTGTATAACTACTGCTGTTACCACCATTCCCAGTTTTCTATCAGTCTTAACACAAATCACACTAGTAATACTAGCACAAGAAATGTCCACTTCACTTTCCATCACCACCACACAAAATAATCAAATTACACAGCTGCTAAATTGAAGGGGTTGCATAGGTCTTAGTTTCAGGCCTTTAAAATTATTTTTGATACTTGTCTTGTTGCCTCCACTGCAGAAAATTTTGTAAAAAATTCAAATTCTCCAAATACATTTGCACTAATTTTGAACGACTTTCTAATAATCGTTATGCCATTTGCACAATGTGAGAAATCCAGCTGAATTCATACACAAAAAACACCTTTACAATGGTAACTAAATACATCAAAATTCTTCCCTATATTGACCCGTGAAAAAAGCCTTTGTGTAACAATGAATGCATTAGGACTGTGTTGTATCCTAAATTTCTTCAATTTTAGAATGAAGTAACAAAACGTTAGTATAATTATGGAAGAACTACAACTGGTCACAAAAACATGCAATTTCTCCTGTACCTATAGCCAATTATTGACCATTGCAACTTCAATCAACAATGAATTTTCACAATTGAGAACTTTCAAGAACCTATCCAAAATGTAAGACTGCATATCATCCATGCTGAAACTATGCACTGAAAACTTAGCAAAATTGTTTAAGATTAGTCAAAAAAAAAAAAAAAAAAAAAAACAGTTCAACAACTACACACATTCAACTTCATTTGGAACCAGTAATCAGTTTTGTCATTGGATTCTCCTGGACTTCAGAAAAAATTATCCAGAGATCTGCAGTTAACAGCACTACTGGCCAACTTGTACATATGCAAAATTAACACTGATACCATCTTTCTCAGTCAAACCCTTTTGTAAGAAAAGTGGATACAGAAAAGTATTCAATATCTTACTATTTAAAAAAATGAATATTGAAATATGTAAATATAGTTATTATAAGCAGCTTTAATGTTAGGCATAGAGGCAGCATTCTAGATATTGAATTCATTCGTCATTCCTATAATTCTTACGTGTCTTTAGATGTGCAGCAAGTTTCAGATTTATGAAATAGCTTAACACTTTAGATTAAAACTGAATCCTCAATGCACTTAACGTAAAGCAGCACAATCTATCAGTTTTCACAATGGCAACTAACCCCTTTGGCCAAAAATGTCTATATATTTAGTTTTAGACTAACACCAAACCAAAGATGTGACAAACTAAAATTAATTAATTCACCAAGTTTAAGAAATACACACCTTGCATGGAACAGTATGAGGCTTTCCGATCTTGTTTCCCCAATAACCTCTGCGCACAGGCACTACAGACAACTTTGCCAAAACAATTGCTCCACGGATAGCTGTTGCCACTTCCTTTGAACATTTCACACCCAAACCGATGTGGCCGTTTGAATCACCAATGGCTGAAAAATCAAACCATTAAATATATTGTTCAATCTCGTACAGAAATACAATGATCAAAACAACCTTCATTTATCACAATTTTAAAGCCCAAAATCAATCAAATTACACGTACCAACAAATGCCTTAAATCTTGTACGTTGACCAGCTCGAGTTTGCTTCTGAACAGGCATAATTTTCAGAACTTCATCTTTTAATGAAACTCCAATGAAAAAGTCAATGATCTCGAATTCCTGGAAATGTTACAAAAAACAGAGTATGAGCAATTTCCTTGCACACCCACTTCATTTTAAAATACATTAGGAACTACAAGAATCTATAGCATTACCTTGATGGGCAGAGAGTACAAGTAAATTTCTTCAAGGGAACGGATCTTTCCATCTCTAACCAATCTGCCCAACTTTGTTACAGGCATCCACTCTTTCTCTGCCTCCTTGCCACGACCTCTTCCACGGCCTCGTCCGCGACCCCTGCCTCTGGGTCCACCACGACCACCTCGAGCACCAAATCCACCACGAAAACCCCCACGACCACCGGCAGGAGCAGCGTCCGCCATGTCTATCAATCCAAAATTAAATGGTATACATATGAATCAACCCAGCACCAACAATTCAATCACTCCAGTCAAAAGGCTGGTTTTTGGTAAAAGGTTACAAAATGTTAAAAAAACTTATTGTAATAATTCCTAAAATGAACATTTTCTTTTATTTGGGAGAAGCATTCTGAATAATGAATTTAGGAAACTGCCTTGAGTAGCATACATTGCTAAGAGTACAGCAATAAGTTTGAATATTATAAGTATACGCAACCAATTTACAATTTACTACTTAACCCATTTCTACATTGGTACAGAAGACCTACCATTCAAGAGAATGAAGTAACTACACAAATCTGTAAGTCATTAAAGATTACATTCAGTAAACACCTACCTACCTATCTATTTAGAAAACTAATATCAGTACAATAAAACCTTTACATGCAAGAAAAGGTTTGAAAGACCATTTACACATGTTACTATTAACTCTTCCAATTTATTGAATAGTAATGTTTTACCCATGCTGAATAAGTAAGTTATCATACCACTTGCAAAAATATAAAATGCACAAGTGACTAGCAAACAAGCAATGGTACTCAATGCTATTTTCTATCCATTTCTACAGATTTCATTGTTTACAAAAATTGAAATGCCAAACTGTCTGCAGACAAACTTTTACAAAGTTAATCATTGCATAGTTACTTACAACTTTTCTACAATAAACATGAACCACTTTAGCTCCTATTACTTCTATAAACAAAACTACAACCAATCTGTACTTTACAAACTACCAGACGAAACTTAATAGATTCAAAAACTTTCTATAATGCATTATGTTACAGGAATGGTTATAAGCTTTAAAATGAAGATGTGCGACAGCAAACCACAATGCTACAAGAATATCTAATAGAGTTAATTATCGCTTGCTAATCTTTATTTTGTAAGTACATTTAAAGATTAAAAGTAAATAATCTGATCGCAACTTTTCCTAACATCACCGCAATTTTACCTTTTCAATATTCCTTCATCGAATTCGAAAACTTAATACGAATTTAACACATTTACGTTTCGATTACTTTCACCTAGAGAATAAAAAACACTACCTCTTCGTAGTGTATATCGTCCCACATCGTTTTACTCATCAAGCATCCAGGCGGTGCTCATCAGTAGTACACCGACATGTTACACGCAAGCGCGTAGCACAGCTTTCAGAAACGAATTGATCAAATTTCAACTACGTAACAGCCGAATACCGATTACGGGAATGAGAAACAATGAAGTTCACTGATATATACATGCAATGAACTTTCGAAAGTATCAAGTTTTCATGCGCGTACACAGAGATCGCGCCATTTCCTATTCAATTCAAAGAACATTCCACTGCACAAGCATGACGCACTGAAATAAATACTAAGTTACATGTTTTAATTTGTAAAAATATTTACAAAAATAATAAGTATATCGCCTAGGCGTAATTGTCACGACATAAAGTTGGTAAACAAATAATGTATATGCAATAAGTTTTCGGACCATAAGGAAACTTAGCGTACACGTGGTCCTTCGCCCCGGTAAAACATGTTTAATAATATTTGTGACCCCTAAACATAAATACTGCCTTTATATTCATAGGAAAAAATACTCTATTATTGTTAATAAGTTGCATCCTGAATTTAAGAGAGAAGCCAACTTAATAATAAATATAAATACCAACGAGCACGTACCTGTGGTCTTCCTTGTATGTACAGCAACGGAACAGGAAGGTCTACTGAGCGGTCGCGAAAGAATACAGCAAAAAGTGGGTCGTTCGTGAACGACTCTTTTCCAAATGGAACGAAAGAACGACGATTCTCGTGTTATTCGTAATTACGAACATGTGCACATGGTGAAATATCTCACACCACGTAACTGCGCATTATATGTTCTTATTAACGGAGTTATTTCGTATATTACGTTGTTACAACTTACTAGTATAAAATTACAAAGGTGTACCCTGTCTCAGTGAGGCTACTTTTGGTGTGGTATATATTATGTTTCAGTAATCTGAACTTATTAAAATATTATGAACGAAAAAGTTTCCAATTTGTACACAAAAATTAAATATTTATATAAGAGAGTAAAGTATGGTTACGTCGTATAAAACAATAATGCTCCACGTAGATATTACTAGGGAACAGAATATATTTTAATGAACCTCAAATTCTTTGGTTAATAAATTATCCTCTTTATATTAAACGACTCTTTGACAATTTTTGACACTAGTTTCATATGAAACCAGTGGCAGTGTTCCTTAAGGACTAGAGCAGCGCCCTCCACAAGAACTCAATCACTGAAAATGTTGCAGAATATATTAAACTAACAGTAAACCGACTCTTAAACCACAAATTAATTTGTGCATTACACAAGAGCAAGATTTGAAGGCGAATTTAATTTCAGGCGCCCGTGTACGCGAATGATCAATGTTTTAAGAATGGGTCACATCGCTGGTGCATGCTGAGCAATGGAAACATGAAGTAGAGGAGGGATGGTGGCAGTTGGGTGGGAGCTACTCTCTGGGTGGGAGTAGCGTCGTTCGGTTTCGTGTCGTTCGGCAGAATCCGCGTCTATTAACTAAGCGAAGAATATCAATCCTTTTACCTGATTTCATAAATTAGTTGATTGTTGCTATTGTCTTAACCAAGGTTTTAAATCCCGTTGTTTGTCCCGACTCAAGAAATATTCTTAAGTGAAAAATGCAAATATTCTCTCTCATATGCCGCCCTCCTAATGCGCACACAACCGGCAGCTACTGTAAACGACTGGTGCCTCAACAGCGCTTACAATTATTGGAAACAGCTACGAAACATTGCAATATTTCATTTTCTCCGCTACTAACACTTCAGCTATTACTTGAAAACAGTGGCGCTTCGTGGCATTGTTGCAGTATTGCACAACAATCATAAATATGCGGCCAATGTTCCTTAACATTAAAAATAAATCACTTTAATAACGTGAGAGTGGTATATCTTCGAATGAGCTCCTTAACAACAAGTGTTAACAGACAAAGAGAGGTCCCAGCGAGCGTCCCAGAGAGCAAACGTCATCGAGGGAGTTGGATTTCAGCTACCAACCGGGTTCCTGCCCTAGGTTACGAACCGACCTGCTTCTTTGTATTATCCCATACTCTTTCAAATATGTTGCTAATGATTCCCAACACCGACACGCGGAGCAGCTCTTCTCAAGCCCGTGATGGATTTCAGCCACCGAGGCATATGGAATCAGTGTTGCCAGATGTGTTTAGAGAGATTCCGACATGTTCGTTTCAGTTTCCACCGAAAATCCGCTGAATTGGTTTTAAATTTCCCACCAAAATCCGCTAAACGTAAAATAAATTATTTTTCCATATTTATATGTTGTATTAATTTATTCTATTAAAACAAAAATATGATTGCGAAATATAGTGGCTTTATTGAACCTGTAATTCAATTTTTAGATAGTATAGAATGCATTACTTGGGTGAAAATTTGCAAAATAATAACAATTGATTTCAGGTAGTATATAATTTATTGTATTAGTATTATATGATTTATTCTTGCTAGTAACATGGAGTTAGAAATTTTCAAAATATACATCTGTGCAAGACAACTTATTAATAGAGGTTAACGAAAACTGATGCTTTACTAATTTTACTGCTTTACTATCTTTATTAATTCCCGGCGTTTATTCCGCTGTCCGCGAAACTCATTTTTTCCCCGCCGTACGAGTTCAAAATCCGCTGAAAACGGCGGGAATTCTGCCGATATGGCAACACTGTATGGAATTAAGAAGATAGATTGCACAATTGCGTATGCTGGTATGCCTCGTATACCAGTTCTGTGTGAGCTGTTTTGAGTGTATAGTGAATTACGGTGATCACAAGTAGTTAAACGTCATTTATTAGGAAATTAATTGCTTTTTGAAACTTCTATACGTGAGTTTTTGACAATAAATTCTGTATAGGATTTACAGGTTAAACGTTTTTCTCAGCTTTCTAATGAAAAAAGATGAGAATAAAAGAACTCAGTAGACCATTGCCAAATTTAAATATCGTGCTAATTGTAAAGACAGGAAATAGACAATTTAAGAGGGATTTTAAAATAAAGGATTATTTTAGAAATGCGTGGCTCTGTGGATGTGGTGCGAAAAATTCTCTCTTTTGCTACAAGCAAACCATTGGGCCATACGAAAACCATTTGGCGCTTCTTGAATTTCCACCGAACTTCAACCGTTTAACATTAGAGGGGGGAAATGTGTTTTTATCTGAAAGCCCGAGCCCTAGGAATGACTGCAACAACCTTGTTCATGCGACACCAGCCGGCACTGCTTGAAAACGCGCAATTCAAACAAAGCGCCTGTGATGCATATCTGCATTCATTTCGATAGTCAGGAGCAGCAATCATTTCTTACTTTGACAAATGAAACAAACAGGAAAAAATTTGACTGATACAGAATTCGCAGCAAATTATACAGAAGTGAGCAACACTGTTGCCAGCGCAGTGTTGTCAAAATTATGCAATTCCTTTAGTATAATAATATGAATGCTTGGCAATAATACCAATTCTTCGGAAAAACGCTTATTTTCATCTAGATTCAGATATCAACTTGTTTCCGGGTTAGTTGTAGTACATGACACACAGTTGATACATCTCTAACTTTAGTACTAATAAACTAATTAAATTACTAATGTTCTGTGATTTGTAATATTAAGTTAATTTATTACCACCTTATTATATTGACACCGCCTCAAACGAAGCGCAGAAAAATAAAACTTTAAAGTTTATAATGTGATTCAGTGATTTTATTTCAAAAATTTTTATTTAGTGTCTTTAATGAAACTCATCAAGTATAATAAACACTTACAATAGTAAAAAGAACGCTTAAGAGTTCTATAGCTGAGAAAAAGCAATATGTTTACAATGTAAAGATATCAAATAAATCCGCAAGTTTTGAAAACCCTTGTTTAATTTTCAACTCATAAACTACCCAAACAACGAATCTATTTTTTTTTTAAAAAAAAAACGATAATCGACGTTTTACTACTATATTGCTTTATACTCGTTGAAATTTTGAAAGTCTATAATATGCATAGATAAGTGACCTTTCGTTCAGTGAAAATATCTATGTTCTATACCTCACTACACTGACAAAAAATATGGATTACCAAATAGGATTCAGAAATTTCGCGAAAACTACTAGCTTTTTTAAACAAATGTACATGACCTTTTTAATGAGCTGACTTTTAGAACAGACTTTGAGGCAAAAATCTCTTTATTCAATTTTGTAGTTTTGAAACGTTTTTTGGAATTTTCGAAAAAAAACGAACAATACCCAAAATGGGACTAGATCCATATTTTTTATCGTCCCGTATTACACAAGTGGAGAAAAGTTAGAGAAAAAAGTTGAAGTGTTTTTTGAGAAAAAACTGCGTACATTTCAAGTGCAAAAATACGCAAAATCCACTCGTATTTCAAAAAATTGTACATTGCATTTTCCAATGAGCTGATGTTTTTAGAACAGACTTTGAGGAAAAATATCTTCAATTTTGTAGTTGTTTTTTTTTTGTTGCAATTTTCAGAAAAAACTAGTAACACCCCCAAATGGGGCTATCAACATATATATTGCCGTTCCTTTTTACACACGTGGAAAAAATGTAAAGAACAAATTTGGTGTGGATTTTGAGAAAATATAATAAAAATTGCCTATATTTAGGGGAAAATTACATGACAACTACTCATATTTTCGGAAAGTTGAACATAATCTTGTTTAAAAATCTGTCTATAGTACACTTTTTAGGGGGAAAATTTTATCTTCAATATTATAGTTATAGGAAGACGCAGAAAACATGTTGAATTTTTGTAATTTTCGAAAAGTCCGGAATTTCAACGAAAATGAGACCTGCACCATTCTCTTAAACGTCCTTTGCATTATCCAACAACAAAATTCAATTAAAAAATTTGGAACCAGTGTTTGAAAAAAATTGAAAATGTCCGAGGGGCTTCATGTAAAGCCCCCCCAAAATTAAAATATCGGTTTTTAATTCTAGAGGCCGCGACATCAGTCAGAACCATTGGAAATTTTTAATTTTGGAGAAAAACGCTGAACGGTTTATGCGCTAGCGTTGATCACAAACGGTTGAACACAACGTTTAGCCGT
Source organism: Gryllus longicercus (assembly GCA_038098605.1). Taxonomy (NCBI): domain Eukaryota; kingdom Metazoa; phylum Arthropoda; class Insecta; order Orthoptera; family Gryllidae; genus Gryllus; species Gryllus longicercus. The sequence goes on along the minus strand of JAZDUA010000729.1, from coordinate 113,149 downwards.
CATTCGATTTTTCGTTATCAAGGCCCTACAAAACAAGGTTTCTGGCTACACAACGTGTTAGAGGATTTCCCCCCCCCTTAATTTAGCAACAGGATTTATCCACTTTTTCGTTATCAGGACCCGGCAATGAAGTTTTTTCTGCCGAAAATCCGCCGTTTTTTTCGCGCAGCTTTACGTAACTTTCCCTACACTACATATATTACTCTGTATATACGTATGTATACGGAAAAGTAAAAATATTGAGACTCTTTTACCTAATTCACACACGCTCCCTTTTCCTTTCTTCTTAAAATCCAGTCACACGTCCTTGCCAATTGTCGCCGTTACTTGATCTCCTTATTTAGCACAATAAATACGACCGCGACTCGCATATTTTGCCTTCCACTAGTTATGCCGGGAATTTTCTAAAAAAATTTTCCAAAAACCGCTCCAATTTTTTTCTTTAAATTTTCTCCACATATATAATTAGGGAAAGTAAGAAATATGGTGTTATTTCCATTTTCGGGCATTGCTAATTTTTTTCGAAAACTGCAAAAGAATTTCAAAACTACAAGATTGAAGATATTTTTGCCTCAGAAAAAGTTTGTTGTAGAAAATGAACTATAAATAAATAAATAAATAAATAAATAAATAAATAAATAAATAAATAAATAAATAAATAAATAAATAAATAAATAAATAAATAAATAAATAAATAAATAAATAAATAAATAAATAAATAAATAAATAAATAAATAAATAAATAAATAAATAAATAAATAAATAAATAAATAAATAAATAAATAAATAAATAAATAAATAAATAAATAAATAAATAAAATAAAATAAATAAATAAATACAATTATTTTTTACAATTCTCTGTTGCTTTTACCCAGCAAAAATTGTTTACCGCACCGAGTTATGCCTGCCGAGCTGCAATCTTTTTCTGCTTAAGGACAATTATTTCACATTTTGTTCATTTTCCCGCTCCCTAATGCTAGAACTGAAACATGGATCTCTTATGACTACTAGGACCTGTACGACCCCGGTGGCTGAGGTTGGTTAAATTATGTGACTAGTCTCAGTGCTCCGGAGGCAAGGTCGGATTGTTCGAGCCTCACTCAGGGATAGTTATTTGTCACAATTTTGTGTTGCCGAACAAAACTCTTGAAAATTGCGAAATCGTAACTGAAAATCATTTGAAGCTCTTCTACTAACAAAAACAATCAATTAAGATAAATAAATTTGAAGTGTGTATGTGATTTGTGAATTTGTAACTTTTAAGCCCCTTGTTTTTCACATTTTCTCAGCTTCTTAATTCTAGAACTGAAAGTTGTTTTATTTAGTCAATCAATCATTCATTCATTCATTTAAACGTCCAAAACAGTTAAAAACTGTATGTGACGTGTCATGCTGGGTGACTTGAAGCCACAAGGTCTGCGATTGGAGTCCCAGACGGGGATTTTCATTTGATGAAAGTGTTGGTGTAGAAAACTATTAGGGAATCGAAAAACTTTATTGATTATCATTTGAAGCATATCTACCCAGCAATGCAACCATTACATATACAAATAAACCCGACGTCTCTGTACGCAATTTTGCAATTTTTTAAATTTTTAATCTTTACTATTTGTAAAACGTATGTCACGTCAAATCAATTGTTGATTTTCTGTGCATCTGTATGAACCGATTTAAGTAAACTAATGAATCTATCGACATGAAATTTAAATACGTTATCACTAGCCATGTGACCAACTTAGATATCCCTAACGGTTCAGAATTTATTATTACTTTTGCCTTAAAAATTCGTCGTAAGAAGAGAAAGTCATGTAATCGTGCACCAGAAAAGGCCGAATGTTTTCCAGAATAAACCTCATTGCCGGGTTCTGGTAATGAAAAAGTGGATAAATTCTGGTTCTAATTGAGAAAAAAATCTCTAACTCGAGTAGCAAAGAATCCATGTTTTGTTGCTTCTCCATGCTGAAAAATTGATTGACGGCAAAATGTCCGTCTGCCCGTTTGTCTGTCCGTCCGTCCGTCTGTGGTTAACGCTAGCTCCTAAATCGTTCAGCTGATTTTCTTCAAAACTGATATACCCTGATTGAGTGTTGAAGTTTTTTTGTTTTTTTTTACATGAATCGGGTATTTACTTTTTTATACCTTTTTCAGAGTTCGATCCAAATGGCGCTTCTGTGGATAGTGGTATGAGCGCCGGCACGTTAACTCTGAGGATGTGTAGAGAAGAATGTTTTCGTAGAATATTATTCTTTTAACTTAGAAAATATTTCTTTTACTTTTGACATAACAAAATTCGTCATTTGTGGATTCAACGTTACTTGATAATTTTCTCACATTCTTAATTTACCATTAGGTCTCTTGGTAATTACCTGGGTAGGTGGCCCGTAAGAACAGCCTCCGCTGGCGAGAACGATTCGCGGTTAGAGATGGCCCTGGTGACTGTAGCTTGCTGGGCCGGCGAGGCTGGTGGCGGACGGGCGAAGGCGGAGGTGGCTCGTAGAACGGCCTCTGGTAGAGAGAACGTTAGACGGGCGGAGATGGCCCTTGAAGGCGTAACAGATGGCGGCGATGCAGTTCTCTCGTAGTGGGGAGGAGCAGTGTTGCCAGGTTAGGGGTTTTCCCCGAAATTGAGGGATTTTTGTTTTTTTAGTGGATTTTTAGGGGGCAATTTTTTTTAAGTTTTTAAATGTTAATTTATTGCAAAATATTTATTGTTTATCACAAAAATAACAAAACCCCAAAATAGTTTTCATTATTTCAGTTATTTATTCAGATATAACGAAGAGTAGAAAAAAACATTTATAGGCGTGTAAGATTATTTGAATGAATTCCCTCCTTTAAAAAATTGGGTGGTTATTTGCCACAATCAAAGATTGTTAGAAGGTGAGACATTTCATGCAAATTAACAAATAACAGCAATAAACAAGTAATGACAACTACGGTTTCGGTTGAAGGAAAGTTTTACAAAGAGGTCATACACAAGTTAATCTTCTTAAAACAAAACTTATACAATGTTGGTGTATAGGCACATTATTAAATAAATAGTTGTTATACAATTTTTATGCTTTACAAATATGAATGTTCGTTGTAAAAAGTATCACATACAATTAATGATGTTTTGTATTTACTTAATTTCCATAACTCCTCATATTTCAAACATAAAGTAATCTCTCTATTTTTGAATTTTTTAAAAATATTTTGGTGGTTTTTGCAACGCTTTCTAGAGGGAAATGATTAAGACCACTGGCAACGCTGGGGAGAGGCGCACACGTGTGCCACTCGCGCACTGCGGTCGACGTCAGGGGGTGGTTAGAGCGAGATTAGTGTTATGTTTAACATGCCTTTTTTATTGTATTAATCGAAAAATGAGAGGTTCTTCTATGTTCTGGTGGAGTTTGAATCAATTTCACCGTCCAGTTTTTGCGTAACGAGACCGTAAAGTTTGCTGTTTTAACATGGGCTCTTATGGGGACCTGAGAGATCTGACCTGAAATTTTAAAATTGTGAGAAAATTAACTGTTGAACATGCTTTTAAAAACTTTTCTTTTGGTACCTAGCATCTCGAAGAATCAACATGCGCAATTTGAAAGAACTCTACCGTTTCAAATGGGAGAATTTTGCAAAATTATAAGCCTAAATCAGTCCAAAGGGAGACGTTCGCGCGCTTTCTAGAGGGTCGGGACATTGACGCGCATCTCGGCAACACCGCGCGCTCAACGCGCTTCATTCAAATCGAGTGACAAGACCTTGCAAGAGTTCGTACATTCCTCTGGATCTTCTGTGATCAATTATAATATCATCACTTCTGGAGAGCATTGCGTTTGATGGTAACCAGATATTCAGAAAACTGGAATTTTATGGATATAACGATTAGTGCGATCTGAATGAAATTTTAATTCAATTAATATTCCCAGTGACTCACTTTGATACTACTCGCTGAGAAAATGGGCGATCTTGAGAGTTTATAGAATTTTTTGAACATTCAGTACAGTACGAGTTCGTATTATTATTTTGTTTTCTGCCGTACGTCAGTTTCTTGCTCCTGAACAATAATTATTTATTCAATTATTCGAAAATTATTCATATTCTGTTTTTTATGGTGGAGTTACACTGTGGATTGTCATTGTCTTGTGCACCACAGATGCTTACACAGAACTCAAAGCAACAATCTTTATCATAGATCAGCACCTCAAACGGTATTGCTACTGAGTGGGTTCAAATGTGTTGCAATGATAAAATACTGTTTTGCTGGTGTTAATAAAATGCTGGGGTTAAATAAAAACATTTTATGAAATGTTATGGTAACCATTCAATGTATAGGTGAATGCAGAGCTGGATTTCCTCCAAGCAAAATTAGGCTTGGGACTCCCATCCTCGTGCCCGTTTTTTAAAAATCAATATTAAAAACTTCATAAAATGTTTTTATTTGAAGGAGCATTAATCAAATAGTTTACTGAACAACAATGTTTGATTTTAAAAATAAATTGAATGGATGCATGTATTTGTAAATGATAAATTTAAAAGCAATTTCTACTTTGAAAGCAATTTGTTAATCTGTATTGGAACAATGATTTATTCTATCATAATTAGTGTCTGTTTTAGATTTATTCATAATTAGTTTTAAAGATTTTTCTGAATAAATGCCCAGTATAGGTTTGCGCTTGAAGGCCTATTATATTTAAATCCGCTTGGGCAAATTTAATAATTACATTTATAATTAATAATTACATTTTATTGAAATTGTAAGAGGAATGATATATCAGCCTTTGGTAGTTTTAGTATTTTAATAGAAACTCCTTTTCTCTTCAGCACTATATTTTATGTAATTGTTTGCATTTCCTGGACAATAATAATGCATTTTGAATGGTTTTCATCTTATTTTCAAAACATTTAAACCTTTTTTTCATTTTGAGTGCAACATCAAGACAAACAATTACAAAAGACTATGCCACTTAGAAATTTCTTTTGAATGTTTTTCTCCAACAATGGTATAATTTTATTATTGAAGGTCTCAATAATACAGATCTCAGAATTATCTGATGCAGTATTTTCATTTTATCAGCTTTAACTTGGTGTGTACTTTACACAATAATCTGCATCTAAATCAATATCATAGCATGATATAAAATTATGCTGAAAACCAGCAAATAGTTTCTATGAATTACATAACCGCACTGCTGTAAATAATACGGCTCATTGCAATTGCTAAAATAGTTCTAAAATTTCAATCAAAACTATTAAAACATTAAAAATTGATCATGAAGTTTAATTAACTAAGCAAAAATAAAATAGGGGAATAACAGAAATAGGGGGGTAAACAAAATATATTGTGATAAGAGGGATAATAAGGAGCAGCAGAAGTCAGTGATTACGATGTCTGTCAAGATAAATATAAAGCTTTATACAATGTTGGAGAGATCCACACTGTTGATCTTGTTGTCAAGCAATCGAATAATCTAAGGTTTGACCTACCATTGGTTCAGGTAATTCAAGAAATAAAAATTAGAGAGAAACAAACATTGAAAAAATATTTGAAAACATTTTATTACGTAATTTTTCTCGTAATAATGGGGGAATTATTTCGTTATCTGTCAAATTCCGCCTTGGAAATGAATTTTCCGCCAATTCGCTTAGATTGTGATATTTACCGCGTGTCGACCAGGCAACGAACAGTATTCATAGTGATTCAAATCAACGAAACTTTGTAGAAGCATGAGCTCTGAGCAGTCATGCCAATCTCAAGGACATTACGGTGTTGCCGAATTTATTATAGTCTTTTTGCCCCACTCACACATGGAAAAGTTTGCCATTATTAGCGATCACTGTACAAAAATATATAGATATGTGTCTATAATGTTACTTTTTATGATTTTACACGTACTTATTGTGTAATAGTTCTTTTTTATGTTCAACCTTATGCTTCAATTTTTCAGTCCGTGGCCACGCGATATGTTGGTACTAGTGAAGAAACTAGTCAACGGTAGCTCTTTATGTGGTATTAAAATATTTTTATTTTACATCTATTAAACTAAATTTATTTGAATAATTAAATGAAACTCAGCAGAAAAGTCCCTATTTGGTTTATGTAGGTCCCACAATACCCACTTATCTCGCAAATGATTATTTTTGAACATAATATGGACTCTCTGTCTACTAGGGAATATCTCGCTCTAACCACCTTAATAGGTGGTAAAACGTCCTTATTTGAAAGTAGTGGTGGAGGGGCGGTGAGAGGGGAGGTAAGTCCGCCATTATCTGCCACCCTGGCAAGTAGCGCTGTACAGGGGCTTTTGCGAACTAATTTTAAAAACAGAAAGTTTGATTTTGTGGATTTGTTTGTTGCGAGAACGACAGTGAACTGTTTTGTTTGTTATATTCATATTCTCTGCACGTTTGCCGAATAGAGACTTATTTTTTGGTTTGGAAATTTTGCAAAGAAATGCCGAAATATAGGTGTTGTTGGGTACCCATTTTCCACAATACCAGATGGGCAAATGCGGAAAAGACAAGATTATTTTCTTTTCCAAGTGATCCTGGACGGTAAGTGAAATTAAATATATGGCATGATTCTTACGAATGGTTTAACATTATTCGAATAATGTATATTTTTTGTATATTTACAAATAACCTGTGGCTATTTTATAAAAAACATCTAATTTTGCTAACATAACCTAACTGCCTAGTTTTAACAATTGTTAACAAACAATTTATTATTATTTAACTACTACTAACTACTAAAATGCAAGCAATACTCTAACCAAAGTTAATTCTCTATTAAACTTATACTTCTCTTCTTCTCTATTAATGTAATATTATTCCCCTAATTTTTTTATAGTCATTTTTATACCAACAACCTTAAATCTAATACTTATCTTGTTTCTTATTATTTAGTAATTTATGTAATACAAACATTATTATATAATATAGGTGTATGAATTGGTTGATGACAATTGGAGACCCAACATTGGCTGTTTGCCCATTGCAAACATTGATAAGCAGGAGGTTTGTGTGCATGGAACATTTCACGCCTAGAGTGTTGACTGCTGCAGGAAGAGCAGGGTGGAATGCAGTGCCTATCCTATTCAGTGATGTGCGCCCTGAGTTGCAAGAAGAAGCACTCAGAACATTCTTAGAAGGCTTACCACCAGGCAGGCGTAAGTTATGTTTTTAGCCTCTATTAAAAGAAATAAGACATTTTTCCAATTACAATTTGTATTCAGATCAAAGATCCATGTCTCTTTGATTTGCAGGGCCAGCTCCACCTTCTCTGAATATCACGGTCAACATGTCGTCCAATGTGTTCGCATTTCCTGGTGAGTACAAAAACATTTTTTTCACATTTTTAGTGAATGCACGATTCCTTTTTTAAGTCAATAACACCTCGTTTGGTGTTACAGACTCTTCTCCTCCGGCTGGAGAGGAGAGAACAGAACCTGTGGAAGGGGTTATTGCAGCTCACCTCTTCCAATGTGCTATGTTTCTAAGAAAATGTGTGCTAGATCTATGTTGCATATATGAGGAAAAAAACACTGATGACATGAAATATAATACCGTCAATTTTGGTAATCTCTTGGTATTGCTGTGCAATAAATTTGGATTTGAAGTGACACTATAATAGTAGTAGTAGTTTTCATGAGTGATTTATATTACTCCAATGTCATCCCTAAAAACAATATTTTAATAATTTATATAAGTCATATTTAAATGGAGATGAGAATATGTGAGTTAAGTAATGGATGTAACTGATATAAACAGCCATAAATACCGAATTTTGAAGAGTCCAGGTAGTTTACTTTCATTAAACGCTTTTCATGATAACAATATTTCTAACACAGAACTATGCATGTATATAACACAAACATGTATTCTTATGTATGACATAATATCTCTTCTTCTAACACATTCTGTGATGGATTTTTTCTTGTGCATTATCACTAATTGAATACGTCCAAACTGCAGGACTCCAATATTTTTCATTAATCAAAAGAATAGAAGAAATTTGTCATAGCAATGTAAATAAATCAGAAACATACTTGAATCAACTTGGTGAGCTTCACTTTCCTACACAAGATATGTACAAAATTGAAGACGTTTTTGTGTTTTATATAATAAAAAGATCATTTTGCTGGATAACGGTCTCATGTTATGGCTGTTAATTTTTAATTCTTACTATTTTTCTTACATGTTTGCCTTGTGTATTATATACATAGCTCATTGGATAACAGTTTGGGATTGTTACTAGGAAATTTATATTACTTTCTAAACATTTTCACAAATGCAACATGACTGTTTTTGAGATTTGTTTTAGGAATCGTATAATTTTAAGTATGTTTTTGTATTTTTATATTTAGTTATATAACATGTATCTACATCAATATAAACTAGTACTAATAATTTTTGCATTTTCTGTTGCACATTTTCAAACCCCCTAAACTGGTTGTTGGATATAAAGGACTGACTAGGCACGAATCTATGAAGAATTTCTTTTTATTATTATTATTGATATTTAAATTAAGTCTTCTTACACTACCATGTATGAAATTAATTACCTTTCCATGATATTGTATTTAATACAAGAATTGAATTTTAAATTTAATTTATGTCTTATATTCAATTTTTAGAAATATCTCTATTGTGTATTGTATTCTCATATATATATATATATATATATATATATATATATATATATATATATATATATATATATATATATACTGACTTGTCATGCATGGGCGTATGTTGTATTTGTGACAAATTTATTATTTTTGTTTTGTTTAGCAGCAGTGATATTTAGTATAATGATAGTATCACAAATGATGATTGACCATGATTTGTTCCTTTGTTTAACATAACAGGATTTTTTCATGCACATTGTTATTTTTTTTGTATATGTACCAATTTTACAAATAAATATTATTTATGTAAAATACCTTTTTTAATTTTCACTTCCTAACATTACAATTTACTTCACTTCCTCACAATTACATATCCTTTAAGAATTACTGACTTCTACATTACCTTGGGCATTCATTTTTATGTCAAATACATTTTATTTAGTACATAACCATGTCCGCCATATTGAAAATTTACTAAATAGTAATTTCAAATAGCCCGGTTCACGTCCGTCCTCCATTTCAATTGGTTTACTGCCTTTCGACGCTTATTGGCTGGCGGGGACAGAATATGGCTGCCTCTTTCTCATTCGTTGTTTCTGTTGGGGTGGGAGATTCGAATTTCTCCCCTCCACGAAAATAAGGGCTTTCCGTTTAACATTTTACTGCCGTCTCTGATATATACTCTCTGGTCGACGTTTGAGGACGGCGCGCTTCCGTTATTCCCGGCTTATGTTGCTGGGAGGCAGGTAGGGGAAGGCACTATGCCCCTGCCGTTGCCTCTCCTTTACATAGGGAGCAGGGAATCATGACGCTAGCGCTCCCTCTGCTGGTGCGGGGATACTACAATGTAATGTCAAAAACAGGGAAACACTGTAAGCGATGTACGGGGGCGATTCAGGTTGGATTCCCACTGGTTGCCACAGCGCTGCCCAGCCACAGCTGTTTTCACTAATAGCATTGACTCTTTCCTGCGATTTCAAAAATTAGTTTTTAACTGTTTAACAGTGTCCAAATTTTAACTGCTACGTAGTATCCAAATTAGGAAGTAGTTTCCTGTTTACGTGACAGGTGGCAGTCTCCTCATGCTTTCTAATTACACCTTTTTCTAATTTATTTGCTACTCTTTGAGCAGGTTGTAGCATTTCGTGTCGCATTTCTCACTGATGTGAGAAAAGTTCCATACACCATTGTTTACTATCGAGCCTGTCACATAGCAGTCAGACATTCACGAGAGCCTACAAAAGATGCTTATTTAAAAGTCAATAGAATATATTTAATGTCCTATTGCAATATAGAACCTAACTTCATGTATATACTACAGAGTGAACTTTCTGATTATCACGTTTATGAAAGATGTGATGATTGATTTGACATGAAAGATGTTTATGAAAGATGTGAAGATGGTAATTTGCAACATTAATAAGCATTGATTATTTTTGACAAAATCAAAAAATACTCATCATTGCGCATGAAGAACACGTATTAAACTGCAAGAGGAGCGACACCAATTATAATGGAAAGTGGTGAAAGGCAGAGGATGAGGAGGGCTCAGAGTGGAGAACGTTTTGAGTTACAAAAAGAAGTCCTTTTGCTGTAGAAACAACCTTTATTAGAAATATCACCATTATGGAAAGAAATTTTAAAAAATTATTCAAAATAAATCTTTTGTGCGAAAATGTTCATATCTCTCATTGTCTTGGGCCACAATAATGTCTTCCATCACGTTTCCTTGGATTTCAAAGAAGTTATTCACATCTTCCTTGCAAAATATTATAAATTAATAAATTATCCATGCCATTTATTTTCTTATTAATTTCCTCTCAATTTCTGTTTGATTCTGTGTATTTTTTGTAGAAGCATTGATTTATTTTCCTGCACACTTCTCTTTGCCTTATACACTTTGAAATCTTGTTCAGTGTTCACATAGACACATCAGCTTCGACTTTCTTTCATTCGTGTTTTCAACTTGTTGCAGTTCTGTACACGACAGGTTGTGGTATCTTTGACAGTTACCATCGTAATCTATTGCTGCGTATGTAATTGGATTTTTTGTAGCCGCTGGTTGTTGTTGGCTTGCATCGGGCATAGTTCGTCTAGAGACGCTGTGCATTTCCTAATAATTCTCTTCTCTTGTGTCGGCTCCCTCCAAGTGTCTTGCTCGCCTGCTCTTATACGATTTCACTTCTGTGTACGTTTTATAAAGCACGGATGCAGTTCCGCGCTTTACCTTTAGTTTTGTGGCTATACGGCTGTACCCCTGTAGCGCTGCCTCGTTAATTGCTGTCAGTTCGTCGTGCGCTTTAATCGGAGCATACAACTCTACACAAGTCAAAGACCTGTCACTGATGCCACTTTGCACACGGAAAAAATGTCACTTATAAAATTAGTCAATAACAAGCACGTTTTAACCTAGTTCAAGCACGTTTTAACAACATTCAGCTTTATAGTTAACAATTGTTATCTAAAATAGTACGGAAATATGTACTCACGTGCAACCAGTACGTATCATACAATTTAAATTGAACGATAATTTTCCGTTATGAAATTCAGCGCCTCACAACGGCTGAAGAATTCTCACTGTCATCGAACCACAATTTATATTCTTCTTCAAAACACAACACCCAAATGTCATGCCGCCACCGCCACAGGTACACCAACAAGAGCAAGAGAATAGAAAAAGGAACTCATGAAAACCTTCTCTGCATTTCCCCCGGGGTGTGAACCAATCCACCACTGTGATTTGGAATGGTCAAGTGCAGGTCAAGTGGCCTCTGGGCTTGCTGTGGTCGGGAGGGCAAAGCGGGGAGGGGGCAGGGAGAGTGGGGCGGTGAGGAACGGAGCGGTATGGAAACAGCGAGTCGTGAATGTAAATAAAATTACTTCCATTTTACACTATTGATAGAATTCTTCTTTTTTCGAATAGATAATTGTGGGAAACAAATACATAGGTAACTCCGGGTATTTCAACTAGTGTAACGTATGCCAATGTAATGTATAACTAGAAATATGGTTTGTAGGAATGAAATCCAATAGGCATTTCTTTAACTAAAATTAAATTTTAAAGTGGTAGATGTTTTAGATAACTTCCTTGGTTTTTATACAGTGTGGTTATAAATGTTCCAAAAATCCCATAATTGATTACTGCAACCCTAGGAACCCTTATTCTTAAACAAGATAATTTTTTTTGGTATTTTGGAATGAAAATTCTATGGTGGTTTGGCCAGCCATATATCCAAAACATGACTTGTTGAGCTGAACATATCACTCTGTTTTAAAAATATTCCTTTTTGTTTCATGTAGTCATGATATCTCTAATGGCAATTCAACCTTTTCGATAGCATTAGTCTTAACTTACTGTCTATTGTTTTTGTTTTAGATTTGGTCAAATAATAATAATAACAACAACAACGACAATAATAATAATAATAATAATAATAATAATAATAATAATAATAATAATAATAATAATAATAATAATAATAATAATAATAATAATAATAATAATAATAATAATAATAATAATCCGTGGGAGTAGCTGGTCTCCTATCGGACGCGTCCCCAGGTGGCGTATCGGGAAATGCTCTTACCGGCCACGCCGGAGGGTAGGTGGGAAATAAAATACCACTCGTGGACCAAATCCAGACGCGTTAAAACGCAAGGGGAAGGTGACCCCAAAAAGAAACCCACGATGGAAGGTCCCTCAGGATCAACCGTTACGGTGCAGGGGATCGGAGCCCCAGTACCGGCAGCCGGGGGTGGGCAAGCAGGCCCCCGGAGGTCGTCAATCAGCGACTGCAATCTCAGAGACGTGGACCACTTGGCGTCTCTGAAATACTATACTGCGACAAGCGAAAGCATAGAGCAAGCAGGTTTTAACCCCTTTTCTGGGAAGTCAAAACTGCGAAGTTCACCTCCAAGTAACCCCACGACAACTGGTGTACCCACAGGAGACAAGGCAACCCTGGTCCAAGAAGATCCCACGTCGGCAGGGGATAGTAATGCGAGGGGTTGGACATCAAATAACTGGGTGATGACTCAAAAGTTGATGGAAGACAATTCGGATATTATTGCCCGTCTACAGAGTCAATTATTATCATCAGCAGTAACATTCTGAAAAACAATCCAGTTATAGTGAAGGACACCTTGGCTATAGCTCTAGAAGAGGTGGATGCCCTAAAGAATAGGTGGGAAAACATTAAAGAAGATCAAAAGGGGATGTATGAGAAAATAATCTTCCTAGAGAATGACAAAAAGGCCGAGAATACCAAACTCGGCAAACAGATAAACGAGAAGTCGGTGAAAACGGCACAGTCCCAGAAGAAGAGACAAGCTCCAAGTCCACTTCAAGACAAGAGGCCAGACAAGAAAGACAAGCAGGATGAAGTCATAGAGCTGGTTACTGAAAAGCCAATCCAAAACTCCGATGAGAACTGGCAGAAAGTGGAACACAGGAAGACGGTAAAGAAAAAGGAGAGTTCCACCAAAGAAGGCAATCAAACCCCCAAGGCAAGGAACAGAAGACGCACCAACCAGGCCATCAAACTGACCGCTAACGAAGGGCAATCATATGCTGAAATATTAAAAAGAATGAAGGAAGCGATTGACCCGAAGCAACACGACGCTAATATCCAGACTATCAGGAGGACACGTAAAAATAGTCCTGGAGAAAGATTGTGACCCCACTTCCCTAAACGAAGCAATCGCCCGTGCAATAGGAGACAGGATAAACATCAATAGGTTTAACCCCAAAACCTTAATTGAATTAAGGAACATTGATGAGTCTGTTACCCTATATGAGGTTAGAGACGCTGTCACACGCATTACGGGGGACTTCCCCCCGGCGACCTGGATACTATACAAGGTGTACGGAGGCAGACAGGTAGCGACTGCACTGCTCCCTTCGCGCCAGGCAGAAATTCTACTCAAAGCAATGAATTTTGAGATTGGCTGGCTTACTTGCCACGTTAGGATGAAGCACCAGGTCAGCAGATGCTTTAAGTGTCTAGGCTTTGGCCATATCTCCACCTCCTGCAAGGACCTCGACAGAAGTGAAGTATGCTACAAATGTGGCAAAAAGGGACACTTGGCCATGAACTGCAGAGGACCAGTTCAATGTATTGTCTGCAAAGACCAAAACCTTGAAGACAATCATAAGCTGGGTAGCTATAAATGCAGAAGTTCACTTTCTACTATAAATGCTATAATAGTGTAACGAATATTGCATCACCTGCCGAAGTCGCTGCGCGTGGATTGCGTCACCTGCCGCCGCCACTCCCCTTCCCCCGAACTAGACGGTTCCGGACAATCCGCGAGCCGCGGAGAAATGCCGAGCATGAGCCAGGCGCCTCGAGACAAGCGCCGTGCGGGTATAAATGCTACGCTGCCGGCGGCCGCGAGTCAGTCAGACAGAAGGAGTTAGTTTAGTGAGAAAGAGTTACAGAAGTCAGTCAGTAGTGAGCAGTAAGACGTCAGTCCGTCAGTGTGTCCGAAGTGGAAGCTGTGCTGGGAAGTGTGCATTGCGGTGAAGAGTGGTGCAGTGGTTGAACAGCAGTCAGCAGTCTGAAGTCTGCAGTGGAAGCTGAGCTGTGAAGGGTGCATCGCGGTAAGCAGTGGTGCAGTGGGGAAACAGCAGTCAGCAGTTTGAAGTCTGCAGTGGAAGCTGAGCTGTGAAGTGGGCATCGCGGTAAACAGCAGTGCAGTGGACCCTGGTGTGCGCAGTGAAGTGTGGTCTGCGCCAGGAATTGTGGTCTGCGCAGGGGAATTGTGGTCTGTGCAGGGAATTAGGGTCAAGTGTAGTGGACCGTGGACAGTGCATGGACTGACTGATACTGTAGAAGAAGAGAACTGTTTAAATAAATAGGGTGTAAGAAGAGAACTGTTTAAATAAATAGGGTGTAAGAAGAGAACTGTTTAAATAAATAGGGTGTAAGAAGCGAACTGTGTAAATAAATCAAGAGAACGGAGTCGTGTGTAACAGTGTAAATAATTAAGTGTAATATATCTGTAAATAGACCAAGTAGTTTTTAGTGTCAGTAGATTTTAGAGTGTATAATTGTTCCCGAATAAACGTAATTGTTGTAAATATTGTGTTGGTTTCAATTCACCACGAGACACGTTACAATTGGTGTCAGGTGTGTGGGGTTTGTGTGTGTTTAACTCAGAATAACGTGTGGTGAATTAAAACCTTAATGAAAATGGTTTTCACAAAATCCTTACGGGAACTGAAAGTAACCGAGTTGAAGATTGAGTTAGAAGACAGGGATCTGGAGACCACCGGAACGAAAGCAATATTACAAGAACGTCTTGCTAACGCGTTGAAGGCAGCAGGAGAGGATCCAGAGAGTTTTCGCTTCGAGATGTGTTACGGGAGTATCTGTGTCCGAGCATTCGTAACAGGATGGGGGAAAAAATGGAAGGAAGCTGACACAACGTCAGAAGAAAAACTGGCAGAAAATTCCAGAATTTCGGAAGAAAAGGTGTCAGAAAACCTGGAACAACAGATAACGCCGAATAATACATTGGTTAGAGAAGAAATCGAGGAGATAATTTTAAAGAACGAAGAGAAGGTTGACAAAATTGAAGAGGAATTTCTGAAGAGCGAGGAAAAATTACTAAATCCACAAGAGGCGGCAGCAAAAGAAGAAGAAGCGGCAGCAAAAGAAGAAAAAGCGGCAGCGAAAGAAGAAGAAGCGGCAGCGAAAGAAGAAGAAGCGGCAGCGAAAGAAGAAGATGCGGCAGCGAAAGAAGAAGAAGCGGCAGCGAAAGAAGAAGAAGCGGCAGCGAAAGAAGAAGAAGCGGCAGCGAAAGAAGAAGAAGCGGCAGCGAAAGAAGAAGAAGCGGCAGCAAAAGAAGAAGAAGCAGCAGCAGAAGAAGAAGAAGCAGCTGCAGAAGAAGAAGCAGCTGCAAAAGAAGAAGAAGAAGCAGCAGCAAAAGAAGAAGGAGCAGCAGCAAAAGAAGAAGAAGAAGCAGCAGCGAAAGAAGAAGAAGCAGCGAAAGAAGAAGAAGCAGCGAAAGAAGAAGCAGCAGCGAAAGAAGAAGCAGCAGCGAAAGAAGAAGCAGCAGCGAAAGAAGAAGCAGCAGCGAAAGAAGAAGCGGCAGCGAAAGAAGAAGCGGCAGCGAAAGAAGAAGCGGCAGCGGAAGAAGAAGCGGCAGCGAAAGAAGAAGCGGCAGTGAAAGAAGAAACGGCAGCGAAAGAAGAAGCGGCAGCGAAAGAAGAAGCAGCAGCGAAAGAAGAAGCAGCAAAAGAAAAATCAGAAGTAGAAAAAGAAGTTTTTAAACGAGTTGTAGAAAATAAAGATGGCTCTCAAAAGAGGAGAAATGATTTTGTCTACCGAATTGAAAGGTTCCAGTATGAAAACACGCGGGTCATCCATTCCAGTCGGCTGGCCCCGTGCGCGGGAGGTAATGAAAATGACGGAGAAGACACCACAGGAGCTTGTGAGTTGGGCATGAAAATGTTCACTTTTGACGAGTTTATGTCTCACCATGGCGGAAATGATATGGCGCGTTGTGGTGTGGCAATGGAGGTGCCACAGGATCTGTTCACGGTACTCCAGAAATATTCATTAGCGCATTGTGTTGCTCAGGATCTGGATATGACCAGAGGTGTTGCTGCTGTATTCAGAAGAAAATACAGGAAAATGGAAGAATTGGAGAACCGGCGACCGGATATTGGGAATGACCTTCTTCTCCGCGACGTGAGTAAAGATGTGCATTTTGTTATCACAAAAAGAAAGTCGCATCGCAAGGCCACCTTCAAACCTTGGGAAAACTTTGCTTGAATTACGCCAACAATATCTGCATTATTTCACTAAACGCGATCCGGGACGGATCGCATCTAAGGAGGGGGCAATGTAACGAATATTGCATCACCTGCCGAAGTCGCTGCGCGTGGATTGCGTCACCTGCCGCCGCCACTCCCCTTCCCCCGAACTAGACGGTTCCGGACAATCCGCGAGCCGCGGAGAAATGCCGAGCATGAGCCAGGCGCCTCGAGACAAGCGCCGTGCGGGTATAAATGCTACGCTGCCGGCGGCCGCGAGTCAGTCAGACAGAAGGAGTTAGTTTAGTGAGAAAGAGTTACAGAAGTCAGTCAGTAGTGAGCAGTAAGACGTCAGTCCGTCAGTGTGTCCGAAGTGGAAGCTGTGCTGGGAAGTGTGCATTGCGGTGAAGAGTGGTGCAGTGGTTGAACAGCAGTCAGCAGTCTGAAGTCTGCAGTGGAAGCTGAGCTGTGAAGGGTGCATCGCGGTAAGCAGTGGTGCAGTGGGGAAACAGCAGTCAGCAGTTTGAAGTCTGCAGTGGAAGCTGAGCTGTGAAGTGGGCATCGCGGTAAACAGCAGTGCAGTGGACCCTGGTGTGCGCAGTGAAGTGTGGTCTGCGCCAGGAATTGTGGTCTGCGCAGGGGAATTGTGGTCTGTGCAGGGAATTAGGGTCAAGTGTAGTGGACCGTGGACAGTGCATGGACTGACTGATACTGTAGAAGAAGAGAACTGTTTAAATAAATAGGGTGTAAGAAGAGAACTGTTTAAATAAATAGGGTGTAAGAAGAGAACTGTTTAAATAAATAGGGTGTAAGAAGCGAACTGTGTAAATAAATCAAGAGAACGGAGTCGTGTGTAACAGTGTAAATAATTAAGTGTAATATATCTGTAAATAGACCAAGTAGTTTTTAGTGTCAGTAGATTTTAGAGTGTATAATTGTTCCCGAATAAACGTAATTGTTGTAAATATTGTGTTGGTTTCAATTCACCACGAGACACGTTACAATAGCTATAAATGCAGAAGTTCTTTCTCTGCAGAAGTAAGGAAACTCGGTAAAACAAAGAATGCTTAGGTTCCTTCAAATTAATTTAGGCAAAGGAAAGACCTCCCAAGATCTTCTCATTCAAACGGCAAGGGAGAGACAGGTGGATGTCTTACTGGTCAGTGAGCAGCACGATATTGACGACATATCCCTCTACCAGGACACGGCCAGACGTGCAGGAATTATAATATTTAACTCCAAAATATGAGTCTCTAAATGTAAAGTTACAAACCAAGGTTTTGTATGGGTTGAAATGGCCAGCCTTAGAATATATAGTTGCTATTTCTCCCCAAACGACCGAATAGAGAAATTTAAGAAGCAAATCGATGAACAGGAGGCAAGTATGAACTCAGCCCCAGGTGAAATAATATTGACTGGAGACTTTAACAACAAGTCCCCGGAATGGGGCGAAAGCAGAACTGATCGCAGAGGCGATATTGTTTGCGAATTCTTGGCTAGGAGGGACCTGGTAGTCCTAAACACAGGGAGCTCATGTACATTTCAAAGGGGCGCAGCTTCTTCGATAATAGACTTAACAATAGGAACCACAAGGATTGCCATGTATATCCTGGATTGGCAGGTTCTCGACGCTGAAACACTTAGCGATCACAGCTACAGTGAATTCTCCACTTCATCCGCTGGAAACAGAGCTAGAAGAAGGTATCAGCCAAACATCGGTCCATCTTGGAACACCAAAAAGCTAAAAGAAGCTGATGCCATAAAATTCCTTGACGAAGCTAAATTATTGGAGTCAATGGGGTGGAGTAATAGGAAAAGTGCAGAATCCCTCGAAGAGGTAGTACGGGAAACGTGCGAAACCGTTAAAAATACGTGTGCACATCTCAATGCCCAGACGTAGGAGCCCAAAGGGGAAAAATCAGGAGTATTGGCGGACAGGGACTATTGCAGAGCTTCGTCAAGCATGTGTTAAAGCTAGAAGACTTGCAACAAGAGCTAAAACGAACATTCTGCTGAGGGAAATATACAAGACGGCACGCAAAAGACTAAAATCGCAGATTAAAAGAAGCAAAACAAAATGCTTGAAGGCCCTATTAAACGAGGTGAACAACGACCCCTGGGGAAAAGTCTACAAGATTGTTATGGGCAAATTTAAACCTTCAACAACCGTGGGGCTAGAAGACCCCGAATGGGTGAAGGTAATTATCCAAGACCTTTTCCCTAGTAGAGAATGCTGGGTAAGGAGCAGACCTTCTGACCACCTCTTCGACGAAGCCAACCGCTTCACGAAGGACGAACTAGTCCAGACGATGAAGAAGACCAAGATTGGAACTGCACAGGGGGTTGACGGAATTCCGAACGCGATCCTGAGGATAGTTGTAAAAGAATACCCAGAATGCCTTTTGAAAGCCTTTAATCATGTCTTGTACAAGGGAAATTCTATAAGCGTTGGAAACATCAGAAGCTAATTCTCATGCGGAAAGGTAACAAGCCAATCGATCGGACGTCATCGTTCAGACCTTTGTGCCTGCTGGATACGATGAGCAAATTACTGGAGGGTTTGCTCCTTCTACGACTATAGAGACATGTCCAATTTTCAACGAGACAATTTGGATTTAGAAAGGGACTCTCGACAATAGACGCGATCTCAGAAGCAGTCCACCATGCAGAAACAGCAAAAAGGAATAAGAGATTTTGTGCCTTGGTTGCGATTGACATCAAAAATGCCTTTAATTCTGCCAGCTGGAAAGACATCATACAAGCCCTGGTAGCTAGGAAGATCCCTGAATACCTTGTGAGGATCCTGGAGGACTACCTCAGTGAGAGGAAAATAATCTGCACTAACGGGTATAGGATTGAGGAAGACATGACCTGCGGTGTTCCACAGGGATCAAGATTGGGCCTCTTCCTGTGGAATACCTATATGACGACCTGCTGAATATCGAACTCCCAAAGAACTCCAGACTCATAGGCTACGCCGATGACACACTGATCATATGCCACAGTGACAACACGGAATTACTGGAAATGAAGACCAACGAAACACTACGCAGGGTTAAAAGATGGTTGGACCAAAGAAACCTCCAGATGGCTGTTGACAAGACGGAGGCCGTGTTGATTACAAACCGCAGAGCATTCCGCCCCCAGGTGATCCAACTGGCGGAGGAACTTATTGAATGGAAACGGCATATTACATACCTGGGGGTGGAAATTGATTCACGACAGAGCTTCGGACCCCATTTTATAAAATCAGCAGGAAAAGCCGCAAAGACTGGATCAAATCTCTCCACACTAATGCTGAACTCAGGAGGTCACAGTGAAAGCAAATGGAGGTTAATTTCCGCCGTAGTGTACTCAAAAATACTGTATGCCGCCCCAGTGTGGGCAGATGCGCTAACTAAAGAGTCCATTCGACGGAAATTCACACAGATCCAGAGAACGATGACTCTAAGGATAATCTCAGGATATCGCACGGTATCCGACAGTGGAGCCTTAGTACTGGCCAGTGTCCCCCCAGTGGACCTTTTAGCCCAGGAAAGGAGGACAATGTACCTGAGGACGACAGCAGACAAACAACAAACCCTGTCACAAAGACAATTAGACAATATCAAAGCGGAATTGAGAAACAATCTCCTGCACCAGTGGCAAAACCGATGGGACCTGGAGTAGAAAGGTAGATGGTCACACAGCCTCGTCCCTAACATCAAGGATTGGACCAGCAGGAACCATGGCACAATGGACTTCTACTTGACGCAAGCCTTCTCAGGGCTTGGGAACTTTCAAGAATATCTATACAGATTTAAAATCGCTGAAAGCCCGATATGTCCACGATATCATGAAGAAGACGACGCCGCTGTGCACACCATATATAGTTGCAAAGCTTGGGAGGAAGAAAGAAGAAACTGCTACAGCAAATTGCGACGGGATTTAACGCCTGCAAACACAGCCCAGACTATGCTGCAATCCAGAGACAACTGGAAAACAGTGCGAGACTTCGTGGCTCACGTACTAAAACAGATAGCCACTACTAAAAGCAGAGAGAGCTAAAATACCATAGCGACCATCTGAAGAGGAAACTCATGTTCTCAGCCAATCTTCTGCGTGAAGTAATGTCTCAACGACGGTCCCGCGCAGAAGATACCACGGCCCATGTGAATCGAGGATGTTAGGTTTTAGTCGGTATGCCACGCTGGAGAGTCCGACATAACCGAACTACCGGTATGCGTGACGCATTTGCCAAAAAAGTAATAATAATAATAATAATAATAATAATAATAATAATAATAATAATAATAATAATAATAATAATAATAATAATAATAATAATAAGTCTCCCAAAGTCCAGCCCTACGTCCGAGCAATTGAGAACTTAGCCACGTGGGAGACGGGCAACGTCAGAAAATTTGGCGGCAAACAGGGTAATGGCACACCCATGTAGATATGGAGACACAGAATATGCGTCGTAGGGCTTCGGAAAAGCAGGCGCTGCCTGGGGAGCGCCGGGGCACCTTCGGAGCCACCGCTGGAGGTGACAGCATGCGAGCCGGTGGTGATCAGGAGCTGAACAGGCGGGCCCTGAAGGGGGATAACCCCGAATATACTACAGCCGAACATAGCAGCACCCATCCATCTCCACTTACAGCTGCACCTGCCGCAAGTGCTTCCCAGAGAAGCAATCTATTGCTTCCAGAGACCACTGCCGCAGGCAGGTAACGCAGGAGGATGAAGTGGACTACAGAAATAAATACCTTCATCATGCGTGAATACTATACCATTACCAAAATGGAGACTGACACTACGGCCTACCGACAAAAGTTACATCAAAGATTTCTTCACCGTTTCCCTGATTCTGAAGTTAGTGAGCAAAGAATAGCGGACCAGCGTCGAGCAATTGTTCAGAAAAATCTCCTCTCTGCACCAGTTTTAGAAGCAATCAAGGAAGAAGTGAGAAAAATGCTTAACTCCTCAGAACCTAGTAATCTGAGGGCAATGGAGATATCAGCTGTGCAAACTCAGGATGACAATGGGACAAGCATGTCAGAAAGTATGGATGATAAGAGTAGTGAAGAGGTGCAAATTCGCAATGAATTTGCAGTCGCACTTGCAGAATTTGAGGGAACTGACCCACTGACCCGCAATCTCATTCCCAGACAAAATTGCTCGAAGAAATTAGCAAGAGCAATTAGCGTCTTGAATGAGAAAGTACTGCCACAACATCTACAACAAAGTACACACAGCAATTTATTGTGCTGCGGTTGTGGCTTCAAGATGTAACGGTTCCAAGTTTTTCAGCCGCGTAGCAACTGCCCACAATGATCGAAGTGAAAAAAGAATGCCACCTTGGAAAAGATGGCTGGTGAATCGTATAGAAAGCACTAGAAGAGATATTGGAAGACTCACGCAATTTAAAAAAAGAAAATACCTCAGAAAAACTGAGAAGAAAGGTGAATAACATCCTTATCAATACAAAAATACATACGAAGCACGAGTCCTTGAATTCAACAATAACAGAACATCTTGACACCCTACGACAAAAGCTTTTGGCGTTAACAAAACGCCTTCGACGCTACAGGAAATGCACTACGAGGAAGCAACAGAATTCTCTTTTTAACAGAAACCAGAAAGCATTCTACAGGAATATGTCAATGGGTAAAGGGCTTGTAAATGATATGAAAGAGTCAAACCTTCCCTCAAAGGCACAAATAGAGGACTTTTGGAAGCCTATCTGGTCATCTACTGTGTCCCACAACCCAGATATGACGTGGATTGAAATGGAATATGACAGACACCGAGATATTCCTCTAATGGGTGAACCAATCATCACCGTGTAAATTGTCCAAGCAGCTTTGAACAAAGCACATAACTGGAAGGCACCAGGCAGTGATGGCCTGCACAATTATTGGTTGAAAAAATTTACCAGCACTCACCATCATATAGCTAATATATTTCAATATTTTCTTCACAATCCAGAAAATCTACCTTACTTCCTCACTGAAGGTAGAACATTCATGTTACCAAAGGAGAGTGACACTAAAGACCCCTCGATGTACAGGCCTATAACCTGCCTTCAAACTTTCTACAAACTCATAACATCTTTTGTTTCACAAATGATGATGACACACATTGAGGAACAGAACATCTTAGCAAATTACCTTCATGGAACCCCATGAAACTTACAAATACTTGGGTTTCCAACAGTCACTCCGAATCAAACACACTGTTACTAAGAACATACTAACAACTGAAGTGTGTAAACGATTGCATGGACTCTTAAAAACTCAACTCTCTGCTAGAACCTTGTGCAGGCCATCAATTCATTTGTTATTCCAGTGCTGACATACTCCTTTGGCGTTATTAAATGGAGCAATACCGACCTCGGCAACCTCCAGAGGACAATTCGAACCGCT
This sequence comes from Gryllus longicercus, assembly GCA_038098605.1. Lineage (NCBI taxonomy): Eukaryota > Metazoa > Arthropoda > Insecta > Orthoptera > Gryllidae > Gryllus > Gryllus longicercus. The sequence continues at coordinate 90,367 of JAZDUA010000729.1, read as the reverse complement.
ATGACTCAACACTGAAAACATCATCCCCATTCAAGTACTGAGCGTTTTACCCTTCCAAGGTCGCAAGGAGGGCGAGGTTTTGTAGATCTCATAAATCTACACAGCTCTCAAATTGCTTCACTCAGAAGATACTTCTTGGAACATTGTGGGAGAGTTCAGCAATCAGTGAGCGCAGTTGATAATAACTATAGTCCTCTGAACTTGAAAAGGCTTGATCCGCCTGTTCAACCAATCATTGAAACGGAAGAGAAGATATCCTTATGGAAAGCGAAGGCACTGCATGGAAGGTACCCTCACGAGCTGAGTAAACCAGAAGTCGACATCTCTGCGTCGCACGCATGGCTCCAGCACGGGGATCTCTTTCCGGAGACAGAAGCCTTCATGATAGCTATCCAGGACCAAGTGGTACCAACATTGAACTACAGAAAACACATTCTGAGAGATTCTACCATTCATTCCGACTCGTGTAGAAGATGTGAGGCTGCTAGCGAAACTATCCAACACGTGACAAGTGGATGTAGCAGCCACGCACAGTTGGAATACAAAAAGAGGCATGATGAAGTGGCGAAGCAGGTCCACCAATTATTGGCATTGAGAACGGGCTTACTCGCCACTTCCGTGCCGTATTATAAATATGTGCCTCAGAATGTGCTTGAAAGCAATGAGCACACACTCTACTGGGATCGCTCCATTATCACTGACAGACATGTCGGCGGCAATAGACCCGATATAACGTACATTGATAGAAACCATCAGCAGGTTTTCCTTATCGATATATCAATACCCAATACCCACAACATATCGGGAAAATATCAAGAGAAGATCCAGAAGTATACCGATCTCGCCCATGAAGTCGCATCTCAGTGGAACTTCAGTAAAGTGACAACTGTGCCTATAATAATATCAGCTACAGGAGCGATCCCAAAAATGACACTTCGGGCACTGGAGTGTCTTCACTTGGATGCCAGGAATGTATATAATATGCAAAAGTGTGTAATTTTGAATACATGCCGTATTGTCAGAAGCCATCTGAACCTTCAGTAAAGCAACCACACACCTCGTCATCATTCCGGTGTGTGGTTGACATACCGACCAGTAGATACTGTGAATAATGTATAATAAATAATAATAATAATAATAATAATAATTAATTACATGATTAATAAAGCATGCAAGTGGTCATAATAAACATTAAAATAATTTCCTTTTTTGAACTTCACAAAGTGTCATTATCAAAGGGTAATGCCCAGTTCTTAAAACAGTGTTGAATATTGATGTTAGTAGTACGTTGGCCTTCTTAGGTAATTTCTTCAGCACTTCACCATTTATTAAGTTGTAACTTGGGGCTGATGGCTGGGGTGGTAGAAGGTTTTGTATTACCCTTTCTATTTCGTATGATGTGAATGTCTTCACATGCAGTGACATTTGTAAGGGCATATGAAAATATGTTTCTATTTCAAGTTCCGCTTCTGGGTCAATGGGTGGATATAGCTGGAACACTTTTGCAAGATGTTGCGCAAATGTTGTTGCCTTCTCTGTATTACTTCTTACCCACAAACCATCAATGTTCCGTACAGGAGGGATTGGTTGAACTGGTCTTTTAAATTGTCTTGTTGCCTTTCACATTCAATAATCTGATTCTTTACAGGCAGAATGATTTTTAAGATATTTATTTATTTCAATATTCTTTAGTTCTTGACATGCCAATCTTAAATACTTTGTTGCTCTGTTCAGATTTCTTTTGTCAAGTGGATGCCTTGTTTCTTGATAGACTTTTTTTCATTTTCTTTTGACAGAGACTATTTCTTTGATATATTTAGGACAGTATACATTATTATTTTTAGTGTTAAAATTTGGAGTGGAATGCCATGCTGCGTCAATACATCTTGTTATGTATTCAACTGTGTTATCTACTTCGTCTTTAATCTTCATTGGAATTTGAACCATTAGATTCTCTTCAATATGCATATGAAATTCTTCCCAGTCAGTTTTTGTATTGGTTAAGTAAACTTGCTCTTTTGTAGTAAAAGTATGTGAGCAAATTTTAATAACAAAGAGACTGTGGTCTGAGCTGAGATCTAACGAGGCTTCAATTTGTATGAAGTTGGGGGAAATGCCCTTCACAATAAAGAAGTCAATAAGCTCAGAAATTTTGCATGTATCTGATGGCTAATAAGTTGGTTGCCCTATTGAATAGTACAATAGTTTCATAAATATAATAGCTTTATTCAATTCCTCACCTTTAGTTGTATTTAACCTGGAAACCAACACTCAATATTTTGCATTATAATCTCCGCCGACTATGAATCTCGTTCTCGGATTTAAAAAACTTCTCGAAATCGTTCTGTTTCACTTTGTGCTTAGGCGGGCAATAGATAGCAGATATGCTTAACGGCCCACGTGAGTCGTTAATTTGAATTGTTGTTGCTGTATGTGTTCACAATATTTATCTACTACATGGTGATTAATAGAATTTCTTATTATGATTGAAGTACCTCCGTGAGCTCTTCCACTGGGATGGTTTGTTGTATACGTAGGATATTTCGGGAATCTTACACGGCTCATAGATGCCAAGTGTGTTTCAGACATTAAAAGTATATCTACTTTACTATTAATCAGAAAATATTCGACTTCTCGTCTTTTTTGTTGTTGTTTAAGGTTTCATCAACATCGAGGCCATTAGCGACCACTATTGCATTTAACGGTATGGTAACTGTGAAGATGACATGATATGGTGATGATAGGGGGTGAAAGGACGAACACAAATACTCCATCCATTTGATTGCGTCACCAAACGCCGTACGCCCCTCGTGTTAAAGGAACGGGCCAAAGAGTTAATTTAAATAATTAAATAAACTAGGCGCGCATTCACAGGGAGGGAAAACCCTATTTTTTTTCAGAAACTATTAATTCTAATTTGTCACGAAACTTTCATTCAAAAATATTTTCGGATAATCACTGAAACAAATAAAATCGTATCGCAGCATGAGCTGAGTGTCGCCTGCTACATTGTGCAAGATCTGTAATATAACACATTCAACTACAACATTTTGAATTTCCACTCCCAAAATTTGTCTCTGGATCCATTCCTGAGTAAACCCGGTAATAGAGCCACGAGTGTGATGCAATACCTGGGAGTCACCAGACGCTGGAGAGAGTGCCAGTTGGACGCTCTTTGGTCTCAAACAGGGTTGCCAGAATACTATCACGCCTTGTCGCCATTTACAATGCCACATGTCGCCAAAAGTCGCCAAGCATTCGACAGATGTCGCCATTAAACCGCCAAAGTTCAAAACGGTATAAGCGGTTAATAAAAAACACATCTCATTAAAAATGCTATATTTTATTGAAAAAATGGATGAAATGTATTATATTTTAAACATTAATCTATAAAACTCTAAAACAAAACAAACTTTCTTATATGATTAGCATCGAAATCACAATTATACCCCTGCAGTAGATAACAGTCATGCATTAAACTTCGTTGAGTATCGAAAATACGGATTCATCATCTTCGTTGTTTTGGTCCGTCTCTTTTTTCGCGTACATGATTTTCGAGGTGAATTTTGCGAGCATATCTTTCGAGCATACCATCCTAGAACAAATTTCAATATTCTTAACGTGGAATTTTTTTTAAATAAAAATGTTATATTATGCCCATAACCTATTTTTGAGACATATTGTTTGCAAATCAGAATAGATGTTACCTATAGCCCAGGGTTCACGTTCCCAATCGAGCCGATATCCCCTGCTACCACTAACTTTCGGCATCTTTGAATGGGAATCAGCCAAGTTAAGTTAATCAAATCAAACTCAAACTCATAGCACGATTACCATCCTCTACTGATGAAATAGCTCAATAATACACTATGAGTGTTATTAAACCCATTCAGTGTTTAATACCAATAGTGGCAGTGTCCAACATAACAGTATTCAAGACCAGTAGTACCAACATAACTAGAATAGAATTACTACATCATTGGTTACATTCAAAAGCTTTGCTTTTTATTATCGCAGGCATATAAATATGAATTGTTTAATTAAAAAAATGAAGTAGCCAAAAAATCGCCAAGTCGCCAAATGTAAATTTTTGTCGCCAATAATTGAGAATAGTCGCCAGTTTGGCGAGAAATCGCCAAATCTGGCAACCCTGGTCTCAAAACGATTTCATATACATCGATATTGCTGCAATATCTTGGATATTGAATGTCATTAAAAGGAAAATATATATTCCTAAAACATTATAAGACCTTTTTCAATTACCTGGGGGTTGTGCAACCCGCCACTGTTTAGTAAACTAATAGCAGTTCGTTAGTCACTGTAAAAGATATATATATATATATATATATATATATATATATATATATATATATATATATATATATATATATATATATATATATATACTTATCCTAAATCATGGGTGAATCCAGCCGATCATTTTTTTGGGGGGGGGGGGGGGAAGTCGTAGATTTTTGTCACACAAAAACATATTCTTGTTATATTGTATATTTTTTATGTATTGTAGATATACTATACGATATTATTGTTTAAACAATCCCATAATTCGAACATAAATATTTAAATCAATTTTACTAACTAAAGGAAAGTTAAAGAAAACTCTAGAATCTTTGGGGGGCATGTCCCCCATGCCAACCCCTCTTCCCTACCCCCATGGATCCGCCAGTTTCCAAAGAGAAGTTTCAAAACACCAAAGTTTTCATACACTGGACAACATACAGAAAAGCGGAACACATGTCACACTAATGAAATTGCTTGATGTACTCACCCAATATGGCGCATGCGAAGCTAATTCGTTTCCATGACAACACACTGACAGTGTGGCACATGCTAACACCAGTACCCAGTGCTCTAAACTACTTTTGTCCGATACAGCCCCCCGATAGTACCCGACCTACCCCTATATTCAAACATTCTGGTAAGTTGGAGGAGGCAACACCAGTAACAAACCAAATGATCCAATGTTTACAAGAAGGAATCTGCTTTTGTAGGTCTATTCATATCATAGTAAATTTAACTATATATGGAATCCAGTTACTTCTTACTTTTTCGCCCTTACGAACGAAGAAGAGAAAGTAATGTAATCATGTGCCGGAAAACGGCGAATTTTCGACAGATAAATTCTTATCGTCGGGCCGTGGATGAATTTTGTCCCATCAGTTAGTAAATTCCTTCCTCTACGAGTAACACGTGATGTAGGCCATTATTTCCATGTTTTGTGGGTCCTTCATACCGAAAAATTTATTAACGTCAAAACTATGTATCGGTCTGTGGTCAACAATCTGAACGAAGTCTATGGGAGTTATGAGTCGACTATGGGAGTTTCAAATGGATATTTCGATTTTTTAGAGTACTTTACATGAAGCCTCAAAAATAAAAAAAAATAAAGGACGCATAAGGGAACACACCGTAGTCTCATGTTCGTTGAAATTCCTGATTTTCCGAAAATTGCAAAAGTGTAATTTTTTGGGCGTCTTGCTACAACTATATTATCGACGATGTTTTTTTTAAATGATATATATTCTTTAAAGGCAGGTATTGAAATAAGGTCATGTTCAATTCTTCCAAAATATGAGTAGTTTCCGTGTAATTTTGGACGAAATATAGGCAATTTAATTTTTTTTAAACATTTGTTTTTCTCAAAAACCACTCCAACTTTTTTCTTAAAATTTTCTCTTCGTACATATATGAAGGGACGATAAAAATATGGTGCTAGTCGCATTTTCGGGGAACACACCGTATTTTCGAAAATTGCAAATTGTTAACACTTCAAAGCGACAAAATTGAAGATCGTAATTTTTGCCATAAACAAAGTCTGCTGTAAAAAATCAGCATTTTCAAAAGGGTCTTGTACATTTTTTGAAAAAACGAGTAAATTCTCAGACTTCTCGAATATTGCAAATTGTTAACATTTCAAAACTACAAATTTGAAGATAGATTTTTGTCTTAAACAAAATCTGTTCTCATCATTAAAAATAATCATGTTGTTGTTATTATTATTATTATTATTATTATTATTATTATTATTATTATTATTATTATTATTATTATTATTATTATTATTATTATTATTATTATTATTATTATTATTATTATTATTATTATTATTATTATTATTATTATTATTATTATTATTATTATTATTATTTCCATTTATTAAATGGGGGACGCTTAAAAGTATGGTGTTGGTCTCGTTTTCGTTAATCTTTCTCAATTTTAGAAAATTCCGTGTTGAAAATATTGGGTTGAGACAATAACATTTTTAAGCGAAGGCCCGAGTTCAAAACTAAGTTTTCACACCGTAGAGATTACGTTCACGGCGAGTTAACTCGGAGAACGTGAGGTCGAGTATCGGTGCGGAAAAAAATTGTTGCTGGTTGAAAACACTTTCGCAGGTTTGTGTAGTAGTATAATACAGCGGATCAGTGAGAAATAACGCGAAAAAATGTGTGTTTTTGTGGCCCTACTAGTTTGTATATACCCTACATGATTCTGCACAACCAAGTGAGTGATTCATATCACACCTATTTACATAATGAAATTATGAAACACATTTGTCTTAAAAGAGCCTTTACAGATTTTAAATAAGCATTGCCTCTGCTTGCTGTTTTGGCAATGTTTTGTAGCCTTTTAAAAACCTATTTGCAATAATTTTTTAAAACCATTTGAGTGTGTATGAGAGGCACGTACTACTGAAAATAAACCGAAGTTTTTAATATGAACATAAAGATTTGAAATGCATAGTCTAATCTAACTTCTGGCACTACAGCAGCACATACATACTTGCTTTATTTGCAATTTTTACATAATATTTTTAATTATTAGTAAGAAAATAAATGGCATGGGTAATTTATTAATTTATAATATTTTGCAAGGAAGATGTGAATGACTTCTTTGAAATCCAAGGAAACGTGATGGAAGACATTATTGTGGCCCAAGACAATGAGAGAAATGAACATTTTCACACAAAAGATTTATTTTTGAATAATTTTTTTAATTTCTTTCCATAATGGTGATATTTCTAATAAAGGTTGTTTCTGCAGCAAAAGGACTTCTTTTTGAAACTCAAAATGCTCTCCTCTCTGAGCCCTCCTCATCCTTTGCCTTTCTTCACTTTCCATTATAATTGGTGTCGCTCCTCTTGCAGTTTAATACGTGTTCTTCATGCACAATGATGAGTATTTTTTGACTTTGTCAAAAATAATCAATGCTTATTAATGTTGCAAATTACCATCTTCACATCTTTCATGTCAAATCAATCATCACATCTTTCATAAACGTGATAATCAGAAAGTTCACTCTGTAGTATATACATGAAGTTAGGTTCTATATTGCAATAGGACATTAAATATATTCTCTTGACTTTTAAATAAGCATCTTTTGTAGGCTCTCGTGAATGTCTGACTGCTATGTGACAGGCTCGATAGTAAACAATGGTGTACGGAACTTTTCTCACATCAGTGAGAAATGCGACACGAAATGCTACAACCTGCTCAAAGAGTAGCAAATAAATTAGAAAAAGGTGTAATTAGAAAGCATGAGGAGACTGCCACCTGTCACGTAAACAGGAAACTACTTCCTAATTTGGATACTACGTAGCAGTTAAAATTTGGACACTGTTAAACAGTTAAAAACTAATTTTTGAAATCGCAGGAAAGAGTCGATGCTATTAGTGAAAACAGCTGTGGCTGGGCAGCGCTGTGGCAACCAGTGGGAATCCAACCTGAATCGCCCCCGTACATCACTTACAGTGTTTCCCTGTTTTTTGACATTATATTGTAGTATCCCCGCACCAGCAGAGGGAGCGCTAGCGTCATGATTCCCTGCTCCCTATGTAAGGGAGAGGCAGCGGCATTGGCATAGTGCCTTCCCCTACCTGCCTCCCAGCAACATAAGCCGGGAATAACAAGGGAAGCAACTACTATTTTTACAATTACTATTTTTCAAAATGTAGAGAACACTAAAAACAGGACCGGTGCACTTTCATAAGTGTCAACTGCACTATCACGGGAAATATCTGAAGCTGTTTCATAGAAAATAATTAATAATAGCCTGAATTTTACACAAAATATTCAATTTTTGAAAAATTGTACATGGGTTTATTTGAAGTTCTATCTTGAAGAACAAATTAGTTTTCATTATTGTAGTTGTAGGAAAGCAGTACACAAATTTTGTACTTCTGCTATTTTCTAAAATTCAAATATTTAATGAAAATTACACCTGTGTCATTTTTTAAGCATGGTTTATGCTACTCAAGGAAGATGTTTAATAAAAAAAATTGGAGCCGTTTTTGAGAAATTGTTGAAAATGTTGAGGCTTCATGAAAAGTTGGTGTACCCCCAAAAATGAAATTATCCATTTCAAACTCACAGGGCCTGAAGTTCGTCCAGTTTAGGGATTCCAAAATTTTTTCATTTTTCAACCCTTTTTAGAAGAATTGTCGACTCCATTAACCCCCGTACATTATTCTTTTCAACATATTATACATAATCGTAACACTATGAATTGAACATAAATATTCTAAAGATAACAATTTTGAATGCAATATTTTGGTAAATATCTAGATTTATAGTAAGCAAAGATTCTTCCACTTCTGAGAATCTGATTTTCATATCTTCATTGTAGTGCAATGGTTACAAAATGTTGAGCATTTTTTCCAAGCAATAACATTTCTCCAGTATGTATATCTGGGAATATTTTTTTTCCGCAGTAGAATAACATTGTCAATACATAGTTGTAATTTGTTGACTTTTCTAAACATTTGTAAACTTAACCAGTTGTAAAGCCAGGTTCTCAGATATTCTGGTACAGAAAATCAAAATGGAGCACCAATCTCCAATAACCCTGAAATTAAGTGTGTTTAATCTAATTGGCATACATATAGGGAGAGAGTAGAGAAATTTAGCATGAGGTGCAGTTTGTTTTATTCTTTGCCAATAACCATTTGTAGGGTGTTTATTAAAGGCCCCTTACATCTGGGGACCACTGCAGTGCACCAGCCTAGCTGCAGCCCTTATCCGAAGGCTGAACAAAGGATACAAGTGAAGAGGAGCGAATTTGTTACTTATTGTTACATGTTTTGTTGCTCTCTATTAGAAAGCAATTAATTATAAAGTTCATTTAATATTTTTGAAACCAATGAGATCTTGATTATACATATCAATCACCGGTTCATATTCGGCTACAGACCCCCAATTCATCCTTTGATCATTATTGCTCCCCTTCAAAATTTCGAGCCCCAGGTGGTCGATATTAACCCCATTGGGAACCCCTGACCCAGATCATTTGGAGAATACAAATTTGAAGAAAATCGAGGCAAACTTTGGCTAGAGGAAGACGGACAGACAGTTTTGCAATCATGATTTTTCAGAGTCAAAGACACACAAAATGGCTTCTGACTGTACAATGTGTAAAGAAGTAATTTACTCAATTTTTTGATACCAGGGCCCCACAATATGAATTTTTCTGGCAAAATCTTTTATTTCTGACAGAATGCCGATGTAGAACTTGCAAGAATTTGAATTAGTTCCATATTTTCTCTAACCTTTTTTAAAATATGTACTCTTGCATATTGTAATTGAATAATTTTACATAATTTTCCTCATATCTGATGCTTGTTAGAACTGACAGATCAGCAATTGGTCGAGGTGTTTGCTTGTTCATACAGTATAATTAATAATCCAAATCAAATAAACTGGTTTTTATTACTCAGTTTTTAATAGCTATACTTTTTAAAGGCTCCATATTTTTTTTTTTCCCCCCCGGTTATGTGCTAACGATTTCTATATATATATAGGAATATTTTCTGATGCCACAGGACAGAAGGTTTCAAATAATTAAAGAAACACTGAAATATTTGAAAATGTGTAGGTGTTTTATTCTACAGCTTTGTCGCCTACCTCCATGGACACACTGTTTGCGGTAGGGGAACATTTGCATTACAGGAGGTCTGTTTCAATATCAAAATACTTTTAACACACAAATTTACTAATTAAAGAAATGAATACTTTTAATACACAAAAATGTTCAAATCTACTGCATTACAGTAATTCTCACCACATAGAAAGTTTGTAATTTATCAGTTCACCAGCCAATGGCAAAGAAAAGAAGAAGAAGAAAAAAAAAAGAAAATAAAAACAAAGATTTGAAACAAACCACCTGTCACTGAACAATACTTTTTAAAAGATTAATAATATCCGTACAACGGATACAGCATTTTGTACAAATAATAGCAATTACAGAACCGGTCCATATTTACATTCAGCATGGTGACTTGATACTGTGGGCAAAATTGAGGTAACAAAGTTGTCTCCAACAAACATGGAGGGAAAAGGAGGAAGATTCACAAGGTAAGTCATAAGAAAAATAAAGAAGGAATAATTCACGATATTGGGATGAACGGCTGCACCATTCAAATCAAAGTGCATCATGTAACATGAAAGTAGGTGATCCAACATCTTACAAAGTGATTACAAATTATTTTACTTGCTCAGTTGTTAACTTCTATGTTAAAGCACTTCAAGTGCACCACCCAAGTGTCTAAACATCAATTAAATCAATCTTTTGATTTAACATTCAATATTTTATTTAGAACTACATAAAATATATTTCTCTGCAGATCACAAAAACAACAAACAAAAATAATAATGACCTCAGGTGGTGCATATGGACATATTTTCTAGATAAGAAAAAAGCACTTTATAAAATAATGGCTTTTATACCAACAATTCTTCAATTTGTTTTAGTTCAACAGCAAATAGAAAAAAGTGTGAACAATGCAAGGGATGCCAAATACAAATTGGAATTCCAACAGCAAATCTTCCATGGCAGTGAATATAAGAATGTAAAGAAAGAAAGAAAGAAAGAAAGAAAGAAAGAAAACAAACGATACTATTATTTCAGGTTGTCTAAATTTTTGAATTATATGGTCCACCTGCTTGAGGATCATATCACTGAACTGTCAGGTTTTACCTGAACAGTAAAAACAGTTCACAACATTAATCAAACAACACACATTTAACCCCTAGCATGCAGGATTTGCTAATTTACTAGGACAAAAATCAATGTAAAGGGATTTTCCATATAAATTCTCCATTTTCAAATTGAACTTTCATACAAAAATAAAGTTTTACAGTTGAAAAATTAAGACTATATCATAAAAATATAATATTTATCACTGTCGTTCTATGTATTTACATAATATACATATTTTCCAGACCCTTAAAGTACCTTGTCAAACAACAGATGGACCACAATAATAAAATTAAAACTATTACTTGGGCACTTAAGTAATATTGCTTTTTTAGCAATAACATGCCATCACAAAACCTACACTAAATACAAGTCAAAATGTACTGGATACTTCCAGTATGAGGTGACAACCTGTTTAGATGAACACTGTCGTGAGAGTAAGCGCAATAAAAAGATAATGCAGAGTATATTACAATGATTAAACCAAGAAAAGAGTTAAGAATAAAACAAATGCAAAGAGATTTTAGAAAGCAGCATCCCTTACAAGGAATTGTGGACAAGGTAACTACTGTTTTTGTATCTTTTGAGATACCAGAGACAAGTGTTACCAATTTGAAAACTTCACTTCACAAAAGTTCACAGTAACAATCTTAAATTTTTTATATATCTTTTTAACAACTAGTTCTTTACACATCTTAACAAGCCTACAAATACACATTATAACATATTTTGACCACAGCAGCCTTGCTCCTTGCTGTTAGAAAATAACACAATTTATACTACAACAAAATCTATATAGAATCTTAATTAGTCCACCACCAGACCCTTCTTCATTGAAGATTTGTTAATTAAATAACAGTTTAAATAACTTTTTCTTTAAAAAAAAAAATAACTTGCCAAGAATGTCACTCTTCTACAACCAATTTCTCGGTATTGTGGTTTCTCCTCAAAGGAAAACAATTAATATAAAGAGCACAAGATTCTCAAAATATACAAAGTGCACTTATAAGGAATGTTTCAGAAGTTAACTCAGTTTGTTGACTAACAATGCAACAAAATAATAAAGAATCTGAATAAAGCTATAAAATTTATTTCTTATTCTTACTGTTATTATTGTTATTTTTAAAAAAGCAGCACAATTATCATCTTCCCTGCAATTATATTTCTTCACAGTGGTAAAACTAGCTTAAATAGTTTCATGCCCTTATATCCCTTCCAGAATGCTTTAGCTCTCTGGAATGTGAGAATGCACAAACACATAAATAGTTTTTAAAATGAGCAAGGTTATTGTGGTCTGTCCAGAGGATAGAGAAGCATCTGTATTTCTTCTGATAATGGTAATTAAAGAAATCTTTTATACTTAAAAATGCATTAATCTGGGGATGGTGTAGCGCCCCAAGTTCCATCTGCTGGGTGCTCTGACCACAGGGTGGGGCATCACAGCTCATCTCCCGCATAAGGAGGCAAAGCTCAATCTATAGTACTTTGCATATCCTGAGTGATTAGCTCCTTAACAAAGTGCCTATGACTTTTTTTTGACTTTGTACTTTTTAAAGGCAATTTTTAAAAAAAGTCAAAAGGCATATTAAAATATGACATAAATCAATTATCACCTTCGGTATATGTTAAATATACAGCTATTATTTGTCAATTCTTTGTTCATATTTTGTAAAATACAAAATTAGAAGATAAAAGCTTACTTTTAGCCAATATAGAATCTTGTTTTATATTTCATCAGGACTTCCAAGTATTCTTTATTGCACTTTCCACACAAAATTGCTATGCTAAGAGTAGCTGCTTTTTACCCCTCCTTTAAAATATGTGAACCTGAATTACCATACTATCAGCTTTCCGGTAACTAGCATAATGCCCGTGTTAAGCCATTACATCACACTCATTCAATTACAAATATTTTCATGAACATTTCACGAAATATTTATGAATAAGATGTTCTCTAACATCACAACACTGATGGAAGGAACTATTTGATTTGTCTTTGTTCTTGACACTAACACTGTATGACTCGCTCATCCACAAGTTCCACAGCTCAAAATTGAATCAAGAATATTTGTCCAATTTTCCATCTGTTCATTAACTACAAATGCATAAGTATATACAGTCGTTAATTTTGTTGCCAGAGCCTGCTGTTGTTAAATGAAATTGTGTCAACAAGACAACAATCGTTCCCATTTCAGCCAAATCACATATTCTCTAATTTACACTGAGTCTTCCAGCTTCACATGTAAATCACCATTCCAAGAAGATGGCTGCATTGAGTCCTAATGTTGTGATGATTCTTCCATAAGGCATATGCAAAAACAGGCCATATCTGAAACCATGCAGGGCAAATATGATGCATGAGAATATGATTTTGCCAAGAACCAAAGGCTCAGCCTCAAACGGATGGTCTTGATTGTATATCTGGAAAAAAGAAAAGATACAAAACTATTTAAAAATTGTTTCATTTACATAAATATTTGGTTCACAGAAGAAATATATTCCTGAAATATACAGAGAAGCAAATAGATTTTTTTAAATAAAGTTGTATGTCTATCAATATTAGTTGCTGTATATATGGCCATATATACATGGCAACTAAAAATATTATACACATCTATTATACATTTGTTCTTGAAATCATTTAGCAGTAATGCCACAAATTTTAAAATGAACTTCATAAATATTTTTTGCGACTACTTGAAGTAAAATCTTGCTGTGGCATTCAGCTATTGAAAAAACTTCCAACCAGATTGAAAAATAAGAAAACTCAAGAATTGCTTTTAATAATTGTGCATGGCAATTGTTGGTTCAAATTTTGTAATACATCTTCCTATAAAAATAAATACATTCTGATATTGGCAAAAACAAGAAAGAAAAATATTTAAATTACTAAATTTACATGTGAATGCATGATTTGCATTAGGAAAAAGCAAACTAGTTTATCTGCCTCTATCCATATGGACTCCTCTACATTTCATGATAATAAATGGTGATAAATTATAAGTAAATCAATTAATGTATTGCGTAACACATCACAAATTATGTTCTATTTATTTAACCTATTTATATTAACCTTTATATTTTAATGTATTAATTTAATCTTACAGTCAATTGACCCTACTTTTAGAAGAGTATATAAATGCAAATAAAATTAGTACTGTTTTGTAGAACATTTAACTGTACGTTATTACATTTTTCAAAAATGTTTTGGAATAATCTTTACTAACTACATGAAACAGCTTATTGAACGTACGTAGTTTTAGAATAAGAGTTAAAAGTCTTAAGGCACCGGTAATTCAATCTTTTAGATGAAAATAATTCAAATTTGAGATTACATTTAATTTATTCCTTTAACACACCCACTTATTTGATAATATATGAAAAACAATCTATTGATCAGATATTGTCATTGCAGAAGCTATAAGAATGATCAATGACATGCAGTAAGAAATGTGTAAGTACATACCACAATTGATTGCCCAATTAGCTTGTTTTACAGCACTTCAAAACATTGTTTTGCCTTTTGAGTCACAACATCTATTAAAGCTTTTCACTTTTTTTGTTTCAATGAACTAACAGACTAATACTCTGACAGAATTTTTTTCAGATATTTCAGTAGTAAATAAGTAATAAGTTTGCTGGATTGGACAGTGAACTAGCAATGATTCTTATAATCACAAAATAATTTCATAAAACTCTAAATTGATAATTACACGTAATTTTTAAAACATCCCTTAAATTTAAAACATCCCTTAAATTTAAAACATCCCTTAAATTTAAAACATCCCTTAAATTTAAAACATCCCTTAAATTTAAAACATCCCTTAAATTTAAAACATCCCTTAAATTTAAAACATCCCTTAAATTTAAAACATCCCTTAAATTTAAAACATCCCTTAAATTTAAAACATCCCTTAAATTTAAAACATCCCTTAAATTTAAAACATCCCTTAAATTTAAAACATCCCTTAAATTTAAAACATCCCTTAAATTTAAAACATCCCTTAAATTTAAAACATCCCTTAAATTTAAAACATCCCTTAAATTTAAAACATCCCTTAAATTTAAAACATCCCTTAAATTTAAAACATCCCTTAAATTTAAAACATCCCTTAAATTTAAAACATCCCTTAAATTTAAAACATCCCTTAAATTTAAAACATCCCTTAAATTTAAAACATCCCTTAAATTTAAAACATCCCTTAAATTTAAAACATCCCTTAAATTTAAAACATCCCTTAAATTTAAAACATCCCTTAAATTTAAAACATCCCTTAAATTTAAAACATCCCTTAAATTTAAAACATCCCTTAAATTTAAAACATCCCTTAAATTTAAAACATCCCTTAAATTTAAAACATCCCTTAAATTTAAAACATCCCTTAAATTTAAAACATCCCTTAAATTTAAAACATCCCTTAAATTTAAAACATCCCTTAAATTTAAAACATCCCTTAAATTTAAAACATCCCTTAAATTTAAAACATCCCTTAAATTTAAAACATCCCTTAAATTTAAAACATCCCTTAAATTTAAAACATCCCTTAAATTTAAAACATCCCTTAAATTTAAAACATCCCTTAAATTTAAAACATCCCTTAAATTTAAAACATCCCTTAAATTTAAAACATCCCTTAAATTTAAAACATCCCTTAAATTTAAAACATCCCTTAAATTTAAAACATCCCTTAAATTTAAAACATCCCTTAAATTTAAAACATCCCTTAAATTTAAAACATCCCTTAAATTTAAAACATCCCTTAAATTTAAAACATCCCTTAAATTTAAAACATCCCTTAAATTTAAAACATCCCTTAAATTTAAAACATCCCTTAAATTTAAAACATCCCTTAAATTTAAAACATCCCTTAAATTTAAAACATCCCTTAAATTTAAAACATCCCTTAAATTTAAAACATCCCTTAAATTTAAAACATCCCTTAAATTTAAAACATCCCTTAAATTTAAAACATCCCTTAAATTTAAAACATCCCTTAAATTTAAAACATCCCTTAAATTTAAAACATCCCTTAAATTTAAAACATCCCTTAAATTTAAAACATCCCTTAAATTTAAAACATCCCTTAAATTTAAAACATCCCTTAAATTTAAAACATCCCTTAAATTTAAAACATCCCTTAAATTTAAAACATCCCTTAAATTTAAAACATCCCTTAAATTTAAAACATCCCTTAAATTTAAAACATCCCTTAAATTTAAAACATCCCTTAAATTTAAAACATCCCTTAAATTTAAAACATCCCTTAAATTTAAAACATCCCTTAAATTTAAAACATCCCTTAAATTTAAAACATCCCTTAAATTTAAAACATCCCTTAAATTTAAAACATCCCTTAAATTTAAAACATCCCTTAAATTTAAAACATCCCTTAAATTTAAAACATCCCTTAAATTTAAAACATCCCTTAAATTTAAAACATCCCTTAAATTTAAAACATCCCTTAAATTTAAAACATCCCTTAAATTTAAAACATCCCTTAAATTTAAAACATCCCTTAAATTTAAAACATCCCTTAAATTTAAAACATCCCTTAAATTTAAAACATCCCTTAAATTTAAAACATCCCTTAAATTTAAAACATCCCTTAAATTTAAAACATCCCTTAAATTTAAAACATCCCTTAAATTTAAAACATCCCTTAAATTTAAAACATCCCTTAAATTTAAAACATCCCTTAAATTTAAAACATCCCTTAAATTTAAAACATCCCTTAAATTTAAAACATCCCTTAAATTTAAAACATCCCTTAAATTTAAAACATCCCTTAAATTTAAAACATCCCTTAAATTTAAAACATCCCTTAAATTTAAAACATCCCTTAAATTTAAAACATCCCTTAAATTTAAAACATCCCTTAAATTTAAAACATCCCTTAAATTTAAAACATCCCTTAAATTTAAAACATCCCTTAAATTTAAAACATCCCTTAAATTTAAAACATCCCTTAAATTTAAAACATCCCTTAAATTTAAAACATCCCTTAAATTTAAAACATCCCTTAAATTTAAAACATCCCTTAAATTTAAAACATCCCTTAAATTTAAAACATCCCTTAAATTTAAAACATCCCTTAAATTTAAAACATCCCTTAAATTTAAAACATCCCTTAAATTTAAAACATCCCTTAAATTTAAAACATCCCTTAAATTTAAAACATCCCTTAAATTTAAAACATCCCTTAAATTTAAAACATCCCTTAAATTTAAAACATCCCTTAAATTTAAAACATCCCTTAAATTTAAAACATCCCTTAAATTTAAAACATCCCTTAAATTTAAAACATCCCTTAAATTTAAAACATCCCTTAAATTTAAAACATCCCTTAAATTTAAAACATCCCTTAAATTTAAAACATCCCTTAAATTTAAAACATCCCTTAAATTTAAAATATCCCTTAAATTTAAAATATCCCTTAAATTTAAAATATCCCTTAAATTTAAAATATCCCTTAAATTTAAAACATCCCTTAAATTTAAAACATCCCTTAAATTTAAAACATCCCTTAAATTTAAAACATCCCTTAAATTTAAAACATCCCTTAAATTTAAAACATCCCTTAAATTTAAAACATCCCTTAAATTTAAAACATCCCTTAAATTTAAAACATCCCTTAAATTTAAAACATCCCTTAAATTTAAAACATCCCTTAAATTTAAAACATCCCTTAAATTTAAAACATCCCTTAAATTTAAAACATCCCTTAAATTTAAAATATCACTTAAATTTAAAATATCCATTTTTAAAACCATAAAAATAACATTTTCCCCCTACCCTATTAAATAATAATTTGTACGGTTTTTGTATAGCTTAAAAAACCTTTTTCCTTGCTTTTTCTGTGGTTTCTACTACATTTTAACACTTGGCATAGTTGCCCCATTTATAGAGTAACTTTGCCAACACTGTTTTTTCATGTATTTAGCACAAAAATTTATATACAAGTTGTCATTTTCCCATAAATTGTGAAACTAGAGATCAAGGCTAATTATTTGAGATAAGTTACAAAAAAAGTACAAATTGTAAACAAATTTGTACAACTTAACAAAACAATTAAAAGAAGAAACAAAAATTGCAGTGTTGCCCCAATTTACAGTGTCTAAAAAAAAGAAAATGGTATTGTCTGCCAAAATAATAGGATTTGTCTATGAAAAATAATGTTATTCAAATTTCTCCCTTAATTATATCTGTATTAACTATTAACTAATTAATTATATCCGTATTAAACAGCTGTAGTCTTTTATATTCTTAATTACATGCATCAATGAAAAAAAATTCATACATAAAAAAATCCAGGAACGTAGTTCAAGATAAGTTTTACAGCTCCCACACCCAACCCATCACAGTGTTTCAAAAGTTGTTATGCATTCTTCATCAGGTGACCTTGTTTTGTCATGTATGATTGTCATCAGATTAAATAAACTTTTCTCAGTGTTTTTCAATCTAATATTCTTTATTCAATAAAGCAAATATATTAAACTTTTATTTAAACATGTGTAACTAATCTGCATAATGCCTCACACAGATGAGAACATTTTTGATCTTCCAGGCAGTAGATATGGCTGTTTTGCTACAAGTTTGAGAAATAAGGCACACTAATCTTGTCTTTTACCACATCATCAATTTGTTGGTGAAAACAATAAAATATACACGTTGAATCTCATAGTGTTAGAATATTTTCATTTTGAAATTTTTAGATTTTAATAGAATTACTCAAAGTTTTCTTATTCTCATTTCATTAGTACCAGTATACATTCATAACACTCAAAAGTGACCAATAAATTTTACAATAAATATACAATAGAATTACCCTGTTGAGAACCTAACTACCTAATTACAATAGATAACCCTGTTCAGAACCCCCAGAGAGAGAAAAAAAATTGCATGCTCTCTAGGGGAGTCATTTTCAACTAACTTAACAAGAATATTTAGGCTTTAAATTAGTTTATCAGTGTTTGTGAAATAACATGGGCACACTGTCTTATTTTAAGTGGTTACAACTAAATTTCATATTTTTTGGGGCATATCATTTACTTTTGCTCTCAAGAAAATACAAATTTATTCACAAGGTTTTTTAATGACCTTAATTAAAATAGTTTTCTAATTGATTTTTGGGCACAGCCTTCTCTTTAATATAAATGTTTATTGCTACTAATCAAAGAAATGAGTCCCTTTCTGGTTTATATTACAAAAAAAAGTAAGAATTTTTAAATAGATTTTGATCATCCTGCTTTATTGTTCATACTTTTGAAAAATACACGGATTTTAGAATTACATTAATATAGAATATTATACAAATAAGTACACCTTGGAATTTGGAAAAATGTCATGTTTGAATGTGGATATTTAGCACAATATGTACAACTATGAAACAAATACCAACATCTATTAACTGCAATTCTAGTAATAATTTTGCTGTGAGGACAACTTTCAAAGCACTGAAAGTGTGCAGAAACCTCAATTACTTATATAGGCATTCCTCTAAATTGCATAAGTAGTTCTGGTGGTTAGCATTGTGAATATGAATAAGTGGAAAGGAGAAACAAATTGCAATTAGGAAGAAGTTACAATTTTGAAGATGATTATGAAAAGCACTTGCATAAAGCTACTTGAAGTCATTGAATATTTAAGAATGGATATTATTATTTTTTTTTTTATATAGACATACTATATATGAGCTATCTGCTAAGGATTTCCCTTTTGCAGTTACACTTTTAACTTCTTCACTGCTAGGAGCATTGAGAAAAATTAATTAAACTTTACTGAATGCCTTAATATGTATGTTCCTTAATGTTCCGTTTTAATCAAAGCACATTTTGTTAAGATTTCTTGGAATCAAACGAGAGAAAAAATTAAATTTTCTTAAAAAAGCCATAATATGAATACAATTGATTGTTTATTAATAAAGATTTAAGTATATTTTTTCTGAAAACAATATTGGTATAGTCTAATTAGACGGAAACAGTAGTTGAGAGGACACTTATCAAAGAAAAAACTGAAAATTAATTTGAGGAATATAATACAAGCAAATAACCGGCCATAAAATATTTTATTTTGTTACTCAACAAGCTTTAATTTCTGCAAATTTATTTCAGAGTTCCTAATAGCTATCTAAGATCTTGGTGCGAGTAATCAAATCACCCAAATAAGGAGAGATTCACAAAATAATATATGGTAGAATCATCACATAAGCTATCCAACTTTTAAAGGCAAAACAATGAATTAAGCTCTTTCAAGCACCTCAAAATAAGGAATTATCACTAAATTGAAATTATCTCATCTAATTGAAATAATTGGGAGGGGAAAAAATCCAATAGCAAATGTGACACAGCATGAAATATATAACTATATTGCAATTTATTTCTGTCACTACTGATCATGTACTAATCCTGTCATATTAACATTTTAAGTATGATTACTAATTATTCCAAACAGTTTTAAAAACTACTGTAATGGAATTTATATCATACTGATGAAAATACCACAATGTAATATACTGTTATTCTATGTTCACTTACAATGTTATAATCGAATGTTACAGTTGAATTTATGTAATATGATAAAAATAGTGCATGATAAAATTATTATAAGTTCAGATCACAGAGCAGAATGAAATCTCTTTTCAAATTCACACTCAAAAAAAAAAAAAAAAGAAATCTTCTAGGGATTGTTCTTATGTTATCCCTACATTTGCAATTTCATAATTTAAAATAAAATATTTATACTCACTTGGTGCAAATTTAATGGTATTCACTTGCTTCCATTTTAGTGCTGCTATTTTCGTTTCGCATGCAACATTTCCATTAGCAATGTCTGTGTGGGAGCACCCCCTGTACAATGCTTGTGGTACAAATGGTCCTCGCCTCGACTGGCCATTTGATGAATTTCAGGCATGATCATAAGTAGCTTATGGAACTTATCCTACAAGAAAACAGAAATAAAACTTATTAGATATATAGTACTTATTTATTACTGGCAAAAATTAAAATACAATACATAAACAATAAATCAAAATCAGAATAAATAAATGGACAGGGATAAAAAAAGAAAAGAAAAACCCACCCAATAACAAAGTTTAAGTTCAGAAAGAATGATGTGAAATGTTTCATCACTTACACAATTTCAGAAGAAGTGAGCTATCACTAGAAAGCTAATAACAGATCTTATATTGTTTTCTGAGCTTGATCCAGAAGGAGGGAGTCACAGGGAATGTGCTGCCCTCCTCCTACTCCCACCAATCTTAATTGTTTTGTAATTTCCCACATTTGATTAAAAAGAATTACCACATATTGATCACCACACATTCCCAAGGAGTATTCTCATTACAAATGCACATTTTTTAAATTTATTACTAACATTTTTTATTATTTTAAGAATATTTACGGAGGTCTGAACTGAAATTGGCTTCTTGCTGAAATACTTTCTGGGCTATCCCTGCTTGTTTCACATTATTTACAAACTCTGGACTTCTTTTCCCATCTATTTCCCCCCTTTTTTTTCCTTTTCTTTTTTCTTTCTTTCTTGTTTTTTGTTTCTTTATTGTAGAAAAAAGCAAAGGGTCACTCTGCCTAACAATAGTAGATCAAATTAATTCATTTGCAAGATCAAATTTGTAATGTAAATTTAATAAGCATCACACTGAATGGTTCCTGAGGCAATAAACACCATTAATATGGTAGGGCACAAATTATCTTAACTAAATTGATAGACAATTCATAAATCTAAAAACTAGCAAATGAAATTGAAACGGGATTGTCACAAAGTGCAAATCTTTGATTCCATTAGGATTCAAGCCAGAGACTTTCCGTTTTCCGGACAGGAACTCTAACCAATCGAACTATGAAATCAAACATTGCAGTCATGTCAATTTAATGATCTTATAGCAATCAGCATTCATGTCTATGTTACTATCGGCAGGATGGGTGAAGATGAAATCTCATTTCATTTCATTCATTTTCACCCTTCATGCCGATAGTATCACACAACATTGTAAAATTAAAAGTGTTTCAAGCTGAAAATTGTGCACACTTGCAATTAATCTGCATTATCAATACAATTAATAATTTTATCTCATTACTAAACACTGTTATAATTTAAAACTTGCTCCTCACTTTAAAACATTTTTTTTTAGATTGTCATTTCAACAATAAGAATAGAATTGAAATCTTCCATTATAAAAAATTAAATAAATAAAAATCCCTAAAAGTTATCTAACATGGAACTAAAAGTCTACCAAATCCAACATGGAACAAAAAGTAATACCCCCAATAAAACAACAGAAAGAGATTACAATAATACTGGCCTAATTAAAATAACTATGTGACACAGTGCTCTAATATAAAGTCCCATTATAAATAGAACAACTCATTTTCTTGTTTGAGTGTCAGTTGTATACTTACTTTAAAACAAGAATATACTTAAAATTACAAATTGGGAGACCTTTATTGCAACAAAGCCTTCAAAATTTCCAACTTTTGTATACAACATGTGAAGACTTTCCACATTGTCAGGACAACCTATACCCACAATAAAAATGTTCTTGACTTTCCAAATTCTATTGACAATAATTTATCTCTGTTGAATTTTTACACATCAACATATTTGAATACAAATGTGCACACACTGAAAACAGCAAGAGCACTCTTTTCGGTGCTTCAAAATTGTAGGTAACACACCAGGATCTGAGGGTAGCAGCTTAGTGTGTAGTCAAGCAATGCCTGCTGTACTTGTTCATAGCCATCCATCACATGTTTCTTGTTCATAATTCCACGAACATCTATGAAAACACAGGAATAAATATCAAAAAAATATCAAAACAAGATATGAGAACAATAACATCAAAATTGATGTGACATATGGCATTGATAACAAGTGGTATTGAACATTAAATCATGAATCTTCTTTTTCTCCCCTTACCATTTTGAAAAGAAGAATACTGCTCATTGATATAGGGTGTTATTTTTAATTTGTTCTGATGGATATTCACAAGATCTTCCCCTTGCTTTGATAGTTGAATGAGAAAGATTTCCATATTTGAGTACAATATTTTATAGCCATTATCAAATACTGCCAAACTAATGTTCACAAAGATGTAGCATGAATTATTTTTCTATATAAATAACTCATTAAACTTTCAGTATCGAGTCAGTATTATATACTCAGGAACCTTCCAACAGTTTTTCATCCAACATAGTTGATTAAAGTAATTATCTTTTATTTGTGACATCTCACAGATGGATTTCACAATTTCACAACACTCATGAAATTAATGTTAATGTTGAAACATATTTATTGTGACGTACTGTACAGTCATAAGAACTGCATTCCTGCTATCTTGACTTCATACAGATAATTATGATTCTATCATATATTTATTGTGTGCTAAAAAGCAGTATGTTTAGTGAAATATTCAAAACACCAAGATGAAAAGATAAAAACAACTGTTAATGACATCCTCTTATACAACAATAAAAGGTACAATGAATGTCAAATTAATTTTTGTAACATATTAGTTTGTATTTGATTAATAAGTAGAAGTGACAGTTTTTTGCCATTAAGAATAAACAGCTTCCACTTATCAACTAACTTTCTACAACAAAGACATGATTTGGTTTTCATATTCCTACAGTTCATTAGCTAATTGCCATATTTGTTCCTCAGAGTTCAATTGTGTGAAGGACAAAATTATACACTAATTTATAATGACTTCAGAAATTGCTGGAGTATTTGTAAAGGTAGAAATGCATATTCTCAATGTTACCATTTAATACCATACAACAATATATTAATAAGCAGACTTTCACAACGAGGATCTACAACTCTCAAAAACACACAAAGAACACATTATTCTAAAATTAAAATATTAGAATTTCTATAATTCATAGAAAATTGAAGGGCAATGATGTTATAAGAGTAGTGAATAACAGGCAGAAATGGTTGTTACTGAAGGGAAAGCGACAGTTTGCCCTAGGTTGCTCTATTCTAGAGGTGATAAATTGTACAATATTAAATTATAATTTTAAATTGAGTTTTAATACAGGATGAGTCACTTCAAGTGGAAAAAACACTGGAATGTTTCTCATTATCTTGCCAATAAATCATTCCTTTACTGTTTTGGCCTCGAAAGAATAGATTCCAATGGAAAGCGTTTTTTTGTAATTTTCCGATTTCATCTCGACCTGTACGTCACTGGAACTTTGTGCACATTTGAAACTTGGAAGATCATTTGCGAACAGCGAGTGAACAGCGAGTAATTCTCATAGTCGGCCGCCGAGGTCCGACATGATTGCAGAGCCGTGCGTTCTACAGAGCTGTCAAAATAACCAACCAAGTCCGTCAATTCACAAAAACGCGTTTTGCGCCATTTGTATTCGAATAAAGATGATTTTTTTCTTCCAGAATTCTACTTCGAGATTTCTACATAGAAATATCCCCAGCGTTTCGACGCGCTTTTTTACCTGAAATGACTCGTGTTGCATAAAATTTCAAATATTAATTTTAATAATTTTTATAATTTATTTCATTAATGTTTTCTCTAATCTGAAATTCTTTCCACGGTAAAGGATGCAATTACATTGGATCCGTGATCCTATATGTGATTTTTATTAAAACATATTTATAAGCAATTAATCCCATATATTTTTGTATTAGATTGAGGAGACACCACTTCTAGCTACGTTACAGAATAACTGTGAGTAGAAAATATTGCATTCTCTATGTTATTTAAAATGCTTTCAACACAATTGTAGTCTATGGCAGAATTTAGAAAACTTTCAGATCAGCATTGCTTAAATGATGGGAGAAATCAATACCGATCTGATATATTGGGGGCAAATTCAGGTCTCTTGAGAATATTATAAATCAAGTACAGACTCGCCATTATCCAACAATAATTGGCAAAGAATATCCCTCCAATATGAAAAAGAATTCGAAAAATCCGGAGTTCATTTGGTGAAGGATCAAATGTAAAAATATAAATTACAGAACACAATATAAATTAATTAGCGAATTTACCAGTCACAAAGAGACGACTGAACGTGAGTGATCTGACTAATATTTGACGGGAAAATATCATTATCATCGAATTTGGGTTAGTTCCAATATCCCTAGAAATCGGTGATGGCATTGCCCAGCGTACATGTCGGTTCGTTACTGCAAGCGAGGAATTTATACAAATGATTTCCCTTTTTCAATGGATTATTTGGTTGTTTATTTCTGATTACTGTTTCTGTTATCCCGAATCTTCTGTTAATAGGGACTAGGATAATCGCGAGTCTATTGCATTATCTATTTCCCTTTGCTAGTATTGTACACACAATTTTGGTTGATAGTTTGTAGTAAACGAACTCACTGTGACATTCATTTCACATTTATAGAAATAGTAAATGACAATCTGATGGCCAAAACTGCAAAATAAGTATGATTTGGAGTTTCTATGAACAACTAAGTATTTAAATATCTAGACATTATCCTTGACCCTTATCAGAATCGGTGATTCATTCATTGGTTCTCGATGAACAAAGCACAGTTGAGATACTTACTTGGATTCAAAAGTAGTAAAAATTTGAGGCAGATGTAATCACTGACATCAAACTTCAAATCCTGAAGTTTTGCCATTACATCATTAAAATGATCGGCAAGTGTGGGAACTCCAAGCAATCCCAGGCAAAGGAGGTCGAATTTCTGGCCGTTAGGCAGCGTCGTTTCATCAGGAAGATTATTATGCATTCTTTGATGCATATGGTCCAATACCAGCATATCTGACCACGAGTGCTGCAGCAACTTCATCTGGTCATCAACCTGCAACAAAACCGTACATTTACTGACGTGAACGTAGTATGAGAAAGCATAATTACGTTTAATCCAATGACATGAAAAAAGAGGGCATTCGAACATTAATCGAATTTAATAATGAAATTACGTAAATGTAGCTTGAATCCTAATAAATGTCACGAGCTGTGTACATTCCGTATTGTCGTAATAAATAATAAAGGATCATTCTTTGTATAATCAGCCAAAAAAATCCAATTATTTTTGATTGGACCAAAATGTTTTTTTTAGTTTTACAACTGGATATAATAGGATCGGTAAGTTCGAGAAAATATACTGTTCGCCTTAAATTGCCACAACTTTCTTTCGTGAATTTAAAACAAAACAGAAAAGTAGGTCCTATATTGTAATCGGTTGTTTACTTAATGTGTTTATATTTTTTACACTTCCGTTTCATCATATTACCTAATGTCTGCAAAAGCAACTTACAAAACGATTAAAGTCAATTTTTGGATTACAAAGTACAAAACAGCATTTGTAAAAAAATATTTCCTAAAATACTTCAGACTTTTATTCTCGTTAAATATGAAATTTTCACGCGTACAAATTTAATCATATTTTCGACCCTTTAAAGTCAGATAATTATTTTTACACATTACCAAATTCGGTTAATTACACAAAAAATGTATAAATTGCCATGAACCTTATTAAACGGGCTTAAAACTTAAACAGGCTGGAGTCCGAATCTAATTGTAAGTGCTCCTTAATGGCGTGCATAAATAAAATTTAAGATGAGGAGAAATTGTACATAATTTTCATTATCATAATCATCAGTATTATAATAATAATAATATAATAATACTACTACTAATAATAATAATAATAATAATAATAATAATAATCATAATAATAATAATAATAATAATAATGAAAAATGTACCGAGTGAACCACAATCAACCGGTTAACTTCAGGATATGACTCCTGAGGCAAAGACGCGGTTACGAGCGTATCCGCGAAATTACTTGTTTATTTAAGAAATGAGGATGCCCAAAACGTCGAGCTAAGTGCCCTCATAAGTGAGTTGCTGAAATTTTCATTCAAATATCTGTTATTTTAAAAATTGCAAAAGTATAAATTATTTTTGTTCATCTCCAACTATATTACTGAAGCTGAGCATTATATTCTCAATGGAATCTATTGTTCAAAATTAAATCTTTAAATGAAATCTTATCCACTTCTTTTCCAATACGAGAGGTTTTCGCGTAATTTTAGTTAAATCTTGAACATTTTCTGTAAGAACGTAAACAAGATTTTCTTTAAAAGCGGCTCCAATTTATTTCTTTAATGTTTTTGTGAAAATAAAGCACAATATACATAATTAATTGGCACAATTGCTATTTTAATTAAAACTTTCGGGTTTTCAAAAATTAAATGTGTATTTTTATAGATTTTTCTGGGAATATTAAGTCTTGAATGATCAGGTGGCATAACGGCTAATGTGTGGAACGCACAAACCTATGTTTTGAAATTCAAGTCCCAACCCGGGTAAATACTTTTTGTGGGTTCGAAATACTTTTATAGACACTTGTTTCTTTCAATTAGAAGTTTACCAAATTAAGGAATTCGTTGCTAGTCGTGAAAACTTCAATCTTGATGAAATGTGCGAAATCTTCGCACGGGTTTAGCAAGTATTATATCACATAATCGATACGAGAAAATTGTGCACCACTGGCTTGTGTATTTACTTACGTATAGTTCAGGAAAACGCCATTTCATAAAACATAAATGAAAGCAATGATTGTTTTGAGGGTGGAGGCACAAAATTTCACTGTAAGAATTTTTACTATGACTATTTATTGGGGATGATGTTTCAGTTGTGAAGGCCACCTTTAAAACGTGGATTATTAACATCTAGCGTAGATGTGTGTAATTAAAATTGAAGTATTATGACCACAATTGTAAAAGCCTGGCATGCAGTCCGTTAATAAATAACGTATTTTTTATGAACAATTGAATACAAAATACCCGTCGGGGATAAAGTGGTCACTAGCCGAACGAAGAAAATGGTCGTTGTAATTGTGTCTTAATCAATGGCGGAACTGCCAGGGATGCCCAGAGACCACAGCTATAGTGTCCCCGTTCACTATCAAAATAAAATTAAAATTTTAAAATACTCAACTTTGTTATTTTCAAGCTATTTTCGTTCAAGAGATTTCAATTTAAAGTTGCATGAAGTAAAAAAATTTCTTAGATCTCTACAAGGCAAAGGCGACACACTCTTGGGTCTCTTTTTACTAGTATCCAACAATTAAAAGAATATACTTACGAATTTACAAATGATATTTTATTATACTACTTCGAATTCATTTCTATTACAATGGCGCTCGGAGCTCTGGGAGTTGTATTTTAGTAGTTCCAGAATATATACTAAATATTTCAAAGGGAGTTAATAGTGAAATTTCAACCGTTATGATGAGTAGAATGTAAAAACCCGCAATTCTGAGCCCTATCTTAAAGACATTAAAACGGCAAAAAAGGGGTCACGGCCTTGAGATAAAAAAATATCGTTTTCCACAAAATTAGAATTTTGATAAAAGCTCTCTTTATTTAAAAAATAAGTTTTTTAAGTTATACTTATCTACGAAATATTAAAATATCGTAATAATCGAAATATGCTGTGTGCCGTACTACAGCGCTTAGCGCCATGTGCGAAGATGCAAATGTTTGAGAAATACAAATGGAAAATCAATTTTAATCGATCACATATGTAAATGTAAATTATAAACTTCATCAAGCATCATAATTAAATGTCGCTTAAAACAATTTAAACCTATTTGTTTAAATCTAATAAATCACATGGAAAAGCAAATACTGCAGACAATGAATAAGTGAATGAAAATAAATTGAACTAATACAGCAATATCAATTATCGTCGAGATTCTCCCATGTATGTAGATTCATAATATTAGTTTGACTATCTCAGAAGCCGGTTCCACTGGCGAGAAATCTTTTTTAAAACTGTAAATCATTAAAAAATTCAACAAATTCCATAAGTCAAGAAAAATTTAGTATTTAAGTATCTTATCGATTGTACGCACGGGCTGAGTTTAGCTAATTTGGCCGGGAGATCGTAGGTTTTGACTCCCGATGGTGGCAGATTCTTGCCACCCAACACAGATACACAGCAACGTCGAATTCCGCTGCTGGAGAATTCTAGCGAACGGCTGCTCTGATCGGCAGTTTAGCCCATCAATACCAAGCAATAGCAACAAGGGGTACCTTAACAAACCGACTATGAAACGCGCGCGATCTTTCCTTCCTCTTCCTTGGACTATCCCTATACATACATCACAAACACGTTTCAATGCACTACACTACTACACGCGTCGGGAGACCCCATACACCAAAGGAACTAATTATCATAGCAGTTGTCGTGCCCAGATAACCAACCAATCGACTGAACACAATATTACCCATAATTGGAAAAATAATTTGGAACAAATCAGTTAAAAGTTCGCCAAATATAAAGTTCGTCGTGTGTAAATGTCAATAAACAAAATATCACAATCATTGTTACATATAGTGTCTCAGGATTAATGTTGTACACTTCTAGGGCATGTAGATGTCACTTTATCACTTTTTGCCAACGAACGTGTAGTGAGAAAATTCATAAAGCGGAGTTAGACATACGTCACTTGCCCTGATTGCCACGCAAGCCCGTATGCACAGATGTTTGGAGAGTACATCAAAACTCCTAGGCTGGGTCAGAACGTGACCTACCGAATATCTGTGCATAAGGAGTTGTCTAAAAAGCAACAAATTTGTATTCGTTCTTGTATAGAAATTATATTTTCTGCATGTGCTTGTGTGCATGTGTAATGAGTCCTTGATCTGTCACTAGGCCTGCGGGCAAGACAGTTACACCAATGCCACTGGTCCATTCGAATGATGCGAATCCACCAGGAAAACTGTCGACGTCAAGAACAATTAGAAAAGTCGTAAAAACACAAATAAATGAAAGTACTTTATAGTCGAAAAGGGATGATATTTTATAGATAACGAAAATAAACGAATTTGAAACAGAAAAGCTTAAGTCCTAAAGAGGGAAAAGTAAATTCATGTAGCTTCCCGCTTTTGTAATTGATGTTAGAAATTCAAAAACAATCACTTTCGATTTTAAATTATAAATGCCAATATTTTATTGGGTGTCACTGCTTACGACACAGGCATGTCATATGACAAAGGTTCCAAGAATGAGGCCGCCCGCCATTAAATATTTGCTATTCTCGTGTTGCGTTATAGAACTTTTTTTATATTATTCGTACGAAAAAAACTGTTGTACTGAATATGCCTCATAATGTTATTGTATCGTGACGACGTTTTGTTAAAATATTTAATTTATTGTAGTGTTGTACGGGAGTATTTATTCGCTGTTCTTGAGATGTGTGCGTGCTAGTTTTTTGGAAAACCATTTTGTGTAGTTTTGTTTAGCAGCATGTTTGCTGCTGTTGGCTGCTAGTTAAGTCAATTTTTGCAACATTAGATAAAGGGAATTGAATAATGTTGCAATTCACTAGAGGTTGTGGGTCTCAGAATACGTAACAGGTGAACTATAGAGACAGACGAAATTATTTCCCCTTATGCTACATATAACGATACACAGCGCGATTTCGAAGTACTGTAACAATTTCCGAAATTATGACAGAAATTTTAAAACACGTCAAAACCTTCAAAAGGTTGTCCCAAATAATGCGTTTACAATGATTGGAAAACAGCACCTTGAATAGAGAAGAAATTCGTCCTAATCTTTAATAATTTCCATTAATAATTCCTACAACAAATGAACAAGAGCTTTGAGAAAATGCACTACGCAACCACACATGTCCTTCCGGTTGGGCCTGTGCCCCGCTGAAGGAGATACCTGGAGAAAAACCCGTAAGCCGACGGGGTGGGCGCAGGATCACGCAATCCAATAGGGTAGAACACAGCAAACCTCCCGTATTATAACGTGTACTAGACTTACAGGATTAATTATCCCTGTGGTTGATGATAATAAATTAACATTTACAGGAGAAACACACGCTCCAAGCTGCAAATATGATTGAAAATCAGTCTTCCGTGCGGGCAGGCAAAAAACAGTATTTGCCAATCTAAGTAGCATGTTCATGCACCGAGTATGGACAACGTGTTAGTACTCTACGCTCATTACGAGGTATTTGACCGATCACACGAAGCGAGGCAACCTCCAAACGTGCCTACCCAGAGAGGTGCGAATCGTTGCAGGAAGAGAGGAAACGAAAAGACCGTGCGGACTTAGGTTTTGAAACGCTTGAGAGAATATAGCTCATGCCACGATTATTAAAGGTTTGATATTTCCAGTCAAATAATTCACACAACAAAAACTGCAAGTCATTTAAATTTTCTTATATGTAATGAATCAAACATAAAACATATTCATCAAGATAGACACTTCCCTCCTAGCCTACCCAAGAAGCCGCCAACGCGTGCATCCTTTTTCTCATAAGTAATAGACGTCATACGTCATTTATGCCACTCCAAAAATCAAGACATTGATCTGACTTAAATGCCAACTTCAAAGTATAGAGAACCCATAGAGACTACGCTGAAAAAGAATTACATTCCTGCAAAACGACCATTTACATCTTACAGCTCCCAGACTTTTAGATTACAAAAAAAGAATTGTATGAATAATAAGTAAATCCCACCCACATGATTCTTGTACGCCTCTCTTTATTAATCTAGGTATTTTACCATTACCTTGTCTCTTCATATATGAATCTGTGGTTTTTGTCCAAAATGACTTAAGGGTGGGAATATATTTTCAGCAAACGCCGTTGTCTATAACTACAACACTCAACGAAGTAATCATATTCATCAGGTGACAGTATCAATAGCTCTCTACAAAAAATTCCCGTATAATACATGTACATTAGCGGAAGGGCGACGGGACAATGTGTCCGCAGACTCCGCGGTAAGGGAGGATGTTAGAGGGGTCTGCTGAAAGGATCTAAAAGGCTAAAAAGGGTCGCAATAAATAAACTACACTAAAAAGTATCAATAAAAAATGTCGTCAATCTGGTGAGATAGTCTAGTAAATGTCAACCCAGGTGGACAGTGTTCGAATCCTGGGTACTGCTGCTCATGCCCAAGAGCGAGCTCTCAATCTTGATGAAGAGGCATTTTTAATCAGTGACCGAGAACCGATAAAATTTTAAAGTTTTTGGTTTGAAGGGTTGAGAAATATAATGTTGTTTTACATTTCCCTCAGCAGGTCATTTGAGCACATTATTCTTTAATACTTATTAATTGTTCCCAACAGAACGTTGTACATTTTGGTAAGGGCGATTTTTCACATTCCCTGGTATAAAATACTCCACGCAAATGTCAGTCTTACTGGAGCGAAAATTCATGTGTCAATGTGCGTATGTATGAGTGAGTGCAGGTTTGTATGTATGCAGGCATGTATGTTTATATGTACGTATACATGGGTGTTTGCATACATGTATTTTTTTTATTTACTGGGGTTTAGAGGTTCTTTAACTGTTGAGGTAATTGAAGTCCACGAGTGATTAATGAGTAGATCTGGGAGAAATTGGTTTCTGGGGGTCTCTCCTCACTTCTCAATCACACCTGACTGGACTGTCAGAGGATCGAACCCGAGCACCACACACGAAGGCGCATGCGCAAGCCATTGTGCGAGGAGCCTTCCACTTTGTGTGCCAGGTGTACATTTATCTGCAAAGTAGCTCCTCGCCAGACTAACAGATCCAACAGAAACAGGGACATATCCGGTGAAATCCGGATAAACATACGAAGTCCGGTATCCTCCCACAATACAGGAGCACCGGAGAACAAGGCCTTTTTTTTAGCAACTTTAGAATAAGAGTCTCTAGACGAATGAACAGAAACCAATCTTCCAATATTTACTCTTGGATGCTCAACCTCCAATAGATGGAAAGAACAATTTTAGATGGAAATTCCAGACATTTTTCTCAGGAAGTATCAGAGACGAGAAGACAAAAAAAACTCTTGAGCAACAAAAATATTAAAGAATAGTAAATATATCTGGCACACGAAATAACTTAATATTAGTAACGTAATAACGAGAATTTACAAGAAAAAAAAAGATTTTTACGTATATATCACAAAGAGAAATATTTTTCAACTAGCGAGTTATGTGCTTCGATCTAAACCATTAAGACTTCGAATATAATATATTTTTAGTTTTTAGAAACAAGGTACTTTCTTTCCATGCAAAATTTTTCAGTAATCCAAGATCCGCAATATTTATCCACCACCTGAATGAGGTGTCGCTTTAACGCTTTAAACAGTTTAAAAATTATTTTCAATGTGTTGAACATTTATATTATGCAGGTTCTAAATAAAAAGAAAAATAACAGTCGTCTGTTTTTCGTCCTATTCTAGAACATAATTTCGTAGTTAAAATTATCCCACAGAAAATGATTATTTCATTAGCATTATCGTATATGTTCTACATAACAAAATTATCCTACAAAACCCTAATTATACTACGGGGTGGCAGCAGTGAGAGGAACATTTTGTGAGAGGAATCAAATGATCTATCGATCACTTCTGTAGGAGCGGTAAGTTTTGGTTGTCTCAAAAATCCAGATTTGGAGAAATTTCTTATAATCTTTGCATGGATCCGCAAACAAATCATCGGTTCCCCACCAGGAGGCCGATACACGTCGATAACAATTATTTGTCTCCATTGGTGGGCAGGAGGGGGGGGGGGTTAATAATGAATGATGGACGGACGTTACTCGAATACTATATACAGTCGTTCCAAGAGAGACAACAATTACAGTTTTGTGATTCTAGAGCAAAACATTTCTTCATCCAGCGGAGGTAAAGCGGACATTTAATATTTCGTCGAGGACAAAAGATAATACTGCTGAGAAACCCTCCTGCTGGTTGGACTCTTCAATTCGCAGCGGAACGGGCGTCGGGCGAAGGGGATGGGGCGGGGGAGTGCGGGGGAGTGCGGGGGAGGGCGGGGGAGGGTGGTGCCGGGATGACGCGCCGCCCCGCGCGGGGGTTTCAAGGCACCTCTGGCCTGGCGGCGGCTATCTCTTCCGCGTGTCAAAAGCGCAAGCGCGTCACGCACACATAAGCCCCTTCACATTCCCCGCCGCCCGGGGCAGGAAGAACCTTGAGACCAAGGCTGTGCGGCGAGCGTCGGCGCCAGCGCCAGCACCAGCGCCTCCCGGCCGCCGCCGCCGCCTCCGCCTCCGCCCTCGCCGCCGCCGAGGGCCCCGTGCCAAAATCTCGCCTTCCGGTGACGATCGCATCCCGCCAGCCCCGGGCGGGCCCGCGCACGGACCACGCGACAGCCACCAGGCAGCGCCCGACACGCGCTCGCCGAGGTCCGCTTCGGCCTCTTCCGCCACAATTCCAGCAACTCCGTTCCTTCCACCGGAATGGCAAAGGTCGAAAACGGTCGACGAACATTCACGTGCTGCTGAACTGGCCCAAGATAAGGCCCCGAAGAGACCTACTGCTCAGAGAAGCTACAAAGCAGTATTGAAAGGAGATCTATTGGTTTCATTTTTAGCAGCAAAAACGTTCCCCGCTAATTAATGAGAACCATTATCGATATAAATCCACTTTGTTGTGGGACTAAGCGTTCGTGCGTTCTTTACAAACAAATAAGAATATTCAACACAAATTATGCGAAACTATTTGTGGACGAACAGATCAGAACATAACTCTACAATTCATTTGAATTTAGTTTGACGCGATTTCCTATTACATTTTAAACTTTTTGAACGTCCCCCACGGATACGTCGAATGAAAAAAATACCAAGTTCATTTAAATAATGGAGAAAATATAATGATCACATTAGACTACTACTTCAAAACGTATTTTACATTTTGCCTCGAAGTTAACATCTGTTTCAGCTGTTGCTCCTCATTGAACCCACACACTCGAACTCTTGAATTTCAAATTGGAAAAAAAATTCTAGGAAGCCATCAATCTACAATTTGGCACATCAATTCTGTGTGCACGTTTTCCTTAAACTATCAAAATGCACGGGAAAATTCCTGCGAATATTCCGTGAATATTCCATACGTAGTTTTTGTATAAATACGTGGGATGAGAAACTGTAAAACCAAGTGACAAACATTCTATCTAATCGTTTGCTCAGTTCGATCATGATCATAAAGCTCAATTTGCTTCAACTGTGTATAGTTTCCCTTCCTCATATAAAGAAGGGAAAATTCACTGGGTCCCCAAAGCGACGCAAATAGTGGATACAGTCTTCAATGAAGTGAGGATTGCACTACCAATAGGAAACGCTAACGCAATTCTTACTTTAAAAAAAAATGTTGACGCCCATATCTTACATCCCAGTTCACTTTTGCCTTTGTGCCACTAACAAAGACTTCGAATCATCCTGTTTCGCAGAAGCAATATAGACGAGATCAGCAAACAATGTGGATTACAACACTAGTGATAAAGCTAAGGGGAAAGAAATGCATAGCAATAGAAGCGAATAATGGGTAAGAGACGCCAGAGAAAAGAGCTACAGACGAAGCATACTCCTCTCTCGAATCACAAAAAGTAGTGTTAAACGAGCAAAAAATTATATTTCGTAAACAACCCTCTCTCTTTATCGAGAAAAGTTTTAAGAGAAGCACAAAAATGAAGTGTTTGATGCCAAGTTGTTTTCTTAGATTTTTTGTTACCAGTGAACTTCTGTACAACCATTTTGGATTTACTTGCGCTATTCCCCTCTAATTGAAGATGTTAAAATTATAATTATGCAGCTTCATTTATAGATTAGTTTAAGCTCATATATAGTTCGAGAAACGAGGTCATTTCACTCTGAATGAATAAATAACTACTTTCGATTCAGCGATCGTGAAACGCAAGTCCTAATATACCTTGAGGTAACAAGACGACGCTGGATTGCTGGATATGAGCTTTTAATAAAAAATATAAAATATGGGACATATCGAAAAAGTTAAAGAAAATGATCTTAAACATCACATTATAGCAATTTATCCGCTATCATGATGTTAAAT
The DNA here is from genome assembly GCA_038098605.1 of Gryllus longicercus. Taxonomy (NCBI): domain Eukaryota; kingdom Metazoa; phylum Arthropoda; class Insecta; order Orthoptera; family Gryllidae; genus Gryllus; species Gryllus longicercus. The sequence continues at coordinate 54,518 of JAZDUA010000729.1, read as the reverse complement.
AAAAATGTAGGAAATTTGAATAATTAACAAAAGTATTGAACATTAGCATTGAACAAAAGTAGACCCATAAAGGCAGTACAAATTATGACTAAACATACGAACTCTATTTCCAGTTAATCCATTCAACTATTAAGAATTCTTTTTCCAGAATAAAAAGGGCAACATCAGCACCTACAATTGCAATTTATCCGGAGACACGCAAAGGCCGAATCACTAAGAACACCGTCATTCCATCGCCGCTTTGATCCTCGTGTTTGTCCAGTTGATCACAAGGCAACGAACGAGGATCGACGCGATCCTCTCTCCCACCTGCACAGTATCTGCAACCGCAGCCTCTCTGATCCGCATACGCGAGCCAGCCCGTGGCAGTCCGCCGCAGAACGGCATCGCGGCGGGCGCTCGACGCACTTCGCGCCGCCTCGACCGCCATAACTGACGCGATTTCCGCGGGCGGACGAAAGCGACCTTGCCGGGTGTCCGGAAGAAAGACACTAGGAGCACCGCTGCGGCCGCTCTCCGCCCGCGCCCCGTCGCCCGCCCGCCCGCCCGCCCGCCGCCCCCACGCGCCTTGGTTTAGCTTGTCCCTCCGCCACGTTTCTTTAGACGCATCTGCATACATATTTGCATGTCCGTCAGAGGCAGATGTCATGTGGCTAGTTTAGGGATAAAATAATGTCGTCCTCTGCAAACAGAGGACATTAAAAATATCACTTCCTTATTCTAAAGGTTTCAAAATTTGACAACTTATATTTTTTTGATAACTTATATTTCTCGTCAACGAAAAGATCTTTCGTCAACGAATCTTTCTATTCCATTTTTTTTGCACAGAGTGGCGCAAGCACCCTTTTGTTGTTGGAGGCGGACGGGCTATAGATGGAGTGAACCAGCGGTCTATAGGTTTCTTATAAAGAATTTTGCATTAAATGTTAATTACGAGTAGCTTTTATGTGTTAATTTAGAGTTATCTACAGCGTACACATGTGAAATATTGAATAGTATTCGTTTCTATTCAACTGAAAATTTGTTGCACTATAAATCCAAGCGATTCACTCAAAACGTTTATATGAAAATAATTGTTAAGACTAATTTACTTTTTACAGTGGTCCTCCATACAACTCAACCTATATTTAGAAACATATAGCGAGTCAACATGAAACATAAAATTTGTTGTTTATAAATGTACAACTGCTGGATCATTAAATATGCGTCAAACAGATTTAGTACTAAACATATTACCACCGTGCATAACTCAAAAACTATGCGTCCTAGACTCTTAAAAAGAATACAAATCTTAGGTGTATCCGATTTTTTAATTAAATTAGAAAAAACTAAAAACTGCAAGTCTGTCTCATTGGTTTCTTGGAAGAGGGTGGATCCTTAAGACACCCACCCGTCACCGCAGCCGTCACTGAATGTAGATAACATTTCTATTATTATTGTCTTAGCTAAATTATTTTAGCTAAGTTTATAATAAATATTTATAAAAAAATCAGTTTAAGTAAAAAGGCAGAAAAGAGACATTTACTGTTCGTAAGCGAAACGAAATACCAAGTCTTCTTAGTGCTGCGAATATATCCAAGTCTGGTATAATACTTTCCCAGGCGATAATAATACTTGGCAGTATGCCTTGTCTTGCGCTCGATTCAAAGAGAGCCTTTGCTACAGCGCGGTGCGATTGTTTCCACAGCAGTCTATATCCCCGGCCTCTATTACCTCTGCCCTCACACACTATTAAGCCGGCTGTATTAGATTCGTTTACTGGTGGGCTTGATTACTCCCCCACCCGTCATCCCCGGCACATTCAGTTCAACCCAAAACTATCATGGCGAGCACAAACATTTTATCTTTCACATTTAAGTTTAATTTTCGTTCGTACACTTCCCTTAAAGTTTTGAGATAAAGACTTGTGTTTTAAATTTTACTTTATGTTTTTTACTAAGTATCCTTAATCATAAATGGAAATTCTACAAATTAAATCTCTTATTTGTAGTTGAGTTCGCTAAGTCTTTGAAAAGTAACCTAAATAAATAATTTCTAAAAAATTATAAGATTTCAAATATGTTTGTCAAGAGCCCGAAGGGTGCTAAACACAGACACTCAAAGAGCCTACTTCGTGTTATAACATACTCGTATCCATGCACAAAATATCTGCAATGCTTCTCTTGTCGGTGAAGATTAGTTAACCTTTTCAGTTTGAAGAATGGGAAAGAAACTACCATATGGCCAACACTGAAATTCTAAGTATACAAACCACGGAATACAACAATTGGAATATCTGCCAATTAAAAAGTGTCATGAACAAATGTAGTTATGAAGTCTTGGACCGTTACGTTAAAGGTGCGGGAATGATATTACAGAATAAGTTGGTCAGCGGCGGCGGTGGCGCCCGCCGCGTTCTGCAATTCCACCTCTCACGCTTCTTGTACCATTTCTTGCAATATCACGGCCCAGCGACTTCTGACAATAGTGAGAGTGGAGAGACCACGATAATGTGAAGAGAGACAGAATTACGCGTGGCCTTGACGAAGTGTGTCAAAGGCAAAGAGTTGCTACCAAGTTTTGCCACCAGCGTGACGTCACGCCGCGCTGTTCCGCATCATTCCCCGCCTCCGAGCTTTCTTCCTTCCGAAAGCCCCACCGCCCGACCACTGCCCATCGGCCAAGTTTCAAAACTACTCTTAGCACCACTAGAAGTGCTAATATTTTAATACTACGCAGCATATTGGATATCGTATAGAACTTGCTAAATAAACATTACATTTGACAGTTCGATTATCTTACTTCTTCGCCATTCAGATCAATTTTAATTTATATTTAATAAATGTTATTTTGTCGAGCTGCCATGAAAAATTCAAGAACGATAATACAATTTAGAATAAAAGACCTTCAGCAGGGTGGCCAGGCTTGTGATCAGGGATGGTGCGACCTCAAAAGGGATCATCCATGGCAACAATGCCTGAAAGATTCTGAATTATAATCAGAACTGAGTTCGGTAATTACTAGGCAACTTTTCATTTGCATCTAATTACTTTCCCGTTTTCCTTTGAATACCAGGCGAGTTCGATGGAGATTACAGCACCGCCAGCTGCGTTCCTTTCCAGAACATAAATGCTCGCGGCGGAGGCGAGCGCGGATGTTTGCGCGACGTGGCTTGGAAATGTCGCGGAGAGGTGCTCGACCTCCAAGGCAGCTACCGTCGCGTCGCGTCGCGTCGCGTCGCGTCGCGTCGCGTCGCGTCGCTCGCCCCCGCTCTCCGGAGCAGTGCAGACACTCGTGCTCGAGGAACGGCGGGTTTTACAAAATATTTATGAGCCAAGGGCGTTAGAAGGGTTCTAATGATCGAGCCGAGGAATTTTTGTTGCCCGAGATTATCGGAACCACTTAACGCCCGTGGTACATAAAGTTTTTATTTGTTGCCTAATTTTAATGATTCAGATTTACCTATGGATTAGATGTTATCTTGATTCGGTTTGTCTTTTCACATTTCTCTCCCATAATTCCCTCCATGAAAGAACGTGCAGCTTCATTCCACTGTTTTCATATTTACCTCGTAACCACGATTATCTCGAGCCAGGTAGGTTATGCAGTGTTATGGAACTCCGTATGGAAGGCAATAACGTATTAGTAAAAAAAACCCTTTTTAGACTTTTCCGGATGTTGTCATGTGTTTAAAGTGGCGTTGGTAATTACTTCAAATTAGCAAAAATTTTCGAGAATTCAGAGTTAAACAAAATTTGACTTCCACCGTTTTAGAGAAAAAATGTAAACTGTATTATTTCAAACAGAAATTACGCGAAAACTATTTTTCTAAATTGTACATGACCTTATATAAAGATAATTTTTTCAGAACAGATTTAAGACAAAAATCTTATCACGAACAATAATAAACGAAAATGAAAATAAAGAATATCTACTTTCCCTGCCTTCTCCAAAAAATATTTATCTGCTTTTCCGCTACCAGAGTCTGACAATACGAGTTTTTCTCACGAAAATTGCCGATTTTCGTCGCACGATTACAATACTTCCATTTTACTATATACTATGTACTGAGGCGAGAGATTAAAAAATAAAACCGACTTCGAAATACAAATAAGCATTTAATAGTAGAAAATAATTTCAACGTATATTTAAAGTGATTGCTTTATTTGGAAGTCTATTTTACATTTTTTTTTAAACTGCGTGAATTTTTATGTTTAGCTTTTCAGTGGCTTTTAAGAGACAGTTTAAAGCGTCGGCGAAGCCGCATTTGCCTAGTATTTATTATGGGCTTAAGTACCCCTAAAAATTAAAAGACGTTTCAAATTTGCCTACAGTTAAGCGAAGTTCATCTCAAAATATCAATTGTGGAAAAACTACTGAGTAGATTTAGGCGATAGTTTATTCCACTCCATTATTACACATTTTTGAACCCCACTATCAGAATTCATATTACTGAATAACCTTTGTATCATTGGATTATTTCCTTTAAGGCAGAGGAAAAATCATGTAAGTCCGGAACATCTGCGAAAGTTGTGGCTGGGTAATAATGATGATACTGATGATAACCTTCTCCTTTCGAAGACGGTTAAAAGAACGTTTACAAACAAAATGTATTAATTAGATTTATGTTAACATACTAGTATAATACACACAAAACACATTTGTACAAATGGTGCACGACATATTTGAGTATCAAATGTACGTAAGGCTAAACAATATAATGCAAGAAAATAATAGTATTTGGTTCAAATAACAGAATAATGTGTCTTCTGCCAATTCAGAAATCTAGTTCATATTTTTTATGTAAATATATTACACCTTTTATCATCTGAAGCTACGTACAATGTGTATTGGTATTTTTAAAAAAATCTTTCGCCAGACAACAGTTTCTCTGCGTTAATTAAATTGGTTTTTATGAATTCTCTACACCACTCCTATTGTGACAGACACTACAGATCACGTGTTTTTATGGCTAACCCGGAAACAATGTGGGGACAGATAAATACAAATACGGTAACAATTTTGGGGACCATACGAGGCGAAATTTTCGAACTTTGGAACGACAGTAACTTTTCTCGGGCGGCTCTGAGAAAGTTTCCGCTCAATGCGCCTACCCCCATCGCGATTAGTTCAGGGTCTGCAAGCAAACAAGTAAACTACCTTGGACATATCCATGCAGCATGCTCATTTCAATCATGAAAACAAGAAATGCGGGGAAATATTGCCATGCCCCAGTGACAGAATGTTCACTCTGATAAACGATTACGTATAAATGTATTCAGACAAGTTTCGGACAATGAGGATACACGGATTTCTGTTTATCTGTACCGTAAATAACACGCTAGCAGTGTTAATGATCGAGTAAAAGTTCGCCAACATGCAGTACACTTCTTTCGGAAGTTAAAAACAAATCCAACGAATTTGACACTATTCTTAATTCAATTCCTGTTTCGTCTATACAGGCCAACTCGCAGAAAATGTTGCAAATTACTTTAATTTTTGTGGAGATTTTCAGATAGACTGAGTTGAAGTACATTACGAAAACATAATAGAAAATATCGACTATTTTTACTGATCAAAACCACCCTAAATTAAAATGTGATGATTATTAGTTCTTGAAAAAGTAATTCTGATATTTTGTTACGAATTAAAGATGTAGACGCAATGTAAGATTTGCACTATTTTGAAATATTCATTTTTAAATCGAAAAATACCGTTTCTAGACTACTTTAGATGGAGATTTGAGAAGGTCCTTAGCGGTAGCTGAAACGTTCTCTAGTGGACCAATTTCTATTTCTGTCAACCGGTCCTATTTCAGGCTGAACAACACAACTCTTTGTATCCACTAATAAATGGAAAAACATACTTACACTTAGTACTTAAGGACACTTATTCCTCTCTTCATATCGAAGCTTTATTCCACTACTATTGACCAAAGTGAATGAGGGCTATTCGAAGTCGGAGAGTTGCGAGGAGCGCTGGCGAAACCGCCCGTGAAGCTGCCTACGCGGGCGGGGTGTTGGGCGGCACCGAGTGAATCACGGGGCTTTCTGGCGTTGGTGTTACAGAGGGCGAGAGAGAGAGAGAGAGAGAGAGTGAGAGAGAGAGAGAGAGTGAGAGAGAGAGAGTGAGAGAGAGCGAGAGAGAGTGAGAGTGAGAGAGAGAGCGAGAGAGAGTGAGAGTGAGAGAGAGCGAGAGAGAGACAGAAAGACCGCGCGGGCGCGGGTGAGAGAAAGAGCACGAGCCGGCGGTAAAGAGAGTGGGTGGGTGGGTGGGTGGGTGGGTGAGAGAGAGAGAGAGAGAGAGAGAGAGAGAGAGAGAGAGAGAGAGAGAGAGAGAGAGAGACAGACAACGCAGGCGGGCATTTGCGGGGTGAGCGGGCGCCTGGGACGCAGCGGCGGGCGCGGGCGCGCGCGACCAAGCCAGCGAGGGAGCGAGCGAGCGACCGCGCAAGAATGACCGCGTTCCGGCTGCGCAGTGCCGCGCCGCGTCAGTGAAAAGTGAACGTGTACAACGGCGCTGGGGGCGGCGATGGCGGCGGCGAGAGTGGCGCTGAAAGCGAACGCGGACGCGCAGCGCAGCGCAGCGGCCGCAGCCCCGACCGGTGACGTAGCGGCGTTCGTCAGCCTGCGGTCGCGGCCACCTCACCCCGACACCGGGGACACCGCCACCCCCATCCCCAACTCCTGCCCCCGCCCACGCCCCGCCCCACTTCGGGGCTCGCTGGTGTGTGTCCACTCTATTATGTAATAAGCCAAGGGAAAATGACGCTTTCGTACCAATTATAACAGACAACCAGCACAAAATCCAGTAAGGGAGCCTTACAAGCCTTACAGGAAATTACTCCTCTGTCCTGCATCAAACAGATTTAAAATGGAAAACAGAAGTTCGCAGATTTTGCCATAGAGGGTAAAGGAGGCTCACGTGCAACCCGCAACACCCGTTCAGTTGCAAAACATTGTACCCTCGTGCACAACTCAAACCACGCATTTTAGGCCATTAAAATCGGGTTTTCGTGTCTCAGAAGGGACACAGAGTTATGTTCGTTACATCGTAATCTACACACTGAGTCGTTTTTGGAAGTCCTATTGCATTTTCGGAGGGTACCTCCACTCCAAAGCATGGGTTTTCAGTGACGTTCAAAGTTGGGTTCCAGTAAGCAGCTATTTGCAATTTAAAAAAGATTGACAAAGTGCCGAAAGTCCGCATATGCTTTCTTATAATAAATAGTTAGAGCTCCACTTCAAATGACAGACCATCAGCCAGGACACCATTATGATGCACACATTCATGGTTTCTATTTCACGTTGGGATGTTTTATCCTCTTAATTACACACAGCGATTACGTAATGTCAAGCAAACTTGGAACGATCATCACCTGAAAGACAGCGTGATGAAAATAACTGAAGAACAAACTATAAACTATTAAACGTGTAGTTCTTTCGTCAAGCAATAAGCATGCCTCGCATTTCCCATTTCAAGTTTCAATGTGTTCTAAAGTTTACAAGGCTTCATTTTTTTGAGAAGAAGCACTTGAATGTGTTTCGTTTCTGAAAATATTTCACTCAAAACCAAATTACGACGAACTATTTTCTGGACAGCCAAGAGCTGAGTGTACTTCACTAACTGAACTCCATTGAAAGGGGGGCCGTCGGATCTCTGTGGATGTATCTTTTACCCTGTGTAATAAACTTTGATTCATTAATAAGATAACAGTAATCGTTCACAAAAATGGATAAAATCAAAAAACAATCTTCACAAGCCTGTATGACAACCACTAAAATGTAACTTCGCAATCTATGGCCCATTCACGAGACGAAAAGTAGGAAGAGGAAGATGTTAAGAGAAATCGAAAGTAGTGAAAGGTGAACGGGGAAATTTGGTTAGCAGTGCATCCATTTCGTACTATATTTCGTACACGTTCCCCCAAGACATCATTTGACGTAAAGCCTGTGTCGACAGTTAGGCGTATTTTCCTGTTACGAATATGAAATCTACTGGATACATTTCTCAGAAATAAAGTCCAAATTTAACCTCCCATCTTATGGCAATATTTAGAAGGAAGAACAGCCCACGAATGTTACAAGCATCACTATAAGATTCTTAAGCAGAATCAGCATCTACGCAGGAGGAGCACTGGCCGGGACAAAATATAGCTGCGGGGAGAGCGGGGAGGGGAGCGGGAAGGGGAGCGGGGAGGGGAGCGGGGGAGGGGAGCGGGGAGGGGAGCGGGGGAGGGGAGCGAGGAGGGGAGCAGGAAGGGGAGCGGGGAGGGGAGCGGGGAGGGGAACGGGGAGGGGAGCGGGGAGGGGAGCGGGGAGGGGAGCGGGGAGGGGAGCGGGGAGGGGAGCGGGGAGGGGAGCGGGGAGGGGAGCGGCGCGCCGCAGTCGCGAGGGCAATGGGACGGCGCTGGAAGGCGAGGGGCGGGGGCGTCGTAGGTTTTGCTCGAGCCGGGAAGACGCAGGGCGCAGCGAGTTGGTGACGCCTACGCACGCGCATTTTGTCTCGAGTTTCAAGAGGCCCCCCCCTCGCGCGCAAACCGTAGACGTGCCTGTGCCCCCTCACCCAAGCCACCTCTACAGGGTATATTCAGGAGAGAGACCACCGTTCCAAGATGCGTTCGCCGTCATGGCATTTCTTTATGAAACAAGCAAAACAGCGACCCATCTCTTCGTTTCTATTCGTTATGAACACATATTACCCCAGAATACGATGTCGTTTCCCTGAGAGGCATAATCTCGAAAATGAACTGCTGGTCCTACAGTGTCGCTACCTACGACTTCCGAATGGGCTGCTCCGTGGGTTGAGCGGCGTCCCCGCATCTGCCGCGAGGCAAGAGGCGGGGAGATTGGGGCCTGGCACCGGCGGACGCCAAGGGGTCGGCTTAGGTGGTCTCCCTCAACGGAGCCCTAGGGGCGCAGGGGCAGAGACACCGGATGAAATGCTTTCGGCCAAGAGACGTTCGGACAAGGAATGTCGAGGAAGCAACAATTAAATCATACTACGAAACCATTTCCTAACAATTGCCTGCCGCAAATGTGAATGTAAATTATCAAACCAGTAGAAATCATGCACATTATAATAATTCAAATACAAAACGTGTAATCATGCATATTTAAAGCTTCCGCCCATGTTAAGTTACTAAGTTATTCGTTGCAACATAATCACAATATGTTCGTCTTCTTTGACACGATCGTTCGCCAAGTCCCAGCGCTTTCGTTGCCCCGTGTCATCCCGCGTGGTGTCCGAAACGGGCAAAGGGTGGGAGCAGGTGGCGGCGCGTGTGAGGGAGACGGCAGGCCAACGGCGAGGGGGAGGGGGACGGGGAGGGGGAAGATGACCAGGCAGGTGGGTGGTAGACTTTGGAGGGGGGAGTCATGGGAGGGAAGACGGGGACGTGGTGTGGGTGTAAGCGCGGGCGGCGAGGCAGCGTGGGCGGCGGCGGCGGCGGCGGCTTATCGATCTGCGACCCACTGACCCAGTTCCCAGCCAATGTTTGCAACTTGCCACTTTCGGCGGGACGCCGAGTTCCCCTTCGTTTTGCAAACGCTCGCTGGCTGCCACTGAATGGCCAGCGGGCGAACTGGCCACGCCGAATCAAGTCCAGTAGTTCCATCAGCTACGAGGCGACTCCGTGGGTCTCCTAACCCTTCCTCGCTTCGCCCTATTAATATCCTTGCCAAGTGAACGTTCGTCTTCACCCACAAACTCGAGTGAGTTACCCTCTCGTTCCTTTTCCAAGCAATCAACTCCAGAACACGCATTCATTTCGTGTTCCACAAGATGTTCAAATAATGTATGGAAAATTCAACAAGTTGAATTTGTCTAGCTACTCCATATTTTAGGAATTCGGGCCTGTCTTTTTCTGCGATCTCACATATTGGCGTCACAATTGCATGCAACATAAAGCAGGAGTTCGATTACATAGAATGGCTTTATGTAGGACCTGCGTTATCCGACTGAAAATGACCTTCAATACAAATGTTGCATCGGAATTTGGCTTCGAAATTTTGCTATAGATTTCTATTAATATTTACACGACACAAATAACACACAATATGTTTGCAGATTGATGATTTTTATATTCAAAGTAATTTGAAATGTAGTTTTCATAAAGCAACTTATGCTTAAAAAACTACAGACGTGTATGACTTCGTAAGTTACACAGTTTGCGTAATGAAACATTTGCATTAACTTTTTATTATGCACTTCGATGAGAATTAAGTTCGATAATCGTTTAAGGTTGTTGTATAAATCCACAGGATGTCTCACCTACGCTAATCCATCAACAATTTCCAATACGTCTGTTCTGAAAATGTTTCATAGAGCCAATTATTTATTTTACTCTTATTATCTTAGTATCTACTTTAGCCATTAAAAATTGAAAAAGAAAAGGCATTTTCCGTCCATTGACTACTTAAAAATATTCCGAAAATCAACCTTTTCACACAAAATTATTTTCAATACTGCACGCTCCTCTAAATATAATCTCTCTTGTACTAAAAAAGGAGAATATGTTGTTGTTTTAATATTGCTAAAAAAACTGTTGGGCTTCTTAATCACGAAATAATCTTTCTCGAGACCTAATTCTGCCCGGAACCTCCGAAATGACTGGGGATTAAATATTATCCCGAAAACTTAAGGCATAGGAAACTTCATTGTTCCGCAATACAAACAAAGGACTGCAGAGGAGCGCGCAGCGAACAATGTGGCCCCCGGTTCGAGACTGAGCACAACAGCGCGAGGAGGCGCCGGGCCACGCGACAGACGTCTCTGAAGTGGGCCAGCGAGAAAAATTTTCGCTAGCCGTGCCGTCGTCGGCGCTTGAGGTCTGAATCGAGCTCCACTTTCCCTTTCAGTTGCGAAGAAGGCCTTCAGCGTGGAGTCATGGCGAGGCGGGAGGGGTGTGGGGCGAGGCGGGAGGGGAGGGGCGGGGCGAGGCGGGAGGGGAGGGGCGGGGCGAGGCGGGAGGGGAGGGGCGGGGCGGGACAGGGCGGGGCGTGGCGGGACGAGGCGGGGCGTGGCGGGACGAGGCGAGGCGGGGGGTGGCGGGACGAGGCGAGGCGAGGCGAGGCGAGGCGAGGCGGAGTGGGGCGGGGCGCGGAGAGGCGAGGCGAGGAGGCGACGATGGCGACGGAGGCGCCATTTTCGCGCATACGCGCGCCATATCTTCGTGCAACAGACTGTAGGAAACGCGCGTGTGAAAGAAACGGCGGGAATCAAACAAGGCTACGAAGATACTGCGCAGATTCGGTGTGGAGGGTCTTCTACGAACGCTCGGAAGAAGGCGCCATTTCCTTCTGAATTCTACATCGTGCTTCGATATATAAACGAATTTACACACTTTCAGCATGTTTCCCAGACAATTTTTATCATTTTTTGGGTTATCTCTACTGATTTCGAATTTTTATTTATTTATTTATTTTTGCGAAGCATAATGACGAATTGACTAAAGACAACATTCGGAACAGATCATGAAAATGTTGAATTCCAATTACTTCAATAATTACTTTTTCAATGTGGTCGAATAAAAATATAAAAAAAGGAACAATAAAGTGATATGATTTATTACAACCGTTACCCGGATATTTGTTAGCGAATTGAAAGCAAAAATTGAGTTGAAAAGACAAAAATTGTGATCAAAGTATTTAAAGACATGTCACAAATTAATCCTATGCACCCATTCCGTGATAACTATAAAATACAGCGAACTAAATTTCACTGAAAATAGAAAAAAATAAATATTCGTTTAGGTTGAAGCGTAATGTCACTTGAGGGGGGGAGGGGAGAGGAGGGGACGCCTGTTTGGCAGAAGTACCTTAATGAGTATTAGCGCATTCGCACTAAACGACGAGCGATTGGAAAACGTTTAGAGCCGGCGCAGCGCCGGTAGTTTCCTCTGAACCAACCAGCCCACCCACCTCCCCCTCTTCATTGTCGCCACCACCACTAACCCACCGCCACTACCGCCGCCTCCGCGCCCTTCCCCCGCCACCCCCGGCGGCGAGGCCTGGCGCGTCACGGTCTGCGGAACTGGGTCACTGCCAGTGGGACGGCGCGCCGAGCCGCCACCACCACCGCCCCTCCCCCTCCCTGGGCGCCCGCGGCCCCACACGCCTCGGCTACCTTCGGCTGGTTCCGGACAACGACGACGACGACGGCGGCGGCGGCGGCGGTTCCACGCCGCCGCAGTCACCTCCACAGCCGCAACGCTGCCTCCGTTGCCTCACTGCCGTTGCCACCGCCGCCGCCGCGAACACAAGCGACGCATGTGACGAATCTTCACGCAACGCGCCTCTCCGTCCTCTGGGGCAGTTCTGGAGTAACGTGGGCCCGGGTAACCCCCGCGCAAAACCTTTCTCTGCTTCATGATCCAGTGCTTCGGAGAAACGTCATTCGCATACGTTCATAATGCAATGGTTGGGCGGGCGTAAGAGCGTTTCACGTTCGTCACTTAGGGCAGTCGAGGCATATCGAGAGAACGCCTATTTATAAGGCTGGAGGCCACAAAAGTCCGGTGAGAAGGAAAAGAGGGTGCGTTGCAACGACCGACGAATGCAGCCGCCCACTGGCTGGTGGGAGCGTTAAGCGCCGCCCCCGCCCCCGCCCCGTGGTGGTCAGCTGGCCCCTGCGCCCATCCGCCAATCGATGCGTTCTGACACCCGCTGCACGACCCCGAAATGCGATCTGACACGAGTGCAACACGCAGCGAAGATTCTTCTCATCTCCTTTCCTCCCGCCCTACTCCCTCCCTGCCTGCCTGCCTGCCTGGACGCCCACTAGCGCCTCCCGACCGCCTACGCCGCACGGAAAGCGCCTCCTGTCGCGAACCTTCTAATCGTTTCATCCTTATCTGCCACACGCGAAGATACAGGATACTCGTTCGCATTTTTTCCAACATAACAACGGGTCCTGCATAACGCGAAAAGTGATACGTTCTACTAGAGAAACTCCAAAGACAAACCTTACGCATTTTTAAAGGGTTACCGCGAAAGACCAAAAGAGTATGTGGATGCACATGTCCATTGTATGGAAGTGAACATGTGTATATTGGCAACAAGGCGTGTTACGTAAGGACTCCAGCGGGCAACGCCTGCACAGTAGGGGAAGAAGGAAAAACTGTACACTGTTGCCAAATGTCCGGTGCCGCACATGGCGCAGTTGTAATAAAGCAAAGGATGAATTGGAACAAAGAGTTTACATTTCGACAAACTACAAAACTCTCGCCAAACGCCTTAAATTTGGCGGAGATGAGCCCAGCAGGATACGCTGCTACAGAAGGGCGGGGAGCGAGCAGATCCGGTGAAGGTGAAGGTGAAGGGATAAACATTGCGAAAACAACACTCTGAGACGACGAACGGAGTGAAAATACAGGGCGAGAGTAAAAGAAAGGATTATGGCAGATGAATGTATTTACATGAAAGGGCCCCTACGCAATTAATCCAGCAGAAGGGGGTAAGCGATTATGTTCCCCCTAAGTTGGAACAGAAGCACGTAGAACTAATCTACTAGAAATCAACCACGTTGGTCAAATTGTCGCGAAAATGAATAAATGAATAAGTAAGAAAGGAAAGAAGGGGAAAGATCATATTGTGAAATCTGGGAAGAATGTTCAAGAAACGAGATACAAAGAGATTTGATAATATTTCACGGCACAAAATGGTAAAAACGAAATGCAATGAGAATCTGTCAGGAACTCAACCAATTGGAAAAGTTGGAAACAGTGATAGAACGAAAGGGCGGAGACCGTGTGTCTCGAAATACACGGCTAGAAGGCCGGGCGAAAGTTATTACGCACCATGTCATCTGCTTCACGCCCTGAGGAGCTATTACGTTACACGATAATAGGCAAGGCCCCAGACGGACAGTGCAATAACGCAAAAGAAGCAGGGTATGAGAGTACCAATCTGCAGGTATGTCAGTCTTACAACTTAGTAATGCGACGATTTCCTTGCTCAAGTAAATCCAAATGCATCCTCTTAATGTGCCTAATAAATGCGTCATTCAAAATTCGACTTCTTGGGTTCATAAATTAATGCGAACAGAAACAATGAGCCAAACGTTTAGAGAGAACTAGCAACGTTTTAGAAAATGATATCTATGTATTTTAAATTTACGATTAATCTAATGCAGTTCAGCGTTAAATATGAAGCAAAACTTTAACATTATTTAGAACTTTTGAACCATTATCCATGCGGCGAAAAATGAACGACAACCGAAACTTCATAAAATGTTCGTTCATCCAAAAGTTCACCTTTCTTGCTAGAAATGCTACTGGGATGCACATAATACTACTACTACTACTACTACTACTACTACTACTACTACTACTACTACTAAATACTTTGTTTCATTCTTCCTTTAGAAATCAGTAACACACTATTCAGGCACTCCCAAAACGTGCGTGGTATCTACGGGTCAAACAATTTATTGTATTAAATATTCTAAAAGGATGTAGCTTATAAAGAAGTAGAAGACTTTACTATAAAACCAGAATCTCTGCAAGAGAAATCGATGATCAGATACCCCTAAATACGTCACCAATGAATGTGTTAAGTATACCGGAATATTTGTTTGTTGAGAGATTTACTCTATTTCTAGTTACTTCGCAAGAAAGAAGTGCCAGAATAAGTCATATACAGTTCCAATTAGTATTTACATTAACGCCGGATTCCCACTTTTCAGAGCAAAATTATCAGCAGTTCTGAACCCGCAAATGAAAACTCATTTACTAGGTCATCGTGAGTTTCCTCCTGCGCAACTTCCTTCCGCTGTGTTACTTAAATAATTTCGCAAAACGCTGCCTTCAACTCATCCGTACAGAATTAGATTGTTATCTAACATTGCACTCATCCTACGTATCAACACCACGGGACATGATACATGAAGATGAAAAGTGAAATAAAAGGAATATTTTTATTATCAAGCTGACTTATCGGCGCAGCGTGGACACTGGCCATAATGAAATTGCGTTTTCCAACAAAACACAGTGAACTACACCGATTTCATTTACCTGTACCCGAATTTTCTGATCAGACTTCATTTTTCAACATTTTCGAGTGCTTTTAAGCTGTTCACACCAAAGTTTGTACCGAATATAAAGAAATGAACATTTAATCAAATTATTACACATCTCACACAAACGAATTGAGATATGAATTATGGTACCGCGCTACTGCCAGGAGGCGATGTTACAAAAACTACCAGATTTCTCGGGATCGATTCGGGCCACATGCTGCGGCTTCGGCGCGCCCAATGGGAATCGATTTCTGGCCTTGTATTCCAGTGTCCCACATAAAGACGGGCATTATGGATCGCCCTACTCCTGTCGCACGCAACGAACCTTTTCCCGCTTTGGGAGCACCGAGTTCGTTTAATAATGATTCGTGGTTCTCGACATCTATTGATAGTCAATTTTTCTTGGACCGATCAAGCATATACAACCGCATTGTAAAATTATTCTATGAGCATAATATTTTTTCTTCAGGGCTTGAATAAAATTAATAGTACCATTATATTAGCATTTCGCATACAAGTATTACGCTTCCTCCAATAGTGTCAAAAAGTATTTCTACAAAACTGTATTTCGAGACGAACTGTTCTAGCAACAGCCGGAAAGATAATAAAAAAGTTTGTTTTTTTAAAAAATAACATTGTTCCTCTAGTTGGTAAATATTTGACAATGGGAAAACTTTCAATACCTTTCAAGCTTTTTCGTCAAGTTATTTATATGTAATGAACGAAACGTTCTACTCTTCAGGCGGAGCAACAAGAAGTACCCAGGGGGTACTGAACATCCAATGCAATGGTTCAAAACTGTATCAGCAACTTGCATTCGGTCTCGCAAGAGCCGCGTTCGAAGCATAACTGAGCTCTTAGTTTCGCTCGCTCATTGGACAGCAGTAAGCTAGGGTAGTGATGGGTACTGATGGGTAGTGATGCACGGACACTTAGTGATAAAAAAGAAAACGAGACGAGACATTAGACAATGGCCTTCATTACTAGAGCGATCACGAGAACAATGATGTTAAGAAAAAAAGTTTTCGGAAGATGGGACCGAGGCAGGAATTCAAGAGGAGAGACAGCGTACAAGAGCGACTGTTCACGTTCTGATATAAGAATGCAAAGGAGTGAAAACTGAGAAGAATATTATGTGCAACGGGTTAAAAACGCATAAGTACTTTGTTATATGGTATATCAAAAAATAATATGGGATTAATTTAATACTGCACTTTTCGTGAACATTACCAGAATAATGTTAACACTGAGCTATAAAAAATTACAATAGTTCCAAAATGAAGAAAAACAATAACGCCTAAAAGAATGAACGAATATTTTAATATTTCGTCTATCCATCACAGAATCATTACACTCGTATATTATTCCGGAAATGTAATATAAAGATGAGAATGCAACGACTTCTGAAACGTCATATAATAACTGTATAATATTTGTAATTAAATGAATTATCTTTGATAGTGTCTAATATTAAAGAAATATTTCATTATTACCAGTTTAAGAGTACTAAAGGATTAGCATAATATTCCAACGGGACAAAGGATTTTGTTTTCTAAATCATTTCGTTATTATTTCCGACACAAACTTGTGTAAACATTTATGCAATTGTTACACTACAGCGATTAAAACATTCAAGACTTTGTTGATTGTCATTAAATATGCAACTCATATTTTCGTAAACGTCATTTACGGTCTGCCCGGTTTCTGAAGTTAAGATCTGAATTTAATATTACTGCTGACGACTTCAGTTTCATTGGCAAATAGTTATTGATTTTTGTAAGGTATAAAAACTCAAGGCTTCGTTTTAAATACATACTAATGAGCTCCAAAATGTTTTATGTCCGGGCCTAGACCAATCAGTATTAGCATGCAACTGTTTAACTAATTTTCAGCCAAACATATTGGAGGGAGACAAATCTGAAAGAATGAATAGTGGAGGAAGAACAAGATTAAATACAAAGTAGTGGTGCTACAGAATATTCTCGTTTTACTTGTAAATTTCGCAAATTTCGAAAAATGAGACAGTTCTAGGAAAATGAGACGTACGCCATTTTTTAAGCTTTCTTGCTTTATCCGAGGATAAAATTTAAAGAAAAAATTGGAGCCGGTTTTAAGAATGTTTTTTACAAACCTATTTTTAGAACAAATTTCATTAACAAAATCACCGATATTGTAGTTTTGGATCGTTAATTTTGTGCAATTTTCAAAAGAAAAGAAAAGAAAAGAAAAGAAAAGAAAAGAAAAGAAAAGAAAAGAAAAGAAAAGAAAAGAAAAGAAAAGAAAAGAAAAGAAAAGAAAAAACAGTTCAACGAAAATGGGACCTGCGTTTCGACCAGAAAGATTGGGTTGGAGAAAATGGTTTAGGCGGCAGCGTACCACAGCCGGATGTTTTGCCCTAAACGACCCACAAAACGTGAATTTTGACACCACGGTTAGAGAATGTAATTTACTAAATATAAGGACAAGATGCATGCACTTTTTCGATATCAGGGCAAAAGAGTAAAAGCATGCTGAAAAGGTGCGGGGCCCCGCGGCTGCGCGCGGTCCTATCTCTGAGGTGGGTCAGGGAGAAGGCATTGTGCGAATGCAGCGCGAGGTTACGGCTCGTCCGGCCGGTGCGCGAGAGAGGGGGGATAGCGGCACGGAGCGGAGCGGTGTTTGGCACGGCAGAGCGAGGCGGAACGGGACGGAGCTCCTGCTTTGTAGTGGGTGGAGAGTGCAGAGAGTCGGATCGACCCACAAGTCGGGTCGGGTCGTATTGGGACGTCAAGAGACGAGTCGGGTCGGGTCGTAGTAGGACGTCAAGTGACGAGTTGGGTCGGGTCGTAGTGGGACGTCAAGAGACGAGTCGGGTCGGGCCGTAGTGGGACGTCAAGAGACGAGTCTTGTCGGGTCGTAGTGGGACGTCAAGAGACGAGTCTTGTCGGGTCGTAGTGGGACGTCAAGAGACGACTCGGGTCGGGTCATAGTGGGACGTCAAGAGACGGGTCGGGTCGGGTCGGGTCGGGTCGGGTCGGGTCGGGTCGGGTCGACGAGTCGCGTCGTTGAGTCGAGTAGTCTGAACGGGTGGAGTCCGATCGGGTCGACTGTGGCTTGGGCTAGGTCTAGGCTCTCGAGCATGCAACGATTACCGGATGCTGCCGCCGGGCTAGACACAACAAAGTCACAGCGCCACCGCCAGCGCCGCCGCCAGCGCTGCCACGGCGCCACGCGCGACCAAACATCAGTGCGCCTGGGCAGCCACCGGCCGCCAGCTGACCTCGCCGCGTTTTATCGCCTGTTGCGGGCACCTGCGACTGCCGTGGCTAAAGGGTTGTAAGGCGATCCATGGCATCCGCAACCTCCGCCACGCGCTACTCCCCGTCTGCGGGATTTCCTGTGCGAGCGGGAGAGCCAGGCGACGGCGGCGAAGGCAGAAAAAAGACGGCTGGGGCGGGAAAATGATGGGCACGGTGACGGCTGCGCGACAGTGGCGGTGGCAGAGCGGCGACGATGTGGCAGGTGTGGGAACGTATAGGATACCATTTGGACGTTCCTCAAGTTCCCTATTCGACAGATTGCTGCTGCAGGACCGGTTGATGGCCCTTGTACCAGCCCTTTTGCTCCGAGACGCACGTGTACGACACTTTCCCCGATGGGCCGAGACACATCGCCTCGGTCCCCCCCCCATGTACCTGCCAAAAAATCCTAGCACTAGTGTAGAGTCGTGCGGGTACCCGGGACCCTTGTAAGCGAGTATTAAAACGGGCCAAACCCGCCCGCATGCGTGCAAATGGTATTCTGGAGTTTGGTATAAAAGAACGGGAGGGATTCCGTTTAAGATCATAATTTTTGAAAACTTTTGATGAAGTCCCGCATATTGTCACATAATTCGCGGAATAGGCCCAAACGAAATGAACAAATCAAGGCCCTAAAGCTTCTCCTATTATAAACATTTTTTTGCTTTCCTGAAGTTGTACGGAAGTTTGCAGAGCAGAACACAAGGGCATTCCACCTCCGAGTATGTACTCTAATGTCACACGCCCGCTCGCCCACCCGCCCCGGTGAGTCGTTGTTACCCCTATATCTACGCAGGGCGCTTGTTCCTGCGATCAGGCATGTGTCAGAACGAATCATACTGCTCCAATGCAAACAATATTACAGATATTGGCATCTTTCTCGGTTCCCAAATAGACGGAAATGTTATTGTCTCGCTTGTTTTGTTTATTCAAGTGGAAAAAATATTCAATTTCTGCTGATTTGTGTTGACATCGAAACTTCTTGGTCCCTCACGTAAGTACTCTACTTTTCAAATTCTCTTCCCCCATGTATCAAGTCTGATATTTCGCACTTACTCTAAATTCCTAATCCATTATCTAAAGAGGGACGTTTGTACTACTGCGAGATGCAAATGAGAGGCAAATGCCTGAAGTGCCGCCGTACGACGAACACTACCACAACGCTCAGATTGTCAAAATGTACAGAGTTCACAGGAAGCAGCGTGCAAAAACGTGGTAATCCGCGTATTGCATCCTCTACACAGACTAAATGACACCCTGTATCAAATGAGTGATACAATTATAATTTCGGAAAAAATTGAAAATAGCTCAGACAAAAAACGATTGAATAAAACTACGTGGTTCTTCCACTTTCCATTTCCCAACTACCATCCACATGATGTGCAGTTCGCAAAAGAGTGCAACAGTTTCGTACGGGTACCCGTTAAAATCGTTCAACCCATTTCGTATGGGTAGAACCGCTTCGTACAAGTCAGACACGCATATAGGTCTCAATATGGGTAGGTTGTACCTGCTTATTCAGATTCGGGCGGGGAAGGCGGGTTGATGCGTCTGCAGTTATCCAGACCTCTGTTCTATACCACGCTACGAAAGAAACACACAATGGTGCAGGGGAAAACACGATGACACCAAGCTCGGGTACAGAGGGAACCATGACCCGCCCTTGCAAATGTACACGTTAAATTTTTTAAACTACTATAATTATGTCTGAATCATAGATTATTTGTTGAGCTGCAGAATATTAACAATTACAATAAATTTATTATACAATTTCAAGTGCCCCGAGTAAATTAAAACCATCTTTAGTAGAAAGATTTATAAACAATGTTTTCTTTTCAATTTTTATAAAAAAACATACAAGAAGGTAATTTTGAATTGCCATAAATATTTTAAATATTTCTATATTATTTAGGCGAAGGCGAACATTTCTACAATATAAATTATCATGAAATGCAGCTATGTTACATTTTACACTTATAATTTGAAAGCAATCGTATAGTTTTGAACACAGTATGAATTTTAAAGTAAAAAATTAAATGTTTTCATTTTTTAAATGCCTGCCATTAAACTTTTTTGAAGTCACCCTTGGCACACTGTTGAATTGCTTTAAAATAACTCGCAATATCATTATGCTGGTCAACTTCGAGACTCGCAGTCATTCCTTTCTTTTCACATTCCCGGCTTTCCTACACTTCCCTTTTATTTATTGGCTCGCAACTCAAATGCTGCGCACGCCAGGCTCGTTCTGGTGCTCTTTCGTTAGGTCACGAAGATTTTGGAAGTGAAATTTTGCGATAAAATAAAAAGAGCAAAATCAAAGCAGAAATATTTCCCAGACACTACGTATATGAGAAAATAGCATTTCTCAGTGATTAATCATTGTTATGATCCAACCGACAGCAGAAATTACAAGGGTAAAGGATTGACTCACGTAACTACCATTGCAACACTATCTAATGTTTTCAGAGCCACAACATTATTGGCGAAAGCTCTTGTGCCAAGGCTGAATTTACGGTTAAGTCCGTAAAGTCACTCCAATATTTCGAAATGAATTTGTAAAATATTAAGTTATAAACTGCTGAACTAAAAGAGTTACTTTAGCAGTTACTTATCACCTATATCTCCTACAAGTTTTACTTTATTTCCTGCTTTCAATACATGAGCCTTACGCGCATTAATAAAAGTTAACAGAAAATGTTCCATTTTCTTTTGACGACGCAGAAGGTGCCTTGTCCATTACGCAAAGAGAAAAATACTACATATCGCACAGATCATGCACGTCAGCAGATACAGAATAGTAGGTATACGTTAGCCCCATATGCCCGAATGTGCGTTTTGTTGAGAAGAGCTCGTGGATTTATCTACAAAATGGCTGTGATTTACATGTAAATTCATTTCAAAGTATCTGTATATATTAAGGGTAATATTTTCATAGCTTCTGAAGCTCAGAGCGGTACACAAATAGTAATACAGTTTTACGTTAATACAAAAAGGCACCGAAGATTTTGGAAACAAGGAAAAGAAATATTTGTCACAACTTACCTTCAAATCCTTGAAGAAGATCGAATTTCGCGCCCAATCCACTTGCGAGAAAAGGTTCTGGTCAAGAACTTTGCACATGAGTTCAAATAAATCCACTTCACACTGATTGTACGTCTGGTTTTGCAAGAGTCCAAAGAGAGAGTTCTGCCACTCGCGGTCGTCCAGGGCTTGTACGAAATCCCTGATGAGGGGCGACACTTTGACGGTGCCGGAGGCGGGTCCCGCGGTGGCTGCTGCCGCTGCTGCGGCGGCGGCGGCCGCGGCGGCGCCCGCCCCGCCGCCCCCGCCCGCCCCGCCGCCGCCCGCACCACCGCCGCCGCCGCCGTTGGGCAGCACGGCGCCTTCGAAGGGCGACAACGAGTGCGAGTGCGAGTGCGGGGACGGCGTGGTGGAGTTGGGCGTGCCCCACAGGCGCTGCTCGGGGGCGAGGACTAGCTGGCCGGCGGCGTTGACGGACGCGCCGGCGGCGGCGGCCGCGGCGGCGGCGGCGGCGGCCGCGGCGCCCGACGCGCCGGCCGCCCCCGTCGCCGTGCCCGCGCCCACCGTCACCGGCAGCGGGCCCGCCGTCCCGGACCCCGACGAGCTGGACGACGCCGCCGTCACGTACGACAGCGTGGCGGGCGCCTGGCCCAGCGCCACCGTGATGGGACTGGGCGACGAGTCGGGCGAGGACGTCAACGACGAGACCTACGAACACACAGCACCACGTGACTCAGGGCGGCGCGGCGCAACGCGACGCCAAATCGCCAAATTCAACTATCAATTTATTGCACCTGCTCAAAACTACTTTTCATTGCCCCCTTTCTTTAATGTTTTTTTTTGAGTCGCCTATGTAACTTCATTCACAAGCCTGATAAATGATAGGTGAGTATACGTAAGTGTTGCTAGGAAAATAGCTTCGAGGTTATTGACACTATGCAAAATATTGTAAAACTAACCTTTGCAATACGCCTCACACAACAGTTGTGCGGGTTGCAGTATTCTCCCCCTGTTGACACCCCGTGTGGATTTCCACTTTGCCAAAGAACAGTAATAGCGGAAGAGCAACTTTGCGAAAGAGCAGCAGTTCACTCATTGGAGCAAAGGAAATACTTAGGGCCCCTTTGCATGGACAGCTTAATATATAAAACTCACAGGGTTTACGACCACTTCATCAATGGGCAGGGCATTCCGACTTCGATTAACAAACGAAACTTCTGATTGTTCATTTATATAAGATATTTATAATACTGCTTAACTTTAAGAGAGAATTTTAAATATCCAATATATCATATTTAATATATTGTATTCAATTTCCGTTATATGCTAATCTTGAAACTTGGCTAATAACATCGTTTGAAAGTTTTTGCAGAAAACAAAACTTTACGAGGGTACCACGTGACGTGTACCGCGTGAAGTGTAAATATACTTTGTACGACATTTCGTTCTAATTGGTAGACTGGAACTACGACGGCAGAACTACTTAGGCCAAATTCCCATAACGTCACATCCCCTTGATTAGCAGTTCATAGAACAGCTCTCTAGTAGCAGCAGCAGCAGCAGCAGCAGCAGCGGCAGCTGCAGTCGTACTAGTAGCAGAGCACTAACTACGTTATGTTTATATAATTATATATACGGGTCAAAGTGATCAATATATTGCATCATGGGAATATAGAGTTAATAGCTTACACTGTTACCACAGTTGGATAAAATTTCATTTATCCTGATCACGTGACTTGTAAAGTTTACATGTCACGTGATTACACTCTCTAATTCGGTCAGAGAAGCGTTGCCCGTAACAAGTCTACCGTAGCGTGGTCTGGCGCATTAGAAGAGGCTCAAATGAAGGTTAATATTTTTTGCGATATGGAGCTTCACGTGATGCAACTGTTATATTACCTTTATATTGCATTTTATACATATTTGAACTATCACAGCGTATGCATTGATTCAAGAACTATCTTCGTTACTATGAAGTGTGATTATAATTTAATAAATTTGTAAGTTTGGCGTGGATCTAGTTAGCATCAAACAAAATGCCCCACGAATGGTAACTCTAGGCTCTACATTATCGCTAGGAGCTTGTAGTAACAATGTTAAAAAGGCACCGAGACCGCAACAGAGAGATTCTCGTATCTTTACAAGTTGGACGGCCGCCTTGCTCTGCTTAGGATGGCGAAGTACTGTGTTTAGGACGACGATTTTGAGAAATCTACATAGTAATATCTCCTTCCTACTAAACGACAATGCAAACATTTTTTAAAAATATCTTTCATAATCACTGGTTTTGACATGAGAGACCTCGAAAACTATTCACCACAAGAACAAGTCTAAAATTTCAAACGATAACCCAAAGATGCCAAATTTCAGAGAAATGCAAATGGTGTGCCGATTATGGATATTGCCCTCTGAAGGGAACTCCCCCCCTCCAGAAATATCCCAGAAAGTTATAAACAAGAAATGGGATTTGAATGAAGTTGACTGAAAATGAGTAGAGTGTAATTAATATCAACGTACAATGAATGATCTAGTAGAGTAATTAACAGCCAGAATGAATATTAGTTTTAAATTTCAGTGAGTGGACTTCTAATATTACTAGTAATATCAGGTCTCTGAGAATTTTCTAAAACGATTTGAAAACAAGTTATTTATTGTCATAGCTTTTCATATGAGGTACTGAAATAGTCGTCTTTGAAAAATAGTTTAACTCGACTGACCTAAATGGCCCAATACAGACGAAATGTTCATTCCATTCTTCCTTATTACCGAAAGCTATCAATACACTAATCATTGCACCACTTGTGTTTCGAATGATCTAAGTATACAATGGAGATAAAGGGGGAGAGCCTGGTGGTCTATTACATGAAATGCATTAATTAAAGCTCGTATTTTATAATCATACAATTACCAGCTTATCTGAATTACTCGAGGAAAGCCTTAATTCCCGAAACCTCTTTGCTTATAATTGCTCATGCGATTTAAAAGACAGTTTTGGAATCTATTTTATGATAAGTAATGCACGTTAAATATACATTCACGGCAAACACGATTCTCTGATTTCCTGGTCATGTATGCATTGTTTTGGACATTCGAATTCATGAGAATGTCACTGACTGTTAGAGGAAATTCCTCTTGATCTCATGATTTTGATGCCATACATTTTCATACGCCGACGACTTCACTTCCCCTTTAAAGATGCGTTAAGCCAGTTAAGTCAAAACCCAGCAGAGCCCGGAAAGATTTGGTCAACGAACCTTGGGAAGAAATTTTATATGCAATTTATTCCACACTTCGTCAAATAATTACGACACTAGTGATCAGACTGCCTGTTTCCACGGACACATTTCCTCAAATTTCTCCGGATCCTCTTCACCTCACTAACAATAACCCTCAACATTCGTTCCTCGTTTTTAGCGACAGATTGACTAGTCGACATTTATCATTATCATTATTATATCAACAGAGCTATCTTCCCTTCGTCACCAACAAATGTTAATTTAAATTTAGCAAAGAAAAAAAATTAATTAGTGCGTTATGTTTATATCAATATTTTAAAATTTTGTAAATATTCAATTTTAAGTTTAAAATCAATTTCGATACCTCATTAAAAGCTCGCAAAATGTACACGAAACTGCAATACAAAACACTGTAGATTGACTCGTCCATGTAGCACATTACATACAGTGTTGGTCAATCTGCTGACTGATAATTGCCCAAAACGAACCCGAAAAATTGGGGATTTTCTGTTTGTTTGAGAAATTTACAAAAACCGTAAACGATTTACATTCAAAACTTTTCCTTTCTTTCATTTATATTTTCCTTGCACTATAATTACATCTGAAGAATTACGTACACTAAAACAAAATATCTAGGTCTTTGCGCTGCATTGGATGTTCAAGGAAAAAGGAGAAGTAGCTTTTCGACATACTTGTCTTCACGACGTCATGGCGCACTAATGATGACACAAGTGTTGTCTTTAGGCAAGCCGTGAAGAGAAAGAATTGGCTAACAACTTGAGAAAGCTGTAGTACATACGAGTGCACAAATATTCTCAAGCGTTCCATAAAATCATGTAAGGTGACCGTAAATGGAACAACTTCATTCGTACTCCAAGTTGAAAAGCAAAAGTAAACAAAACTGATCGGAGATGTTTAATGCCACGACGTATTGCTGCTGCCATATCACTTGCTTCACGTGTCCGAACAGGGCGTAAGGAAAACTATTCTGAGTTATAATACTTTATTAGGGTAATATTCCAAATAATCACAACTTTCAAATCACTACGGAAATGCAACATTTCTTGTTTTTTACTTAACCCGAACTAATATCTAAATTTTAAAAAAAATCAATTAAATATGAATTATGTTATAAGGGTTTTGAGTTTCGGTCAATAGTTTTTTTTTTTGGGGGGGGGTATTTGTCAATACCATGCCATTTCGGCTACCCAACACAAAATGAGTTAGGTTAGGCATTAACAGATAGGTTCCCCCTATTTTCCAATCCATCGTTTTTGGAACTTCCTTTTCCGGTGAGTGGTCCGCCGCCCGCGAGCACCAACGGCATCGGTGAGGCCCCCTCCCCCCACACGGCCGCGCAGCCTCCGCCCCAGCTATCGCGCGGCGCAAGCGGCTCAACGTCCGAGGTTACAGATAAGTGCAGAAAGTACTGGACGCCATCACCCATGAGAATATTTCCACACCAAAATACACTCCTGGGATACATGGAGTGGAGCTTGGCAATGGAACTAATTGAATTATGTACTATCTGTTATTTCCAGATGAAATAACGGGAACGGAATTTCCGAAGTGGGATTTCATTCACGAATGACTAAGTGAGACTACTAAATTTAAAAATTATGGAACTTCTTAATTTATATTATTTTTGTTATCAATGGCAATATAGTTAAATAATTATTTTTCATTAGAAAAAATAGTACCAAAACCAGCGAAAACTTCTGCCACTACAGGCAGTTTTGACAATTTTGGCGTCAAATTGCAAATGAAATTAAACTTCTAATATGATGCACCAACTTTAATAAGGAATCTGTTTCGTACAGAAAATGTTTCTTAAAGAACTAAAAAATTATAAGCTCCGATCAATAAATATAGAAAAGTTTTATTGCTTCTTCAATCCCTTCTTAATATTTTTCTTTGACTATAGTCTACCACACCAATGAATCTTCCAAAATTTAAAATTTGCCATTGGTTCCTTGCGAATAGAACTTTCTGTGCCCATCAAGGGAGTATCACGGGAGTATTTTCACTTCCGATGTCCGCGGGCACCGGCTGAAGAAGGCCGCTCCCAAAAGACGAGCCGGCAGAGGAGGCGCGCTCGGCGGCCGCGCATTGGTGGCTGAGAGGGCGTGGCGGGTGGGAGGACGAGCAAGGGGACGGTTGGGGATATGGGATGCGGGTGGCGGAGAGCAGAAGGGCGACGGACTGCGGGCTCTGACGCGATCCGTGGCGCCCCCCTCGTCCCGTCCCCTCTCATAAGTTTATCAATGAGCACCCCGCGCTTTTATTGTGTTTAGATACGGCTCTCGGCTACGCTGCGACTTCCGATCTGTTGGCGCAAGCCACTCGCTCTGGGGTCACTAACTCGACCAATTCATCCAAGTAAATAAACGTAAGCGAGATATTTTAAACGGCACTATGTAACCTACAATATCAACAGTTGGGGAAAACTGGTTTGATCCAAAAACTTAAAATAAGAACAGACACAATTAACACTCTTTAATCGAAATGGTGAAGCCCTGAAAATAGCAGTGTTTCGAAGTGCTTGTAAAGAAGAGGAAGAAATGTTTCTAACTACATATTACTGCAATATCCGCGAATCTGACCTTCAATGAAAAGAGGTGTAGACTTAATCTATACAAAACGTTATAATGAAAAATTGCAAACAACATGTTTTTTTAATGTTTTAGAGACTTTTTTCTGAACCTTCTAAGTGTAACTATTAATGTACCGAAGTAAATAGTTGAAACGTGGATCCCAGAATTAGAGAAAATGAAGAAACCTGGAAAGGCTGATCTCACCATAGGGTTTCCAAAATAAACCTGTAATTCTGCCCGAGATACGTGAGTCTTTGAGGAGAACCATATCTTTCAAGTAATAAATTAACTGAAGTAACTAATTAATCGCCTTAAAAATAAAATCCCACCACCTCACACGCCCCCTCTATTTCCAAACGCTCTAATTGTCGCATCTTCATCCGAGGTCTCCCTCGCGCAAACGCGCCCAGCGAGCGCACCCACCTGCGGGATCTGGATCTCCTGCTTGATCTGGAGGCTGGCGAAGGAGGCGCCGCCCACGGCCGCCGCGGCCGCAGCCGCCGCCGCGCCGCCGGGCCCGCCGTACGCCAGCGCCATGCCCTCGCCCAGGGCGCCCGGGTGCGTCGTCCGCAGGCTCTGCAGGGCGATCTGCCGCTGGCGCATCAGCTGCAGCTTCCGCGCGCGGTCGCGCTTGTACATGGGGCCGAACTTGTTGCGGCCGCCGCGCATGCGGTCGGCGCGGACAGCTGCGGGGGCAGAAAGAAGAGGCGCGCGGCCGTTAGAGGGCGCCTGAGGCTCTCCTGCGCGCAGCGCCGCCCCGCGCCGCGCCGACAGGCCGACAAACAGCAAATAACAGGCGCGGCTGGAGTTTGCGAAAGCCGCGCTTCATAATCGACCGAGTCTGTTATTTGTGTTGTCGGCCGTGTGGCGCGCTCAATTTTCATCATACTATTTACAAAACAACATATACATAATAAATATCATTTATTGTAAATCAGTTAACTTATATGCCATATTAAGCTACAATTCAGTGAACTTATATGTCATATTCAGTGGTACTTAACGGACTCTTGATTGTTAAATCAGTACCGGACGGCAGCCGTCAAGAGTGGCTGTTCGTTTCCCTCTTTGGATGCGATAAGTTGACATTACATAAGTGGTAGTTTAAGAAAACCTTTTAATATTTCGCAAATACATAGCAGACATCCCTTATTGTACGATCTCAGCAAGGAAACCGCGCGGTATTGTGGGGCGATGGTCACAAAATGAAACAATATGAGACAATGCAAGTGAAACAATATGAGACAATGCAAGTGACGTGATTCGTGTGTAAAGCCTCATCATCGTCATTGAAATGTCGATGACTTGCCTTTTTATGTCCAAATAAATTACTTTTGCAGTATCTGAGAAGTGAACACGTGTCTCCATACATCATATTTAAACATTCACATTTGCAACACGTAACTCGGATTAAACACAAAAGAGATTAAAATATCAACTGTGCACCATAGTAAATCGCATATAATCCGCTTACCCTAGTTGCAAAACCTTACCAGATTATATTAAACACGATTACATTGCGTAATTCTAAAAATAAATTAAGGTGGCAAAGGAACGGTTCTTGTAGTACTTGAGATAACAGAATCGACAGAGGGGAACAATAAGCCGCTTACGGCAACGCAGGATACGATGGTTCATATATTCCATAACCACCTCTTCGATTTTTATTTCATCCAGCTTTTAGCGCTCAATGAAGCAAATGTCTCGATAGTAGATGAATGCATTGGTAGCTATTCTCGTCCCACTTTACAAACTTTATTGTTAAGTTTTTTATTCACTTTAAGGAATGACCCCGCGTGCCTGAAGCCTATATTAAACCAAAAACACACACACACCATGCGCTATAACTGAACATTTTACTAGGCATCAGAAAACATTAACACGAAAACAAGAGAAGTCTAGAATATTTTTCAAAACTGTAACTCCAAGTAATTTACAATTTATTTAGATTTTTACCGTGCAACTCATTACCATTAATCCTAACAGTGCTATAATGAAATGATACCTGAATCGAAGATTTGCAGTCACAACTGCATGATAAAAAAAATATGACTTTCGTGCAATTATCGTGTCAACCGGCTCTTCCTTTATTCGCCCGGGCTGTCTGCTATTTTGCACACCGAAAACTTAACAGTTCCGTGGTATGTGCGCCAGTGCAAAAGCCATGCTCGCCTGAGAGCTGGGAAGCAAGCGTGAACTGACGCCCGCTCCACGCCCACGCAGGGGGCACGTCGGGGGGCACGTCGAGGGGCACCGACGCCCACAGTGGGGCGTGCCGCCGCGACCGCGCCGGCCGCACTAGGGGCATGTCCGCCTGGACAGGCGAGCGCTAGCACCATGGTGACAGAGAACGCGGTGAGGGTGGTGGACGAACAAAGGCCGGGAAATGGTGGTGACGTGTGGGCGTGGATGGTAGTGGCGGTCGTGGCGGTGGCGGCGCTGCCGCAAGGGCTGGGGCGTGAGCGCATGCGGTGCACACGTCGTCGGCGTTAAGGAGGAGTCCGGCGGCCCAGTTCTTCAAGACGCACCCTGCCTGCACGCCAGACAAATCACTTCGTGAGTTGCAAATCAAACCACTTCGTTTTGCCACAGATTCGGGTGGATTACAGATCGAACACCAAATCGCGAAGAGCCCTCACAGTGACAGAATAACACGGCGCAAACCGTAAAAAAAATCTACGAATATACTGAATTCTTGAATGAAGCAGCTTCATAAGGTAAATTATTTATATATTTCCGACAGTTATAAATTCCCATTTCCATAGCAAAATTAATACGAATTGTTAGTTCGGATCTAGCCCAAATTACCCGTCAGCGTTGATAAGATTTTTCTTGTCGAACAATATGCTTATTTACGAGTACTTTCTGTCTGGATAAAAAAAACAATAAAAACGTTCGAGATACACTAAAAAAGGGCCAACCTAACAACTTTAAGTGCAGTAATATTAGTTTGCAATACAGGAGTTGGCAAACCTGCACAAGAGCACACTATTTACCCTTGTAAAATACAGGCAATCCATAGGCAATTGGAAACCGACATTGAATCGGGCGTCCCTGGGCGTGTTTCGGTCCCCTCCTCGGGAAACGCCCACGTTGCGCGTCGTCCGTTGTTTGCTTGGTGACCAAGATTACGGGTGTCTCAACACGCGCACGGTTAGCACTCTTACATCACAAGAAGGGAGAGCCGGCAACAATTATTTCCAATGACCTCTTTAACTTTCGAGAACATCTACGAGTACTATCATCGTTATCTATTTCGCTTAGATCTTCCTAGGGCGTTGTCTACATGCAACAGAAATCTTATGTCGACGAAGCAGTGTAAATCTTCTAGCTGAAGCAGTCACAACCTACACATGAATACTTAAATAAAAATGTTAAAACCTTGAATAAACTTATGTAAATTTGAATACCTTGGTGGTGACGACTTTCCACAAACACTCGTACGAATTAAAGAGCGGTAATCATTATCCTCCTAGAATTAAAAATGATTTCGTATAAATGTATTGCCGAAGTCCCGAGTGCCCTTTGAGACCATACGCCATCGGGCTAATATAAAGGGAATAAAGCATGGAGATAACCACCGTAAGTAGTATAAAATTTGAAAAATAGAACGATATTTCGGATATTTTTACAATCAATGCCTGACTTTGTCAGGAAAGGCACAATTTTAGCTTTCCGGAATGCGATTAGGTAAATGATCGAAATTTCAAGAAAAAAAGTAATTATTGAAATTGCATACAAAATATGAATTATGAGCTGATTTCCAAAGATGTAATGTTCCAAATAGTCGTCTCCACAAAAAACTACTTAACCCAATTACGAACAATGCGGCAAGAGCAAGTCCCAACGAAAGTTTTCAATGAACAAAGGACAGTACATCGATAGAGGTGATGAAAGATTGTAAAATCAACAAAATTCAAAATCAAAGCAGTATAGCCCGAGACATCGTCTTTCCGAGTTCACTCCGTTGGATTTTCCCCAGGGGAAGCGCTGAAACGCTAAGGAGAAGCAATGAATGCAATCCGGTGCCGTGAAATGCGCGGCCAGTGGGCGTAATGCGTTAAGCCATGTGGGAACTCCGGCGGGCAGTCGAAGAGGCTCAAGTGCGCCGATATCGACCGCTGTGCGCCCCGGGCGCAAGCGCAGGCTCAGGCGCAGGCTCAGGCCCGGCTCACGTGCGCCGCGCGCGGCCAATTGCGTCGTGGCACCTACGCGATGCGCTGGCGCTTCGCCAACAGCTGGGCCTGCTACAAGTGGGCTGAAGCGCCGGCAAACTCATTGACACGAGTGCGCGCCGGCCGGCCCGCGCATGCGCCACCCGCCCGCACCGGCCCGCCCCGCCCCGCGCCCGCCCCGCGCCCGCCACACGTGTGGGCGGCACAGCCATCGCGGGCGTGGAAAAGCCCGTCTCGCTTTCCACGTTCCGGATTTCGGAGCTCTTCTCGCGCCGCCCGCCAGCGTTGCGCCAAACTTCCGCCAGGTTAGCCATGAAGGTTGCAGTCGGCCACAGAAAAATTGAGCAGCCGATCCGAGGAGCACATCAGCGCCATTGCGCAAACGCTTCAAGGCCAAGAGAAAGCTGCCCGTCGGGCGTCCGGCTGCCAGCGACGCACAGGGCTCTCGCCGCCGCCCGCGCCTCCCCGCTGTTCTCCGCTCCTCCTCCCTCCGCCCCGATCCGCCCCGCTCGTCTCGCTCAGCGCCTCGGCGAAGCGCGCCGCCAGACTGCCAGGCCCGGCTCGGCACGGCACGGCACGGCACGGCACGGCACGGCACGGCACGGCACGGCACGGCACGGCGCGGCGCGGCGCGGCGCGGCGCGGCCCGGCCCGGCCCGGCCCGGCATCAAGGCAGCGGTGGCGGCAACGCGTCGCCATCGAATGCCTTGCTCATGATTCGATGCCCCGTCGGTCGTATCAACGCGCCGCTTCACAAAACAAGACTGAATGCCTAGCGCTCAGAAGCACTGTGCGGGGGCGCTGGGAGAACATGGCATGGCAATTGCTCCAGGATACATTCAAATCACGGCGAAAGAAACAACGACCCCGACACGTAATATTGATTCCAGGTTGATGCAAATAATGAAGTTGCAGGGCATTAGTAATAAAATTTCTTTTTTGTGAGGGGCAGCCACTTTCCCCACAAAAATACGGTGGAAGTATATTGTATGCACAAGAATCTACATCACAAAGTAATAAACTAAGTGGTACGCTCAGTTCCTAATCGCTTCTCATGTAACTGAAGAGAGTAAAATGTGTATACGGGAATTACCACTGCACACCACTAGACTGTCGGTTTTCCTCCTGCTGCGAATTACTGGTAGCGAAGTACTTTTTGAGTTGCGAAATAAGTGACTGGCTATAATATGTGCAAATAAACTGTAAATAAGCCCATCAACTATAACTCAGATGCACTTTGCTTTATTATATAGTACTCGCAAAAACCCCTCTCGTGTTCTTTTCAAACTGAAGACATAGTGGCTATAATTTCTTACTAGAGCTATTTCCCAACGACCACGATAAGTGACAATAGCACGCGGCACAAACTTCCAAAACGATAATACTTTCCGATAGATGAATAAGCACGTCACCGGCTTATTAGAACGAACGTGCAACTGATATTCTCAAGATACGAAAAAGGCGATAAACGAGAGATCGAAATTCGCTCGCACTTTGAATACGAGCGCAAACACGCAAGACCTTTTCCTTTAAAGAAAGCCAGGAGCCCGGCGCTCGTCGGCAAATTGGGTCGAGGAGTCGCCCCCTCATCGCGTTATCCCGACTGAATCGGTGGAACGAAAGGGGGGATCGTGGCGGTCGGGGCTGCGCGCCGCGCCGGGCCAGGCCAGGCCGGGCCGGGCCGCCCACAAAGGCCGCCGAGCCCGCCCCGCCCCCGCCCCGCCCCGCCCACGGCGCCCCCGGCACACGGCCCTTCGCTTTCGGGCGTGCACGGAACCCTCCCGCGCTCTCCAGCTCCCCGGCGCGGCGCGGCCGGCGCTCTCCACGGCGGTTCCCAGCGCAGCCCTTGTCCCAATTTCCCGCTTTCCCCTTCATCAACCGCGCTCCTCTCCCGCTCTCCCATTTCTCAACACCTCCCGCTCACAAGAAGCCTCCCAGGAATTCCAGCGGCGGCCACCGCGGCTGCGCCCGCGCCCGCGCGACGCGGAGCGGAGCGGAGCGCAGCGGTCGCCGGCGGAGGCGGCGCCCAGAGCGGATCTCTCCGCCGCATCCTATTACGAGAGCGCCCGCCCGCCCGCCCGCCGGACGCCGCGCCGCCAGCAACCCCCGCCGCCCGCACAAACATGCAAGCCCCCAAACAAGCGCCGCGCGGCAAACAGCGCCATCGCCGTCATCGTCGCCGCTCCACACTCACGTCGATGTTTGCCGCCTCCATTGCTTCATCTTGCGTAAAACCCAGAGATTCACGCTGCGTGGCAACACCGTCCTCGCTCTTTGCCATAAGATTCGGTCTCCGAATCCCGCCTCCAACAGCGGCCCACATACACTCGGATCCATTGCGGACATCCGTCAAAAGCTACCCTCCCCGGGCCCTATCCAGTCGTATGACGGCCGAGTTTCCGCAATGCGCTGGTACACCGCTCTTTTCTTGTTGCTGTCACTACCACTACTATTATAAAGTTAATTTTTCATGCGATACATTATCTACGCCAAGAGAGAAATATCAAGTAACATGGATGCATTCTTTTCCTGTATTTCGTGACCGAGAAACTTATTAATGCGGATACCATAATTAACCCTTCTTCAGAAGTCGCGTAGTGTAGAAGGTTCCAGTTCTCTTCGTGTTGTTCTTGAAAAAATCCATTATCGTCATGATGGATTGTTATACCCAATATCCAACTTTTGAAATTTAGATAACCGATCGTTTTACCGTTCGGTCAATCCTGTCTCCTGGGTTCCGTCGGGTTCACGCCACTGTCCTGCGCTATCACCGAATGACCCAATGCCGTAACGCGCGGGGCCATTTAGGCAGCTGCCTGCGCCGCGCCGCCGGCGAACCCCCTCCGGGAGCTGCGCGCACCCGCCCCGCGCCCGTTCACCCCCGCCTGCCCCCGCGTCGCGCGCACGACGGCCACGCGGCCACGCACCGCACGCATTCCTGCACGGAGCCGCAACGCGCGACGCCCGCCGCCTCCGCGCGCCGACGGGCGAGAGGGTGTCTGCCATCCTGCGCGGCCACGCACACGCACCCACGCCACCGCGCGCTCGGGCTCGCCAACGCGTGTCCCCCCCACGCGCCCCCCCCCCACTCAACACACTCCGATACTCGAGCGGGTGGACGTTCGGCTAGCCACGGTCCACCTGGCACACGCCACGGCCCCTGATTAGAGACACGCGAGCGAGCGATGCGCAGGCAAAGAATCGGCGCTTCGCGAACAACGCACTGTCCCAACGAACCGGCCGTACAATTTTATCGCCACACAAATTAAAATGCTACGGTAATGTTTTAAAAAACTTCACGACTTCAATTAAGACGCACATCAGATCTTTTTCGTAGATACTTAGGACTATTAAAAACAATATTGCAACAATAAACAGCTACAACTACGAAGAACAAGGTTACCGAAAGACAGTAGCGACACAGCGTTCCGTTACTCTGCATCCCGAATAGTAACGATCAAGGATACACATCATACAATCGTTGTATCAGGAATTATGAGAGCTCTTATTTGCCTGTGCATGTGATCGTGACACTCACTTTGCGACGGAAAAGTCAAATTGCTTTAGTGATTCATTTTGCTTCTTTGTGCCGGCGTGCAAAACAGGGACAAGTGTATTTATAAATATTGCACTAGAGAGAGTATTTATTAAACAGCTTCGAGAATTTATATCTGGTAGATAAGAGCGTGATCAAGACCTGAAAACTATAAAGTATAAAAAGCAGAGTATAAAAAGCATTGTGTAGACTGCAAACGTTTTAAAATAATTTGGAGGGATAATTTAGAGTAATCTACGGGAAGTCGATATTAATTGCGATTTCAAACTATAAAATTATGACTAAATGAGTTATGTTTAAGATATCCATAACGTACTCAGAATTGTTCTCAATAATACAATTTGATGCATTATTATATTCTCAAAGGTTCCTCATGCACTTGAAAAAATATGCTTCCAGAAAACGATAAAATTCGATGTACTCTGAAGACCACTGGCAACAACCAAAGCGAGGCCACCCCCCCCCCGGTGATTTGCAACTTAGTAGCATTCTACGAAAACGCGAGTGTCCCGCAGACCCACGTCAAGCAGAACCGTGTATCATGCGCGTTGCTGCAGTTTCGAAAAGAGCCAAACGAGAGTGCTTCTTAGCTGAGTCAACTTGGAGGTCCAGCGACATGATGGCGGCGGGAGGGGAGACAGGAACATGAGAGAAGAGAGATTCAGAGCAGAGAGAAGAGAAGACTCGCAGCGGGTGTTCGGCGCCAGAGGCTGTAGGTGCTGAGCGGGTTGCGGCGGCGGCAGGCGCGGCCTCGTCACGCACTAGACCGAGCCCCGCAGCATCGGCAAAGGGCCAAAAGTGGACACATTCAAGTAAACCAACAATATGACGACCCAAAATCTTCACGCTCCGTAAACCAAACGATACACTGCCCCTCGTGTATCAAGGAAAAGCATTATTTGACTACCATCCATTTTGGGTCTATTATTCGAGGGAGACTCATTTGAACAGCAAATATCCTACAACCAATTACTCCACAAATTGAACTCTGCAATGACACCCTAATGTCAAAAAGTTATCTCTAGATAACCCATTGCAATTTATATCTACCAATGATCCGAACTATCATCAATGATTGATTTTTTCGGTGCCTCACGGTCATTAGTCTAATTCACTAATGTAGTGAATGTTTTTATTCCGAGATATAGCGATGTTTCTTCCGCACTGGATAATGATATCCAGTACTGACCTACATGTCGGCTTGGGGATTTCCGCTTCCAAATACATCCCTCCAGAAGGGCACCGACCCAGCTCCTACAGGCTCTTAGCCTTCCGACTGGTCTTCAGACATGTGCGGTACTGTAGTACATGTAAGTGGAAGTATGAGGGCGAGGACAGGACAAGGAAGTGGAAGGAAAGATCGCGCGCGGATCGTGGCCCGCTTTAAAGGGTACTATTCTGGTATTCGACTGGCATTGACCAAAAAAGAAAGAGGCAACTGTTACAGTTTCGAAAGAACTTGAAGTGTCAGATTTGAAATAAGGGAAGTAAAACCTCATACACAGAGGGGGAAATGGTGCATTTCAATGCACGGCGATGGTAGAAGATCGATAGATGTGGTGAGGGCGGCAGTAGTTCGGGACCATCGCAGCAATAAGGATGATATCTACGCACTCTCCAATTGGCTGCGTGTGTTGCTGTGTCTACG
Organism: Gryllus longicercus; assembly: GCA_038098605.1. NCBI lineage: Eukaryota > Metazoa > Arthropoda > Insecta > Orthoptera > Gryllidae > Gryllus > Gryllus longicercus. The sequence continues at coordinate 18,013 of JAZDUA010000729.1, read as the reverse complement.
CCACACTAACGAGGCGCATGTGCAATTCGGCGATAGAGGGAAACTGCGCAGCCCCTCTTGGGCACAATGTCGCGATAAATGATGTTGATTGCGTGAGCGAGCGGGAGGACACCACTAATGAGAGATTACATTATTCCCTGACAGGCGCTCACAATTGCAAGAAATTTCTCCGCATCAACCGTTTCGGCAGTAATGAATGGATAACGACAGCGATTCGCCTAGTTACTCTACACCGAGATGTACACAATGAAAATATCAACAAGTTTTTTTTTCGAATTCAGAAAAGTCCCTTTTGGAAAACACACTGTAACGTCTTGTTTTGCGTCATAATCCATTAGCAATACAAAAAGAGAAGCTAGATCTTATTTCATAATGTTACGACTCAGGTCCCACGTAATGAACATGATCATGCAACAGTACAAGTTAAAGTAATAACAAAACATTAGTTATTTCGGTAAGAAGCAACGTTTGTTGTGGTCATATTCTCGCTAACGGTAAATATTTATTGGACTCGAATTTTCTGTAACCTATATTGTCAAATACTCGCAGCAAAATTAACTACACGGCGACGTATCGTATCTTCATCTCTTATGTTCTAATCGTTTTGAATATTCCCATCGTCAACCTCCTCACCTCCACATTTTTCTCAACTACTAATGTTTCCATATATACATATGTTTCATTAACAATGTTCTAGTAACGCCAGAGCTCAATGAAACGTTCGCAATTGGCACCCTCCCCCCGGTCATACGTCACACACAGATTTTAGGGTTTCTTTGCCGGTAACTAACTAAATAGTGAAGTGCAATTTTTACTTTTGAAGACTACTGAAAAACTCCGTTCTGAGACAAACAACCAACAACATTTCATATCAAACACCAAAACATTATTGCAAAACATATTAGAAACGTTACTACTACTATTAATATTATTATTATTATTATTATTATTATTATTATTATTATTATTATATTATTATTATATTATTATTATTATTATTATTATTATTATTATTATTATTATTATTATTATTATTATTATTATTATTATTATTATGTCGTTTTGACAACCTTCAGTCCATCAACTCCTCATTCGCGCAATTTGAATTGTCATCAAATGATCAGAGTTATACACTCAATCTTGTGAACACAAAGGTTTAGTTAATAAACATTATGGGGTTTTCTCCCGCATGTCTCAATTTACCTCAACAACTAGTCTCTTAAAAAATAAAGCAAAAGAAAAAATTATACTTGTATTTCGTACCAACTACGCACACATAAAATTTATGTATACACTAATTATGAGAATAGATATTGTTTTTAGCGCCACTGTCAAAAATGTTCGAAGGATCTATATCTCCACATCGGTTAATCGTGGATTTAATTCTTCTACGGTCGAGCGCGAGATACCGTGCTACCATCTTTACAAGGAAGTAGTCCGGTAGCGGAAAAACAACGAAATCCTTTCTCTGTCCATTGACAGGCTTCTCATCACTGTCTTTTAACGACCTCTGTTAACGCTTCACTGCACTACAATTGAGCCAGAAATCCACTAGATAGCGGGACGCCACAATTCCCCTAAGCGGCTTCATCCACAACGTATCACTCTCGCGTCACGAGCATTTCAAAATCGTGCATTACGTTTCACTACGCATTGTAATAAAGGAAGAATATAACATTCTGATTTATAAAGGACTTGCTTATAATACATTTTCTCATCTTAAACCACCACTGGATGGAGAAGAGCCCAAAAAGAAAGTGCCAATGAAGCTAGATCGCAGCTTATTCGCTCTGAATCTTACCCTTATATTATGATCACATCATCGAGGCATTTTGCTACCACAGTTAATGGGTTCAGTGTCTGGCACAGAAGACAACTTACACCCTTATCTAGAGTGTACTTTCACGACCGTCACATTCCGATGTTTCATTTTCATGGGGACCATTCACATCTCGCATCTACTTGAGGCTTGGAAATAAATGATGGTGAAAGACTGATGAAAGATAAATGAAAATGGAGCGCGGATTTTAGACGACTAGAGAAAACAAGAATGACCGGAACTAAATGTTTGTCGTTAAACTCTAGGAAATGGTAGCCCCTTCGACTGATAGAAGCCTCTGGGTTAATTCGCGCGGAAAAGAACAAAGAGAAGCAATTGCAAATAGTCCAATTGAATGTTTTACTGTCTCGTATACCTCAGATATTGGAATTTTAATTCATTCTGATTGTTAAAATGAATTAACACATATTACCGCGTATGAAGATACAAGTATTTCTATGAAAACGCTTTTTTTTAATGGAAATATAAATAAAAAATAGATTTAATGTCTGGTCAATAATAAAGCGACTTACATGCTTCTTTCTGTACGTCCCAATGAGTAAAAAATTATGCTTTCCGCATACAAAAGGAGTAACCGATTGAAACCAATAACCATGTTTGAGTATGCGTGGGAGCGTTTGTAAAATAACATTTGTAAAATACGTTTTGGAATTATGTAAATCTATTGAATGTTGACAGGAGACTGGCAAAATTTCGAAGAAAATGTTACTGGAAGCTACCTGAATTCACACGCTCACCTTGCACTTCTGCGTACCGGATGAATCCCGGTCGAACGACGCGGAATTTGGGATGAAGGAAGGTAGACAAAACGGGTTCGCGGCAGTTTTCTCGGGGTTTTCGCGATGCTGCTGATTACCAGGAGGCTCTAGAAAGGAGGGTGCCACGCGGGGTGGGAGGAACTTACGGCAGGCCCGAACTTAATTGGGTCCACGGAAATTTGTTCAAATCAAAACAAATGTATTTACTTCTAATTCAAATTCACCACAGTAAGTTATTTCTGTAGAAATTAATTCTGGTTCTGAATTTGGGGGAGGGTGGCATTTTCGTTTGAAACAGGGGCACCCGTGGAACCACTAAGCCAGGTCTCTTGTTTCCACTGGGCGTACCCGCTCATTCATCCATCAGTCAAACAAACCATTCATCTCAAGTATAGAAATATTGCGTAGTGGTCTGAAGCGAACGACGCGCCCTCAACGGGTAATAGGTTAAGCCTGAAGGAGGTTAAGCCGGAAACTTTCGCGAATAACTGCACGTCTCTATAATCGAATTTAAATACAAATTTAAACTATAATTATGAATTATTTATTTTTAATCGTAAGATCCTTCAGGCTAGGCAATTTCCGCCAACAGAGGGCGCTGAAAACGGCAGGGGTTTTTTTTTTTTTTTTTTTCAGACGAATTGGCTTAGGTTCCGAGGGCGATAAATAAAGATGGGCGGAAGAGATTTGTCGCCTCCCGAGAAGCGAGTGTGGCACAGCGACGGCGCGTGGCGCCGCCGGGGCGCGCGCGGCACGTGGGGGGCCGGGGGAGGGGGCGCGGGGCGCGGGGCGGGCGAGGCGCGACGCCGGCGAAGGCTCCGGCGGCTGCTCGCGTATGGATGAAGCCGCGTGGCGCCTCCGCAAGCAGCTCCGCGCCCGCCAAACGGAAGGTAATTCGTGAACGTGACCTTGTGCGGCGGCCCGAACGGAAATTCCTCGCCCATCGGTCAAGAGCGGAAGAGCACAAATGTATGTTAAAGAGACCTCTTTAACCCGGTGACCGCTTTGGACGAGTCCCATTGAGATTTCAATTACCTAACTAGTTGCGCTTTCAAACTTTAAATAAGGTGAAGGCTGGTGGATGAATTGATTCTCGCGGGCCACAGAAATATAAATTATGTAATATGACTTATCAAAATTATTTGGCAGTATACAAGAATTATAGTATTCAATTAAATATTTAAATATATATATATATATATATATATATATATATATATATATATATATATATATATATATATATATATATATATATTATTGCTGCCTCCCCCCATGGTTCAGGACTAACGAGCTAGCTTTTTATGCTGCGATCTCAGGTTTGATTCCCTTACAGGGCAAAATTAACCTTTTTATGTCATATCCCTGTCTACATAAACAGGTTGATAACGCCAATTAATGGCGGAAGGGTCTATGACCTACTTACAACAGGTCTTCCGAGCCCATGGCCGTCAGGATGGGAAACCTTGGCATGGCCGTCCTCTGATAAGACTTTTTTTTTTTTTTTAATTTATTTCTACCTGCTCGGCATTTCTGCCTTTCAGGGGTGTTTATTGTACAATATTATACACATTAACTTTTAGGGATGGACATCCGCATACGTTACCTCCTCTCTCAGGGGTCTGATAAAACGTTGTTCTTTGAGAAGAAACTGTGGATAACAGTTTTTGGAGTTATATGGGTTTATTTTGAGGAGAGGGTGTCAGTGGGTGGAATTTTGGAAAGTGGAAGATGGGTAGGTGATTTAAGGTGGACGAAGGGAGTCTTTAGGGAATCGTGATCTTATTCTTTTTGATGAACCATACGTTTTACCTAGCTTGAATATTGTTGTACTGCGCGATTGGGGAAGGGATGAGAAGAATTTATGAGTCATAAGATTTATATATTCGTTAATGGATGATATATTTAGTTCATTTTGGATTTGTATGTTGCTTATGAACCAAGGAGCTTTAATGATCTTTCTGAGAAATTTATTTTGTATTATTTCTATTTTGTTTAGGTTTGTTTTTGCGGCGTTATTCCAGATCGGGCAGGCATATGTGAGCGTTGGTCTTATTATTGTTTTATAGATGGTTAAGCCGCAGTCAGTGCTAAGTCCGGAATTTCTATTTATTATTGGGTATAGTTTGGATATTTTTGCATAAGTTTTATCTGCTATAGATTTGATATGTTGTTTCCAGTTTAGTTTGGTGTCAAGTAGTACTCCTAAGTATTTTGCTGGTGTATTTCCACTCATCCATTCTATATTTGTGTTTTGGAGGCTGAGGAGGGGTGGTTGAAGAAGTTTGCGGAGTGTGAAAATTTTTGCTTGAGTTTTAGATGCGTTAATCTTTATTTTCCAGTTTGAAGCCCATTTAATGTAGTTATTTAGGTCAATCTGTATATTGTCGAAGGCGCAGCTAATGTCTGAATGAGAGGTAAAAAGTGCTGTGTCATCTGCGTAAAGGGCAATTTCTGTATAGTCTGACTGTGGTAAATCCGACATGTAAACAGTAAAGAGAAGTGGAGAGAGGCAAGAACCTTGAGGGACTCCTGCATTAATTTCAAATTTGTTTGAGAGACTTGAGTTAATACGGACGGAAAAATATCTATCTTTTAGAAAACTTCTGATTAGATGGAGTAGATATTTGGGAGTTCCTAGTTGGCGCAGTTTGTATAAAAGACCTTCATGCCAGAGTTTATCAAAGGCTTTCTCAATGTCTAGGAACACTGCAATTGTGTATTTTTTGCTGTGAAATGAATTTGCAATATATTCAGTTAAACGGAGCAATTGGTGGGTGGTGCTATGTTGAGATCTGAATCCGAACTGAAAGTCAGGGATAGCGCTAATTTTTGTTAGGTAAGTGGATAATCTGCTGTGAATTAATTTTTCAAATATCTTTGCGATTGAGGGTAGGAGGCTTATTGGTCTGTAGCTTGTAGGAAAGCGAGGATCTTTGCCTGGTTTACAGAAGGGTAAGATTATAGATAATTTCCAATCTTTTGGAAAGTAGCCCAGTCTTAGACAGGAATTAAATAAGGCGGTTAAAATAGTTATAGCTATTTTGGGCTGATAAGACTTGAGTGCCAAAGCACACACAAATAAAATACTTAAATGTGGCGTTCTCAATTACGGTTAAACAAAACAGAGGTCAGCCGAAGTCCCAAATGAACTCGAAACATTAGTAATAACTTAACACTCCATTACTATCAATAATATTTTATTCTATTACGATGCATTTCGCACTGTCAGAACACCGGGTGCAGGGAGGCCTGCTTTGAGGCGGTCGCGTCCAATTAGCACGGGACGCGTGTGCTCCCCTGCGGTCGTCCCGGAGCTGCTCCGGCGAGGCGAGGCAGCGAGCGCCGTTTCCACACGAGCGCGCTCCGAGGCGCGACTTCCGCGAGCTCCACGACGCGCGCTCATCATCGTTAAGGGAACTAATGAAGGGCAGAGCGGAGCAGAGCGTGGAGCGGGGCACAGCGGGGCGGAGCGGGGCAGAGCTGCGAAAGGGGCCCGCCACCACCTCACACGCATCAAAGTGCCGTACTACAAAGCTACTCCTTATTCGTGGAAAACGAACGTACCTCACAAAACTGACCGCAGCGTGACAGTAATACCGGTGAAGTATGACGAATTGTAACATACTTCTTGATCGAATCTTATCACCACTGTACGAAATGTATCAATACAGAATGGTTTACAATATAAACTACAGTATTTAATTGAATGTTATGGGCTTGATGTTTCAATGACGAACGGAATTCCCATAAGGAATAGAGAGGCAACAAGAAAGAAGTGCTATTAGACCATACATCACGATCATCATTCATCGCCATATTCAGGCAGAGTGAAAATGACCTTACAGTTCATTATTCGTGTGTCATATAACATAGTTTTCCACCTCCCCTGAAACAAACACAAAGTTCTCTCAGTCTCGTCGTAAACGAATCAACAATTTAAAAAATACGATTACTCAATGTAGTTTTCCTTTCGATGTGAACTGGCATTTAAAGTACGCAATGAGACCATCATCTACTTCCGCCCAGTTCAATCCTTGGGAAGGGTGCAGTAAGCATTAGCAAGTGAGGTTTAGATCCAACCCCTGCCAACTACCAATTTCGCATGCTTCCTGGATGTGAACCAAACTACCGACGGAAAAGGCAATGCATATTTTCCCCAACAATTTAACATTGACTATTTGTAAATGACTGTAGCTGCTTTCCTCTATCCCATTGCACACAACAATGTTTAATGTGCGCACTTTTTGCACCGCGTTCATTTGGTTTAGACCCTGAAAATTCAACCAAGAATCAAACTAGTTGCCATCAAATGCCAACAGATGTCAACCCTCGGTATGCTTCCAAACATGCGTTATTCTTTCAGAAACGCCGAAGTAAACAGGAAAGAACTGTATAATCATGCACCCTAGACAGACATTTCACCTCACAAATATGCCTTTCTAAGCATGTACACACCACAGGTAAACAACATTACTAATGTTATTCCAACACATACACACACACACAAACTATTCTACGTTTATTTTCACAGAGTTATTTACTGAATATGCATTACCACAAAGCCAAGTGAGAGATATTACATCGTATGTTTTGTGTACGCTGTGGCAAGAGAAATGAAATATTGATCCACCATTTCCGTTGCGTGAATATTGTTGTTTATAAGAATATCAAGCATTCTAAACAACACGACTTGCAGAATATGCTATAAGAATTGCTGCGTGCATAAAGAATTTGAAGGACAAAAGTCAATTATGGAAACAATGCAATACTAAACTTCACCTGTGTTTGACGTATTAAGCTCCTTTCTTTTGTTGAAATCTTTCGTCATTTTCCGGTTTTGTTAACAAATTGAGCAAAATGAAATTTTTAATTTTGTAAGTCATAATTAAAAAGAAAATAATATTTTCTGGTGTAATGTGCTCTAGGTTCTAAGCAGCAAGTCGCTAGTACTCAAGAATATTTACTGCAGTGCAGTAAACAACGGGAGAGATTAAAAACGAAAGAGAACAGCGAGTCTCCACTAAAATTATTTTCAAAGAAATGGAAGCAGATAAAACGCAATCAATTAAAGTTTCAAGGACAATGATATCCAAATTCTGAAATATCATAAACAGCATTTAGGAATCATTTATATAAAAAATACTCAATACGAATGCACTAGACCTTATTTCTGATGTAGGAACGCACTCCTACGGCCGTTTTCCAAAATAATTATTTGTTTCACGAAACTCTAGAGTATTATCTTTCAGGCTGCCTGACAAAACCATAACCAAATACTGAAATATTGTTTCGACGTTCTGAATACTGCGTTATACAACACAAAAGAAATTACATGAACGAAGTGTAGAACTACCCTCTCACGTTTTATTTCTTTCAGCAGTACAGTTGATTACCGGTCGACAGAAAATAAACACTCCCCACAGCAGGAATTGCTCATTAAATGAGTGTCTATAAGCCCAGTTTAGAAACAAAGTGATAGTAGAAAACTACTAGTCTGCCGTAAGAAACGATATCTGTTGCTCTTAGACGAAGGAAAGGGGGAACGATAAAAATATTTTTAATACAAAAAAGACTATTTTGAGAATAATCACGATACAAGCCAGCTCAGCTCCTCGAGACACTGAATCGATTGGTCGATTGGTTGGTTGATTAGTGATTCCGAGCGCATCAACGGCAAAGGTCATTAGTACCGTAACTATAGTGAATGTTTTATCGCGGGAAGTGGCGATGATCTTCGCCCGCTGGATGGTGAGATCCGGCGCCGATCTACCGTCGGCTTACGTGGTTTTCCCCAACCAGGTATTTCTCACCAGCGGGGCACCGCCGCAGCCGGAGCAAGTCCTAATCTCCCGACACGCCTCCCGGCATTTGTGGCAGTGTAGTGCATGTAAGCGTAAGTGCGAGGAAGTCGGAGAAACCACGGAAAACTACCCATCAAAGCAGCCGGCCTCTAGAATTCTCCTCCAGACAGCGGCTGAATTCGACCTAACTGACAAGCTAGGAACAAAGATCCTGCCACCGTCGGTCTCCAACCCTAGGACCTCCCGGTCAGAGGCACTGCAGTGACATCAGTTGATGCCCTGAGCCACCCCTCGCGGTCTGAATCGTCGAGCTCCACAAGCGAACGTGTGAGCGGGGCCGAGGAAGCCGCCGCCGTGGAAGTGCGTTGGGGCGGGTGGGGTGGGTAGCGCGTGCTGCGCAAGGCGCGCGGGTGGCAACGGGGTGCAAAGAGTGCGCCATAACGCACGAGCTTTTAAACAAGTTCCGCAACACTGCTACTTCAGCAATCGGCCCGCGGCGGCGAATAGGCACGCGCCCCACCGCCCCCGCCGCCCACGCGGCACGCGTTGCCACACGCGCAGCCCCGCGCCGCAGGCGGCGCCTGCGCCCCGCCGCACAGTCACGCCACGCCGCCGCCACCACGCCAAAACGGACAACAAAGCTCTAAGAGGCGCAACCACGGGTTTCCTATGGCGCGGGGAAGGGCCAAGCATGTAATAGCTGACATTTCTTACGAATAATATTTCCTTTACGCTGAATTTGTAATTAATGTTATTTTTTAATTTTGACTTATTTATAATGGATTTATTGCAATATTGAATGCCTTTTGTTATTACAGAAATTTAGTAAAAACTATATTAGGGTGTCATTGGCTGCTGATGTGAGCGTCTGAAGTCCCATGACCCCCCGTCTCTCAGGTGCCCAATTCCATCTAGGAATTTATACATTCACGACTGGTTACCCTTACAGTCAGACTTAGAAAACGAGGTATAAGGGAAGGTCCTTTCATATGATCACTTCCAAAATGAGCCACTTGCGGCTAAGTTTTATACCGGCAGAATTTATAATGCCGTTTCCAGAATACGTAACAAAAATTTTAATATAATAGTTTAAAAATGTAATATTAAAAAAGTATAAACATTAATACAGTTTTGTTCGTTGCGATAATGAATTATGATATAAAAAATAATAATTTAACAATAAAATGTACCCGCCATTTTTTTTACTTCTTATTCGAAATAAGCGACCCTCAAAACACTTCTACACCAGAGGCTTTTTCATTAAACAACGCTTTCGCATTTTGGACAGCATTTCGAGGTCTGGATCACTGTGCGGTGGCGCCGTCGCCACGTCGTGCGCGTTGCTCCTTGCGGCCCGTGTCTACACTGTGCCCCTGCACGTTCACTAATGGGACGGTCGCCAGACACATTAACGAGCTCAAGACAGCATCGAATAGTAACTACTGGAATGCACACGCGCACAAATTTCTGGTAGATCCTTTTTCGGGTGCAGTGAGACAATTTTTCCGAAGATCACAAATTTGAAATACACAAAAATGAAGGAGTGTCCATCCAAACTTTTTTTAAAATTCTAATGACACTTGATATTCATTAAAAATATTTAATGAAAATGTATGGCATTCAAATTAAACATTTATTTATTTACTAGATAAATCAATAGTTTGTATTAAGCTCCCCTTCTCCCTTCGGTTTCGTCCCTGTCTTTTCAATAACAGGAGCATATTATTAGGTTTAGTTCATTAGATGTCGACCATCTCAATTTCTGAATTCCTAGTGGTTTCTTTGTAACAGGTACGCACGTCCCACGTAATTAGCTCGCGCCCCGTCACTGGTCGCATCACCGGATGATGTCAGCGCCGCGGGCGATATGAAGCGATAAGCGCGAGCGTGCGGCGGCGCGGGGGCGGGGGCGGGGGCGGGCGCGGAGACAGCGTGCGCAAGCGCGCGGGCAGCCTGTCGCCAGGCTTTTGTTTGTCAACATGCAGCGCCCGTGCTCCACCGCTCCGTCCCGAGGGCGTCCGCAGCCTGCGAACAGCTTGCCTCGGCACGAACCGCCCTCGGAAACCACAATCCGGACGCCACCAGCCACAGCGTGCTGCGGGGTCGGAGGGCCCCAGCGCACACGCTTAGGTGCAAACTGCCGTTCAGCCTGCCACCCGCTTACTCTGGCTGTGCTCCTCGGAATTTCGTTAACAATCTTGGCGTTACACACATTCTATGTTGAGATGGGTGGACCTAACCGGAAACTGTACAGTGGCGAAGAATCGCCAACCCACTTGCTAGTCTCCAACTTAGCAATTGATCGCAATAATTTCTGGATCTCGCAGTCAAGGAATTTCATTATCCAAGCGTAAAAAGCATAAGGAAAAAGCTGCTGATTTGTTAATAGTCAAGCTGACGCGCCAGCACTTGTCATTGGTTTGCAAACATGCTATCGATATTACTGGGTGAGCAGAATGTGTCACACAACAATAACGGGTAATAAAAGACCAAAACGGCAAGAGCATTGTCGGCATATCGGTATTAATTGTTCAGTTAATTTTACAGCCCTGACCTTTTCTACAGCCGGCAATGTAAACTCAAAAACGAAAAAGATAGCTTAATTGTCCAGAAAGAATATTTTTTAATGACTCTGCACAGTGCGACCTCACAACAATCAAGTTCACGGCCACAACGTGCAAATTATCAAGGATTATTACTTGCCTTGCATGGCACTGGCTAAACAAACGAATCAAGACAGGAAGACAAATTCCAACAGGAATAGCGAACGAGATAAATTATCAAATCTCAGGGTTCCTGGTAGCTGATTCCTTATTGATGTTTAGGATCCTACTACTCACTAATTGTCTGGAAAGCAATGCATTATTGTTACAGATAACGAAAAAACAATTCTAGAAATAACCAATTTGTTTCAAAAGTAATCTGTAATGATTAAATTTTGAATATTTACATCCATGACCACAGGGCCGTATCCTTAAAGTCGAGATACGAATTATTACTGAAATCTCAAGTTTCGAACTCTATTGGGGAAAAAAATGCCCCATACATTTACTTGGAACGACTAAAACCATTACTGCAAAGATTATAGACGTCTTTGAGGTTGAGTGTTTAGATACTGCCTTTCATTACCAACGAGAATGCCGACAAACATAAGGTAAACCTATCAAAAATCTCGTATAATATTATGTCCCTATTTATTTCCTTACCTTGACTCACTGTAATAAACAGTGCACCAAATATGTAATGCATTTTTTAGCAACTTTTTCGACTATCGTGCCAAACCTAGTTAATATTAATCATTCGACTGGGCTACACTCGAATTGTCGATGCACAGCGACGCAACAGCGAAAGACACTTCGCGCAAGTGGGGGTGGTATCGCCATAGATCAAACTGTGAAAAAAGTACTAAAAATAAGCAAAATTGGAACATAAGGTTACAACGAAATGCAATGTGTTTACAGCGATTATTGTATTAGTATTGCACAAGGGTTCTGCTGGGTTCAACACTTACGAGAGAAGAGAATCCCCAGACGATGAATCACGCCCTGCTTCTGCTTGGACGAATGAAATGTGGAAAAAGCCAGAGAAACTGATACTATTGACAGACGAATTACTACTTTAATGCCTGTAGTGAAACTTAGTTTCAGAAAAGAAATGACAAGAATAGCCGTTTCAACATTTGGATTCTTCCGAATATCCGATATCCGCTCACAGCTCACTACTAGGGAAAGAACGCCCACGGTATTCACCTGATTTGTCACATACAGATTTGTTGTATTTCCGAATGTTTCATGTACTTTGAAGAAGAGTTTAAGTATCAATGAGGATATTCAATGCGACGTAACAGAGCCTAAAGTAAGTTCACGATCACAATTTTCAGCGATCCTTTCACATGTGTAGCTACAGAAATATTACTCGCCGCTGTGCAGGCGAAAATTGCAGCGTCAAGTACCTTCCTATCACCTGACCATTTACCAAGTTTTGTAAATACAAATAATAAATTAACATTTCACAGTTCAATATTTTAAATTTTATTTGCTGATACTTATATTCGCTCCCGCTGGATTAATTTAAAGATTTCCCGCTTTACTTGAACTATCTCCAGCTGATGGTGCGTCATTCGCTTCAGACCACTACGCAATATAAGGATATTATCTATAAGGATATTATGTTGAACCCATGTAACTGAGAAATGGTGATACAACACATTCTTTAATTATAATACTAGTTGTCGCTAGCGGTCTCTTTCAAAATCCAGAAAACGTCGGAAACGATGCTCCTTGAGGAATTAACAAAACAAGGAAAAGTACATCATTCAATTGTCCACATTACCCTTCGTAGAGGAGACGAATGGAACATTGCAATGATTATCTGGCATAACGTAAACATGGATTCCAGCAAACTCCGATCACTAAACGAGGATGAAGCATTTGAGAAGAGCATAAACTATAACAAAACCTGTAACAAAGGAAAGCGTACTCTCAATTCAGCGATGAGTGAGGAGTTGAGTTCGTCTAACTCGCTCCCAACCCTTCGCTCCGCCACGTTCTCCTTACTAGGAACCACGGTGACAAAACGGTAGTAAGATCATGACCAATCTTCCCCTCGTTAATCCCTCTTCGATTTATTTCAACAGGTGCCGTTGTCACTAAGTTTAACAGACTCAAGGTATAGTATCAATTACGGAAGCCCATATATGCAATCTGCCGAGGCCCGTCATATTTTTAATAGAAGTAAAATTCTCCTGAGAATCTTATTCTCAGTAAACTAATTCGAAGCAAGTAAGGTTTTTCCATGACGTTGAAATACTATAATGTAGACCTATTCGCATGTGTCGTGAATGAGTTACTACAGTGACAATCTGGGTATATTTTAGTGTGATGTGGAGAAGAGAACAAGGTGAGACTGCGATTTGTATAAAGCTTACAGCGATCATCCAGCTTGGAAATAAATTAATCGGCGGCTAAGTATTCTTACATACATTAGTAGGGAGGATCACAGGCACAATATAAATTTAAGACCACAGAGAACGAATGTCGGAAAATTTTCTTTCACAAATCGAATGATAAAAGAATGGAATAGATTGCTTGCAAAATCCTTTGAACCCTTTCCTCGAAGCGTTCAACAGTTTAGGAAATTAATATAGAGTTTTACTAAGTAAATGAGGGGACTTAACCAAAAAATAGTAGGTTATAGAGCGAAGCATAAACGATATATTGTCAAGAGAGATGTCACGCAGTGCAGAGCAAGAGAAATAATAAAGAAAGTGATTTAAGGGCCATAGTGAAGTGGAGTGCTGTGCTGTGCTGTGCTATGCAGTGTGGTCTTCATTGAAGTACGGAGTTGGATTATTGAAGTTCTTTTTCTTGAGGTAATTTAAAGTTTTATGAATCAGTCAAGTTTTATATTATTATTATTATTATTATTTATTATTACTATAGAATTTACATGTTAGATATATTATCTTATTCATGTAATTAGCTGCCACCGGATTATACCCAATTGCAGTTTGAATAAATTTATCTTTATTTATCTAATTAATTTCGGAAGATTACCAAATCACTATTGCCAGTTGGGTCAACCGACAGTAAGAGATCGCGTTTCCCAGCACGATGAACCGATTCACTGGAACCAGATGCCACGTGGCAAGAAAAATCTCATATGCGTCGAAGAGTGCTTGGCAACTCGAAACAATTCATAATTCTGCAGCCCAGATGGATGGGGGCTGAGTATCGGCGCATGCAGTGGCTCGCCCTTTATGCATAGTCGATGCGGCGCGCCTGGCATTGAACATAGCAGGGCTTTCCGTCAGTTGGGACACTCGATTACGCAGGATGCGAGGCCAAGTGGGGCGCCGTAAAGGAGCGCAGAACAAAACATAATAAAGCTAACCGGACTAATAACATTCCATATTCACCAACACATGTTCTCCCAATTTCCTTAATTTGGATTCCTGTGCTTCAACATTGGAAGGTGTGGAAAACAAATGGATTAACGTTACTATGTCTTTGGCCGAGACTTCTCAGCAAGGCTCGAGGTTATTTGTGCTATATTTGTTAGTGTACCTATTTTATTCACATCTATATTGACAACTACATTTGTCTAATGTTTGCTTGTAATTTTGTCTTATTATAGTAGTGTTTGTCCTGAGGATGTGCCTAGGTCCCGAAACTTAATTTTTTTATAAACAAATAAATATAAAATTTAAGATTTTATAAAAGAAAATATATTTTATTGCAATTAATTGAGGAAAAAAATAGTTATTACGGATTGTCACAGTCGTATATACGTATATGTTAAATAATACATATATTTGTTATTATATTGTGTATTATTTATTTTCTGTAGATACCATACTATGCAATATTATTGCTAAATAATTACACAATTCGAACATAAATATTTAAATCAATTTTGCCAAATACAGGAAAGTAAACGAAAACACTAGGCCTTTTTGGGAGGCGCATGGCCCCCATGCCATCCCCCCCTTGGATCCGCTAGTGAATAGAACGTTAGTTTTACAGGAAGATTTGGTTTTATTATCCAAACATTATGTAAAGCTTGTCAAATTACGAGGTAATTCAAAACGCTGAGAATTTAGGTAATGCGAACAATTATAGCAGAGCCAGTAGCATGCAAACATCTATATTTTGCAATCAAAGGTACATTGTATACATTAGGGGCCGTCCATAAACAACGCAAGGCAAATTGGGAGAATTTTGAATGCCCCCTCTACCACCTGAAACGAACCCGTAACGCGCGCTTGACCCCCTCCAACAAATACGAACGCTTGCGACAACACCCCTCCTCGAAAATGCAAGAAGTAAAAATAATTATAACACAATGAAAGCAATTTGTATTTTTCTTACTTGTGTTGTATATTAAAATAATAATAATTAAAGTAGAAATTATTTAAGATCAGCAATACGATTAGGGCAAGTTGTAAATGAAGCACGGATGTATAGGCAAAAAAAATGAATTTTTTTATTCGATAAGAATATTGATGAAAAATATTTCCATTAGTTGGAAATATTTACATATAAAACTTTAATTCATATATATTTTAAAAATAAATTAATTTGTTAATATTTTAATGATTTATTACAAGACTCAAAACAGCATTTCAGTTTCAGCAAATACTGAAAAGTGTAAAAAATATATAAATATTACGTAACATTAAATTAATACCCCCCTACCCCTACGTAACGCTGTCTTAACCCCCCTTTAGCGTTACATAATTTATGGACGACCCCTTAGATTATTTTATTTGAAGAATGAACTCTCAAGACTAACAGACTCTGAGGACGAATTTTCAATTACAAATCTAAATTTTGATGTCTTACACATTGTCAGTTGAAACTCGAAAATAAATTCAATGAATACAAATATAACATGATGATATTCAGAACGGCACTCCACTTAAAACCAAAGTTAGAACAAGGCATCTAAGAGAAACCAAGAAGAAAAATCAGTAAATTTGACTCGGAAAAGACAGAACTATCGACAAAGAAGGGAGTTGCGAAGAAAAGTAAAGTGGAAAAGAAGAATCAGTTGAAAGTGACTGTCCATAGTGGCTCATTCGCAACAACCTCTCGTCACATTGCAGAGGGCGTTCGTCCAACCGATTTGCGCGCCAGGAAACAACAACAAAATGACAGTCGAAGCGACAACCGTCACAACCGTCTGATCGGAGAGTAGCGACTGCTGTGGCGACGCCATTATCGCGCTTATCACTCGGCCAAGCCGCGGCGGCGGATCCTTGAGCCAACATGAAATCAGGCACCACAGCGCATCTCCACCTTAATATCGGTGACGTTATCGGCACCATATTCTCACGCGCAGACTTCTTGCCACAAAAATTGGGCTATCAAGCGATTCTTCGAAATCCATAACGTCAGTTTCGAAACAATTTTTAGAGATGACAAAAGCCGTCGAAGTTTCCCCAGAGAACATGGTCCTGAAAGTTCTAGATGCTGATAGCCTGGAATGTTCTATAATGTAAACAACATTTATCGAAAAGCGAAGCATGAAACACATAAAATGCTAATATTAACTACTTGCCAAATTCAATTTTTATATGCTTATTCAATCTAATTAAATTATAATAAATTTTGTTTCACTTTAAGAATCCAAATATCGGACCAGAAACAATACACTAAACGGTATGCTCCAAAGAAATCTAAACAATGAGGTAGAGGCAGATTTACACGCTGCGATATGACACTACACAGAAATCAAAACTAAATAGGTAAATAAATATGACAAGTAAAATGGATATCAAAAACTCCCGCTTTCTAGTCAGAGAAATATTTAACATCACTTGATAGCCATTGCAATACTACTTTACCCTGATGCCCTGTCGTGCAAAGACGTCAACTGCTTTTGACGCAAAATATTAGCACATTAGAGTTCTCGAAGCCATTCGTAAGACTAAAGTGTTCCGAATGGAGTCTTATGACCATACATTGCACTACTCAATAGATTCATTCAATTTCTAACGTTTCTTTTTGCTTCTTTGAAAATGCTATCAGCAAGCAGAGCTTGTCATAGCAGATGCAGATGATTGGTAAAATCCGAGTCAGCAAAGAGATTACTGTTACACGTGGGGACTAGTACGCAAACTGTTATGCATCTCTGGTTCCAACTCCAAACAGAAATAAATTGGATTCGCTCACGGAAATCGGAAGACAAAATCTTCATTCAATTGAAACATCTGATACCGTGGATACTGCAGCGACTAACAATCAATAGAGTTCCACGACGACGAAAAGTATACTACTCCATGTAACTTTTTCAGACTATTTTGCTTGATCGATTAATATAACAGTATTTTCAAACATATTTCACTAGTATTATCACAGTAATAATTACAAATATGGAGTAGAAACCGTCATTTTTACGTTTCTTCCATGCCATTGCTCACGAGAGACGAACACACATTTGGCAGCGTTTAGCGTCAATGCATTAGCAGGGCTACCACCCCCCACACGCGCACGCACACACGCACGCACGCACACACGCGCGCGCACACACGCGTGCACACGCACGCACACACGCGCGCGCACACACGCGTGCACACGCACACACACGCACACACGCGCGCACACACACACGCACGCACGCACACGCACGCACACACACGCGCGCGCGCGCACACACATAAACACACGCGCATTGTCGCGAGGGATGCACGGTGGCAGGACCTTCAACTGTTACAAGGGCACCGGAGTGGTCCAGGAACTTCACAATGCATCAAGGTCTCTGAATTTTCATGCTGCTCTTCGAATACTGAATATTTCCTCTGTCGATGTAAGTATATGAAATTCCGACTAAATGTTAGTACTGCTTCAGTAGTCCAATGCCAGCATGTTTGCTTTCTAAGCACCTAGTCTGAGATTTCATTTCCGGTGGTCTTCTGATTTTCCGTACCGATTCAGTATCGAGAGAAACCGAGGAATTAACTGAACTGAATGTCAAATTCGCTCATGAAAGTCAAGTGATACCGTTATTCGATTGGATCGTGTTCATTCATCATTACCACTGTTCTTAGAACTAGTTGGACATCCCGGAGACAGGTTAATTATTCATCTCGATAAAGATCAAACTTTAAG